>OX243813.1:52575274-52980274 GCA_945859605.1 Lumbricus rubellus | reverse complement strand
AAACCGATTTGGGGCCGCCATTTTCCAAGATGGCGGCCCGAGCACAGCACGGATTTACGGGGACTTTTGGTATTTTCTTCAGTGGGGTGTACCTAACAACTATGCCAAGTCTCTAGCTTCTGAAAATTTATTGAGTCGAATTTCCAAAAATTCTTCCACTAATTGTAGCTATACTAGATAGCGCATAGGCCTGTACTGTTTGGCTACAATCTCGAATATAATAATGACGACGTTTGTTATTATTACGTCAAACTTATCGTTTACTTTCGTCATTGTTCTAACGCGGTAAAGCTAATCAATTCGAAATCATGTAATTTGTCTAATGGCGTAATAATTAATTAATTTTCTAAGTATTAATTAATTAATTAAATTAATTAATTGATCGCACAGGTAATTAATGTAATCTTCGGTTAGAATAAAGTGTCATTTTGATGCCTGAGACAAGACCTTTGAAATGATGTAGCCTATCAAACGCAATATTATGTTTAAAAAATCACCTTAATGCTGATTTTGGTGTGTGGCGCCACAAATGTGTCTCATTAGATCAGCCATCATTCAAGGACTCTGAAAACCTTTTACCCAATCACAGAGAGGATCTATCTTTTTGCGCGGAAGGAAAACAATAAGAGGCGACTCATCGGCTAATTGCAGATATCTTACAAAATCAAATCCAGCCAAACAGTTAACACAGACACTCTTGTCTGTTTTTGACTCATCTGGCACTGAATGGTCTTTATTGTCCAATAACAACTGTTAACCTTTATTGACCCAACGTTCCCAAAGTGGAACATATTATTAAAAAATTTGCAGAGACGGTAAAACCTACTGTAAGTCATCTTATTGATATTCATTTACTTGGCCAATGATGGGTGCATGTTTATTTACTTTTGTTTCAAGTATGTTGCTGCTAATAAAATAGTTATTTTGATGCAAATTTGGCAAAAAATGACGTTTTTGCTAAAAAATATTGAAAATTATTTTTTGGAGCAAATGCATGATAATCAATTGCTTTTATTGTACATTTGGATTGAACTGTGTCTATTCTGTCTAGTTATGGTCAATTTTTTTAATAGTAGTGCTCTACGAGTGAGCAACGCAGCTGATTTTAGATATGTTCCACTTTGGGAACGTTGGGTCACTCTGACTAGTTGAAACAATACTTTTACGTTCTATTGAAATTTGCCCTGCTCGCCACAAAATTTACGTTGATTGTAGTTTTCATTCTAATATGAACATGAATATTATTATTATTAATTATAGTATTATTATTATTTGATCCATTATTATTATTTTAGGCCTATTTTTTATTATTTTATTATATAGTAGCCTACTGGGTTTTTTTCGGGATTTGAGGAGCTTGAAAAGTTGCGTTAGGCCTTCTGCAGCGTGATGTTTTCAACGTGGGCTATATTAAAATTCTGATTAGCCTATATAATTACTCGGTTTTCCCGCAGGGTGGGTTGTGTGGGGACAGGGTATGGCGGGGTGGGGTGAGGATTTTGGGACGGTAGGGTGCGATGCGGTGAGACCAAAGGTGAAAACCAAGTGAAACATTATTTTCTGCTATGAATTTCAATGGTTGAGCCTTTCGCGGAGTGGAGTCATGGAGGGGTGGGAGATGGGGTGGGTAGGCCTGAATTAGAGTGGAGGTGGGTGGGGTCGGACGGTTGTGGTATGGGGTTGTAGTGTGCTGGGTGGGGTCAAAGTGGGAAGGAAGAGCCAAGGTGAAAAACAAAGTAAAAAATTGTTTTTCATGAATTTCCTATGTTGCGCATTTTAAGAGGTGGGTCGGAGTGGAGGGTGGGAATGGGGTGGAGTGGGCCGGAGTAGGGTGGAGGTGGGTTATAGGTGGACGGTTGGAGTATGTGGTTGAAGTGGGCCGTGTGCGTTCGAAGTGAAGAGGAGGCTTGACCGATAAACCTTACTCCAGACATGTGGGGCTGTGTGGTGGCAAATTTGGGGAGGTGGATTAGGGTTGGGTTGGGTGGGTGGGGATTGCTGTGGGACTTTGTGGGATACGGTCAGCGTAGTGGTTCGTTGAAACCGGTATGAAAACAAATTGAAACATTATTTTTCATAAATTTCATATGTGAGCATTTCATGGAGTTTGGTGGGGTGGAAGGGTGGGGCGGAGTGGAATTTTGAGGATGGGGTGTGTAAAATTTGGGGTAGAGGTGGAGTATTAACCTTTGTGATTCACACCTTTTAAAAAATTGTATATATGCATCATTTGGAAAAAGTTATACTTTTACTAATGCTTGATGCCTATACTAGTCAAAGTGACCCAACGTTCCACTTTGGGAACATATATATATTTTGTATATGAACAGAAAATAAATTATTTTTTAAACTAATTGCCTCTATCTAGGTGGTAAACTGTATAATAACAAAGTTCAGAAGTGATAGAATGACTATTTCTGTGTCTGGGAAGATAAAGGTTAATAATAATTTAAGATATCACTGAAAATTAGTCAGGTATACATGCTGTCCTTGTCGCTAGTGAAAGAGGAGCAGATCAATTAAGACATCATTTACTTACAAGAAATTTGCCATACTCCAATGGGTTCGATACCGCTGCCCGATTAATTATCGATTTGCAGTTAGCAGAATGTTTGATCTGCGATGACTAATTCTTAAGAGGATCTTCTTCTTAAGTGCTTTCTTTGGTGACAGAAAGCAGAAGCAAGACTTAATAGTTTTTAAACCCCAAACTAGCTTTGCCTTTTTTATGAGTGTCAACAACTGTTTTTAATGGAAGTAGGGACTTGTAAAAAGTCTCACCCCACGACTTTACTATCTATCCTTCTAAAGCCTTGATCAGAATTCTTCACATAACTGTCTTTGACTTGGAATTTTCCAAGTCTTTACGTGACTACACGGATTGTAGGCGTCGGTGTCACGAAATAAAGTTCCCCCGATACAAAGTCTCTCCCCGAAAGAGAGTCCTCTGGTTGAAATTGTCTGACGTAAAGTATATATTTTATTGTTATATCTGGCAACGTAAAGAGTACCCCTGACCTGAACCTAGCCCTAACCATAACCATAACCCTACCACCCCGAATATAATAATGACTTCGTTTGTAATTATTAAGTCAGAATTAGGCTATATTTTGTCCTCGTCATTGTTCAAACGCGGAGAATCAATTAGAAATGACGCAATTCGCACAACGGTGAGAAAGGTAACGTACATAATTATATGTAAGTGCATCATTTTACTCATGCTGCGGTGTAATTATGAGCATGGTTGTGGTTTGAATATTATAATACTACTGTGTCTGTTTAGATCAGCCATCTTTCAAGGACTCTGGGAATGCTTAAGCCAGTGGTTCCCAACCTTTTTGGACTTTAGGGCCACTTTTTCTAAGTTGGAGGACACCAGGGCCACTTTTTCTTAGTTGCAGGACATTAGGGGGCCACAAGGCTAGAATTTAATCAACTGGAAGCCAATGAAATTCTATTGCGGTGAATGGTGGTAATAAAAGGCGACTTTCTGTAATTCAAGTCAATCGCTTCTTGCGGTTATCTTTCAAAATCAAATCCAGCCAAACAGTTCAACACAGGCACTCTTGTCTGTTTTTGACTCATCTTGGCACTGAATGGTCTTTATTGTCAAATAACAACTGTTAATAATAATTTAGGATATCACTGAAAATTAGTAAGGTAGAATGCTGTCCTTGTCAACAGTGAAAGAAAAGCAGATCGAACATCATTTACCTAGGCCTACAATGAATTTGCCATGTTCCAATGGGTTGGACAGACCGGTAAATCGATAATTCGTTATCAATTTACTGCTTGCTGAGAATGTTTAACCTGCGATGACGTCTTAAGTGCTTTCATTGGTGACAAAAAGCAGAAGCAAGCCTCAATAGTTTTTCCGATCCAGAACTAGTCTTTGCCGTTTTTATGAGTATCTTTTTGTCCACCTCCATGGCTATAAAGGGGACTTGTAAAAAGTCTCAGCCCACGACTTTTACTGTCTATTCTTCTAAACGCTTGATCAAAAACTTTTCACTTATAATTACCTGTCTTTCATTTGGAATTTTCTAAGTATTTACCTGACTACATGGATTGGGTTTCTTGTAGAAACTGGTGCTCTACATAGACGCCGGGCAACAAGAAGCTACTCAGAAGAAGAAGAAGATGATAATGATGATAATTATGATGATACTGATTATGGTGATTGTATTGTGCATGAGAAATTGTAAATCACACCTCTTGCATTACACTTGCTGTATTACTTACAGCCATGGTTGCGCCAACTCGATATTACGGGGCAAGATCTCGCGGAGCCTTGAAAATCAGCAGGGCTGTTTTTACGGAATTTTTAGAACTGCATAACCCCTTCTTTACTTTGCTATCCTCCATGGTAAATTACTTCTAATCGAAGGACAATGACCCTTTTGCCAGTGGGTGCAGGACGTGTTCGAGGCCCACCAGGACAGCCACAAAGAGGCGAATGAAGGAACAAAACTAGTAATCGAGTTTGATAAAGACTTTTCGGTATACATCAAGACGTATAATTATAATTGATGTAAGACCGAGGTTGCTGGCAATGTTATGGGTCAAGGGTAAATTCGAAACTAAACTCAGATACCTGGTATAACAGGCATGACAGATGTGCAACTCCTGGATTCACTGGCGGACAGCGGTACTTACGCAGGTGTGCCCGACAAGCAGCAGGTGTCAAAACACGGCATACACGGCGGATGATTTAGAGGCGGTTATATTAACACTATAAACAGCGATCAGAGGAGCAAGTAAGCAAACAGGCCGTCGTCCGAGCATTTATAGAGAGCAACGTCGATCCTAACTCTATCCAAGTCACCTGGAAGATTATTATAACCATCTCGATCCCGCCAAAGCAATCGCTGCAGCGGCCGTCTGCAGCCGACAAAAGACTGAAACGCTTTGGAGATGTTTGCCAAACAATTCCTGAACTTGACTCAGATGAAACAAGGTACACACACTCCGGAAAAAAAGTTCGGAAACAACTGGTATTACTATGCACTATACACACACACACACTCTCGCAGTTCGCAATCGTAATCTAGACATGCATACATGTACAGCCTCAGCATCTAAAAATATACATAAGCCGAGTCCCGGCAACCAGCTTATTCTCACGGGCGCTCAGTCAAAACAAACTCAGCAGGTGGTTAAGATCAGACGTCGTTTCTTCTTCCAAGGGTCAGACATGGAGAGAGTAAAAAGGTTATGGTCGATGGAGTTATGGACGATGGAGTTATGGTATTGCAGCAGGAAGAGGTACAAGAGGAAAGAGTGGGCTGGGCAGCAGAAGAGGAGGAATCGGGATAGGATTTTCCAAAATGGCACATAAAGATATATTGGTGTACGATCGAGGGTACTGGCAATGTTACGTTTCAAAGGTATGTCCAAAACTAGACTCAGTTTTTAGCAAAATAGCATGCTCAGAAAATATCAAGGCATCGGATTTTATGAATGGGTCAGATGGGGATTTTTGAATGGTATTCGACTGAAGCACCGACTTGACAAACTCAGGAAATCATTTTCTGACACTTTGAAACAATGATAATTTCCACATGTTGTGTTAATACATGACAATATATTGCTAAAGACAAAGGCAAGCACGACTTTGAAACAACAAGTACAATGACCCAGCCCAGCACAGCCACACTGGTGTTGGGAGAGAATATATTATGTGGCTACCATCAGACATTAATTTCGAAATAAAATGCCCATCATGCTACTGAGTGGCACTAGACAACGCTGGTTCAATGCGTACACGTATGACTCGCAAACATCATGCCGTTCTTCCAAAAGGTCCCGTTGACTTGGCAGTCTATTTTCATCGCCAGTTAAGTACTAAGTGGCACACACGTCTGTAGGCTCCTACATATCATCAAAGACCTACTGCTTCGCTAACCCTGTCTGTCCATAACTGCAATAATTCAAGCTCTGCCAGCAGCACCCGTGCTCTCACCTTTCAATCAAGACAGGTACTTAAGAGAACCACCAAGAACGTTTAACAAAAGCAGATACTCGCCTAAGCTTGCTTATCTGCTGGGGTGCTTTCCAAACTGTAAATTTACGGCTTTTTAACAAAGCCTACATGTACGCCGTTGTACGGAGACTAGTTTATAGTTTATTCACCGGCTTTTACGTGTTTTGCTTTCGCTATAGGCCTACTGGCTTCCTGTCTTTGAACGTAGCCTAATCGCTACTCTTCATGTAAAAAGCATCTGCCATTCTACCATGCATGGTAACACCACATGCATGCGACTGTGCTAAATAAAACAGCTCCTCTCTTCAATCACCATCTGCTGTAAAGTATGTTGTTCCTGGTACACACCTTGCTTTTGGCCGGCTTTCATTCACAGTTACCACTGGTCCGTCCATCTGGAATTCTCCATCTCCTCATGTTGGCAAGTCTCTTATATTATAGCAAGACTGTCTTTCGCTCTAAACTGAAAACTTGCGTCTCCCACAGTCCACTCTACATGTGGCTCTTTGATGGCTGCCCCGCTTCAATGTGCGTTTCTAAACTCTGTAAGGAAGGTATTGTTATCAAATTACAGCTGTAATGTATTGTATTCAATCAAGTCAAGTTCGGTGCTAGTGTCTGCTAAGGAGCCGACAGCAAACGTAAGTCTTGGAAGATGGAAATCTGAGTTTCTACTGACATAAACAAATCATCAATCAGGTATATTGATCACGTGGATAAATAAATCTTAACCTGATGTTTAGAACAGACAATCTTCGTATTTCAAAGATAGACCTATATATATATATATATATACAAGTATGCATCTATCAGTTATATATGTAAATAATTGTATATAATCATATATAATTATATACATATAGGCTAATAATGATCTATCCTGCACTGAACAGGTCAGAAATTTGAGAATGAAGTATAAACACATATCAAAGTAAAACACCTAATAGGCATAATATCATTATACATGTAGAATAGCTATAGACACATGGAGGTGTTTAGAAATATCAGCCAGGTTCTTGGAAAGAGCACAATCTTGTCAAAGAGTATACAGCCTGCGTATAATATTGCTGCAGTGCTCATCACGCTGGTAAATCACCTGGAAAGGTATAGGCCTATAGGCATTACACAGGTCAATCAAGCGGAAAGGTAACAACTCACGCAGGTAGGCCTAGATTACCTGGTAATGGAACCCTCACTTGAAGACAACATATATCAGTATACTTGCATGGGCGTGTTAGGGACCGTAGGGTAATGGTAAGTATATAAACACTCTGGTTTGCAGAGCGCACGGGTGCTTCTCGCTACCCTCCCAAAAGGTCCACTCAACCTTACATTCAGCAGATGGCGTTGGTAGGCAGAGTATTTGGACATGATGGACGCCTTGCATGGCTGCCGACGACAGTTAAATTCGACTCCTGTAATGACTTGCGATCATTCGTTCATTACTTATTGTAATCATGCTATGTTGTATGAAACTTGTATAAGTTTTAAATATATACGAAAATTATCATCCTCATCATCATCATCCTCATCATCATCATCATCGTCGTCGTCGTCTTCGTTGTCGTCGTCTTCGTCGTCGTCGTCATCATCATCATCATCATCATCATCATTATTACCACACACCCACACAGGCATATATCTGTTTCTTTCTCACTGTGACTTATTTTGCTAATATTAATAATAATTATTATTTATTGATGAAATTTTCTTGCTGTTATGACACTTAACATCACTTCGGCTAGCTAGCGCAGAGAACGTCGCTGAGTAGATTTCTTGAAGAGGCGCTATATAAATACTCGAAATGAACGAATGAATCTCGGACAGGTGAGGAGCTTACCTGCAATGCAGTGTTTGTCGGCACAGTCACACGCCGTGTCGTCATCGTGACTGAGGCAGAGACATCCCTTCGGACAGCTGTAGTGGTTACACATCTCCTCCATCTGATCAACGTACCCAGCACCATCCATGAACCGCACTTTCTGTCGCATGCACGTGCAGTTCCTGTATAGCACATTCCGAATATATCCGTTAAACCTTTTCCGGAAGAAGGCAGAGGGATGTGACAGGGTTTTCAGGTTCCAGCTGTACTGCGAAGGTAGACCCCCGACGAAGACATGGCTATTGTTCTGCGGTCCAAGACCGAAGTTGACGTCCCTACCAAACGAGTAGCTGCTGTCCGATATTCCATCGACGACCAGCAGAGTCTGCGGTCCGCTGCGCTGGAGCAGAACGTTGTGCCACCGACCGTCATTGACGGTGATGGTGGAGGTCATCTTGCGGACGTCTGCGATCTTGATGATGGCCTGGACGTGGCCGAAGACCTGCGAGACCTCGAGGAAATCGCTGCGACCTCCGTCGTCGACGTAGAAGAGAAGACTCTCGCGTTGAGTGGTCCGGAAGTCGAAGGAGATGGAACTGTTCGAGCACGTGTTCCATTTGGGAAAGCGAAGGTGGGACGTCTCGGAGCCCTGCAGGAAGACGGCGTGGACGGATGTTGGTTGGAGCATGATGGAGAGAAGTGTTGTGTAGAGGAGAAGGTGGAGGAGGGTGTGGTGGTGGTGGTGGTGGTTGTGCGGGAAGCCAGCGCAGAAGTCGTTGGCGGTTGGTACAATCCTCAAAGCAAACATTGTGGGTTGCTGAAATAAAAATAATGTATCCGTGTTTATAGGAGGTTATGTTTGTAAAGGCTCATAGAAAGGATGGGTGGATTGATGCATGGATAAATTGGTGAGTATAAGTGAGTTAGCGAGCAAGTGAGTTGAGAGGGTGGATGGACATACATGTATGGATAGATGTATGTATGCATGTATGGACGAATGGATTGATGGATGGATTGTAACTGCAATTGCAACTGCACAACTGTAAGACAATTTCTATGGCATCGTCAGTAGCAAGCTACTGTCTTCTACTAAGTTTTCTAGGATGCTGCACACGCATTATTATTGCCAGCTATCAGAGTAAATGCAAAGAGCTCGAAGGATAGGCGGATGGATGAATGGATGAATGGGTGTGTGGATTAATGGATGTTTGGATGGATGGATGGATGAATGTATGGATGGATGAATGGATGGATAGGCGGATGGATGGATAGGTGGATGAATGGATGGATGGGTGAATAAGTGGAGATGGATGAATGGATGGATGGATAGGTGGATGGATGTATGTATGGATGGATTAATGAATGGATGGATAGATGAATGGATGGTTGGATGTACAAATGGACCAATTAGATGTGTATACAAACAGCACTTCTGTTATTCCGCTGCTGTCTTCTACAGACATGCCTGCAGTGCCAGGTGTGCGATGACTAGGCATGCATACTGTTGCACAGGCGTAGTGCTGCACTAGGAAGATCTGTGATTACCGGTTAAATCCGAATGCATCAAAGGAATCACTTCCTATTTCTGGTTAATTCATGCAGGATTTATTGAACTTCAACTTAACATGCGTTTTTGATGTCTTAGTATAAAGTTCATGAATGATAAATAGTCCGATGCAAACTTACAACTGGTAGCAGGACAATTAGGCTATAACCCCGGACAATAACCTCTCTGCCAAATCCCTCCGGACGTCAATCCTTTATACTGATGCAGTAGGCCTAATAGCCTACAGTGAAGAACTGTATGGGTCATTGGCCGGGGCAATTTTCCGGGGTTAATCGTTCTGGTATAGGCCAACACACTCTCCTACGTACATAGCCAACAGTCATCACATATATAGACAGACAGACAGACAGACAGACAGACAGACAGACAGACAGACAGACAAACAGACAGACAGACAAACAGACAGACACACACACAAACATTTTCACATAAACAACACATTTTTGCATCTCTCCGAGACTCCGACCATAAAATATCGCACAAAAAGAAACATCGGCGAGCGATATTCTCACAAAATGAATCCTCTGCTTTTCTTAGACTTCACAAGAATCGCTTTCCACATGATGTGCACCGCAGTTGAAAAAACATGAAAAAAACAAAATCGTGAAATTCGATTTCACGTCTGATAATATTTATAGCCTATCTGGGTGGAAGTGGATTATGAAAACAACGTGACGGTAATTTCGCTTCCTTTCATTTTTAGCCTGCATGATGGGAATAGTTTTTATAAAATGAAACAATATGAAAGAGAGAATAATTATTACGAGCAAAAATACATCATATTTATCAGTGTTTAATCTAGTCCCCCTCCGCTGAGGGGGGGAATTCAGGTTTCTGGGGGGGGGAAGACAATCGAGCGTCCGAAGGACGCTCGTGAGGCGCGTAGCGCCGAGACCCGTAGAGGGAGGGGTATGGGGAGGGGGATGTGCCCCCTCCCCATCAGAAACTTTTTGAATTTCCACATTGCAATGGTGTCATTTTAAGGTGTCATCTTAACAAAATACCTGTACTTTTTCAGAGCCTCATCAGAAATTTTTTGAATTTCCACATTGCAATGGTGCCATTTTAACGTGTCATCTTAACAAAATACCTGTACTTTTTCAGAGCCTCATCAGAATTTTTTTTGAATTTTCACATTGCAATGGTGCCATTTTAACCTGTCATCTTAACAAAATACCTGTACTTTTCAGAGCCTCATCAGAATTTTTTTAAATTTCCACATTGCAATGGCAGCATTTTAAGGCGTCATCTTAACAAAATACCTGTACTTTTCAGTGCTTATAAGAGTGGGCTAAGACTTCAATAAATATAAGCAACACTTAACAAATATTTTGGGGAGCTATTTCCACACTGTAATGGTACCCATTTAAGGTGCCATTTTAGCAAAATAACTCCATTTGACTATTCAGTACTGATAAAAAGTGTTTTAGGATCCAATATATATCTATGATTATAATTACAATAAAAATATCTTTATATATCGAGTTCAGCAGCTCAGCTCTCCTGTTGCTGAGTTATTCTAATGAATAAATGTAGACTTGAATATAATTAGTAGCCTATATAAGCTGACTTTTCAGCACTGTATCAGTTTAACCCTGTTTCCCAAGTTATGTTATGAATTGCTGACCAGGACATACTTTCTGAAATCATATTTAATGGCACACAAACCAACCAAGAACTAATAAACTACCGGTTCCAAATTCAGGAAACCATGTGTAGTAATGATGTTGTTTTTTAGGTTTTACTATAATGTGTTCAAATAATAGGATCAAAGATTTAGAAATTTTACAGTTTAAAATTTGAAGGATACCACTGGTGAGAAGCCATTCAGTTGTACAAAAGTAGTATTTGTACAAATATTAGCAGCAAGTTATTCTCATTTTAGCAGGAGTGTGTCATATATTAAAATAGCAAATAACATTATAACCATGCATTAACCATATAATAATTAATAGCATTACAGTATATTATAACAGTTCACGTAATACGATGATGTAAACAGCAACTAAAAACTATTATCATTTTGTCAAATTTTTCTGGAGGGGACATCATATCTGTTTTTAGTTGTGCAAAATTTAATAGTGTTTATACAAATATATACAGTAAGTTACTATGTTATACTCATTGCAACATGATAGTGTCATATATAATAATAGTAAATAATGTCATTATAATCATATAATAGTAAGTAACATCACGGTATATTAAAACACTTCATGTAAAACAATGATGAAAACAGTAACTAAAAACCAATATCATTTTGTCAAATTTTTCTGGGGGGGGAAATGTCAATCCTGGGGGGGAACTTTTCCCCCCCAGAGACGTCTAGATTAAACACTGATATTTATACATAATTTTAGCGATATAAAAATACAATTTTCAATTAGCATAATGCCTTTTATGCTGACAAATTGAAAAGCTAATGAATAGGGAATAATAGAATCAATAGACCATAGATTGTTGCTGTTCATCGACCATTAATGACGCCCTCCTCCCTTCTCCAGACTTTTGACTGGCACTCAGGCACTGCCAAAATATGAGAAGTGGCGGTGTTATGGAATTGGTGTCATGTATTTACAATGTACAGTATTTTCGCATCTGCGTAATAAAAAAAATATTGATTGGTTGGTTGATTGATGGGACTGCAACCACGCAAATACAAGTACAGGTCTATCTATCTTTTCTCCTCTTTTTGTTTGAATTCTTGCTGCCGTGATAAATGAATGAAGATCAGTGTGTACTACTGTGTAGCCTACGTGCGTGTAGATGTGTGTGTGTGTGTGTGTGTGTGTGTGTGTGTGTGTGTGTGTGTGTGTGTGTGTGTGTGTGTGTGTGTGTGTGTGTGTGTGTATACATATAGTTTTGCATATGTGTGTGTTTTTGTGCTTGTTCTTGTAGCCTACGCTATTAATTAGTTGTCAAAACCCAGCATAAGACTGTATTATAAGCTTACCTCATAGGTCTGAAATTCTATGGTAGGCCTACATGCACATGTGCTTTAGGGTTGGCTGAAATTCCATGTGCTGTAGGGTTGGCTATTATAACAGAGAGCTCTACTTGCAGATAGGCTTTTAGTCTTCTGTCATTTTTGGAAGACTGATATGAGAAGTAGTGAATGACGACAGAAGCTGTTGATTGATGTCTGGCAAATGTATTGCTGCATGGAAAGAGGAAATATGTTGGGTGCCTCTGAAAAAGGATGATATTGCATCCAAGTGGATGAATCATGGAAAGAGGCAACACCCATATGATCGATCTGTGTCGGCACACACTTCATATTGCTTATATTTTTTAAAGAAAACTACAATATTCGTACTTACTGTCACGAGTTGCCCTTGTTGATAGCATTGGGCCCTATGCATTGTATCTATATTGTGCTATGTTGTATATAATTATTATTTGCTTAAATGACAGTTTGACAATAGTATATAGATATACCTATAATAATCTAGCTTATATAATATATCGATGGTCGTCGATGGTCGTTGGGTCCAAAAGGTGTGTCGGGGTTAAGGGTCATCTGTCTGGAAGGCGGATAGGCCTATATAGGCAAGAGAACGGACTGTCTGGGGGCAGTCATCGGAGGTCAGTCGTCGGAAGCTGTCGTCGAGGAGTCGTCGGTCGGAGATGCGAAGTGGGCATGCACGCTGAACTTTGCTGAAGGACGTTCGAGCGTAGGACAACGCACAACGGTGCAAGAAGGTGAACACTGGGCACAACGGTGCTACCAGGCGAATACGAAGCACAACGGTGCTACTACCAGACGAGGACGGGCTGGAAGGAGCGGACGCTTTCCCGCTTTTTTCTCCGTCGCTTTCCGCCACTTCTTCGCAACTTCTCTACCACGTGACCACGTCTATGCTAGACGTGGGCGGTGTCTGTGAGAGCGGAATCTTCTCCGCCACTTCTACGACCGAGGTGGGCGGTGCCGGAAGGAACTGGCACTCCTCTACAAGACGCGACCAGCAGTCGTAGCTGGAACGCCAGCAGGACTGGAACTCTCGACGCTGGGTTCGAGAACGGACCAACGGACGACTTCAAAGCCAGACAACCAGACCAGTGAGCCGACCGAAGCCCTTCGCTGCGTAACAGGACTTCTTCACACCTGCAGAAACTGTCTCCATGCGAACGGAAACGTGAGTGGGGGCGAAGCTTTGTTGGGGGGGTCTGGGGGAGGGCACGACCATCGATTAGGGCTCTATAGGCGTAGCCTATTAACGATACTGTTTTTGCTATATATGTAACTATGTCTTTTAGGTTAATTTCAGTTGTCTTTTTATCTGAATAATTTTCTAAACGAGTTCATGCTTTGTTTTCTAGTATTTCGATGACAATATTCTAGACACCCTTTCCTTAATAGGCTAGGGCTAACTCGCCATTTAAGATAACTCATGACACTTACTTACATAGGGCTTACTTATCTATCAACTGTTACAACCAATATGTCGATTTTGTTTTGAATGTAATCAATTCATTTGTTAGAGTTATATACCGCCTCCATCTGCTCCCACAGGCGTTTTTGCAAGAGGGGTCAAAGCACAAAAGTCACAGTTCAAAACTTTTACAATGTCAATAGGCCTAGCTTGAAAGCTGCAAAGCACGACATTTAGGACAACGGTATTTTTTAATGGTTTCTATGTGTAAATTTCTCAGTTTCATTTTCTTTTAGCCTATCATTCAGGGTGAGAATTGCCGGGGGTTGGAGGGTTCAACCACCCCAGTCTTTCTTAGAGCCCCACATTAAGATTTAAGGTATGTTTTTCACACCCCAATTCCAACTGGATCATAGCTCAAACCTCCCAGTTATTTGTCCACAATTCTCACACGGCTATATATCTCTTTATCTAGCATTAGTATCATTAGTGCGAATAAATTTGTTTGAAAAGTAGCAATAAAAAAATAGATGTCAATTTTAGAGAGGGGGGAGACAAGTTTCCCCTCTTACCTCTATGTGTGGACGCCCATGAGCACCTCCTAAGACACCTACAGTACTAAGAGGCACTCTAAGCCCACCCTGATGGAAAGAGCAGTTTTCAAGTGTTTATGGAAGTAACACGTCATATACCCATCACTGCTTCAGAGCTTAAGGGAATGTTCTGAAAAAATGCACTCAGAACCAAATAATATAATTATAGAGTAGGACAGACAACGCGCAGACCCGATGGAAGTCTGTTCTAGATAATGGACGCCTTTGACGGTCTCATGTAGAGGCACGAGGGAAGTCTAGCCCCGCCCTTTAGAAATTTGCAGCCTATTTCTTTAGTTACTTCTTTAGACTTTTGTGTTTTTAATAAATTACTTTGCACTGAAGTAGAGAGTATTTTGATTGGACCCATACTGGATATATATATATATTATATATACATGTGTGTATATATATCTGTATATATGTATAAATTATCTGTGTATATATATATAAGGGTCCACCGAAAAATGGATCATTTTGGTAAAGATAATCGCATAGAATATTCTAGTAGTGAAGGCGCTATACGAATGCCTAAACGTCTTCTACAGAGACAGAACAAGTTTTCTTGGCAAGCATGCTGATGTATTAGAGCAGTGCAAACCAATAATTAGGCATTCAAGCTTCTTTGGCCATGGAAATTCTTTGTCGGGACCTTGGCCTAAATGAACCATGTTACGGTATAGGCCTACATGCATCACGTCTGCAATGATAACCAGTATATTGTATTGTATTGTATTTATACATTTATGTAGCGCCCCCTCACAGAATGACTATTCAGATCATCAGAGCCAGAAAAATTCCGTGGAAAAGAAACGTCTAAAAAATCTGGAGAATAATAAAGAAAAACTAGTCATTAGTTTAGCCCTTGTAGTGCGGGAGGAAGGCCATTCCATTGTATGTATCTTCTTTCAGCTTACTGTGTCTTATTTTTGCAAATTGATGTACTATTTTTATTTTGTCGAAATTACATTTAACATCCGGCCAGAGAAAAGAGCGCCTCTGAGTAGTTACTTGTATCTTGAAGAGGCGCTATAAAAATTCTCAGAATGAATGAATGAATGTATAATAATTATTAATAACATTCATAATGTTCTGCACTGGCTACCTTTCCCACGCCTAGAACCCGTCTTTATACGAGATTGGGTTGGGTGGGCTCCTGAACGGTAACCTTTAGGGGCGCTATATAAATTCTAGCACTGAATGGATGGATGAATGAATGAATGAATGAATGGATGGATGAATGAATGAAATTCAATGAATAGATGAATGAATGAATGAAAAGTCATCGAGGCATGTTCAGTTTAATAAATAGAAATTCACTTTAGGTATAGACTATAGAGTTTATCTTCGGAATCCTTGAACCAGCCCAGAACGTGATAAAATAATAATGTAAGATGCACATATTCAAACAACACCCGTTTATTTCTTTCGCCGAATCCTTATCTTCCCTCTGGGTGAGAATTTTCGCAGGTGCATGGTCCAAGCCCGTGATCTGTCTTAGGCGTCAGGATCCCACAGTAAAGTCTTCATTGCACATCACCCAACTACACATAAAATCAACGTCCAACCCCCCGCCCCCCCCCCCCCGTCCAGTTACTTCTATGCAATTCACATGGCCTATTCTGCTTCCTATGGTTCCGCGAAATACACTTTGAGAAGCGCAGACTTGATAATGCCTACCTTTACACGTTTTTCCGCAGACGCCTTGCTGCAGAAGCCGGGTTTAGATCCTCCACAGCAGTCGGAGCATCATCACATCCAGTTGCTGCTCAGCATCATCTGTACATCACCAGCCTCTGCAACCGTGCAGCAGCCTGGCACTAATTTCATATCTATCATACACTGCAAAATCTTGTCTTCCTTCCCCACTCGTCCATCTCTCATCGGTCGGACCCAATGCGGGGCCGCCCCCCGCTCGCTCCTGCCCCTCCTGCAGCCAATGTGGCCCAACGAAGCCTCCTGCTAGTGCGGCAGGTGAGATGGGATGCCGTATATACATCCATCTCTCTCTGCACGCAACGGGTGGCTGCTGCTGCTGGAGAGAGGATGTTTGTCTGTCTATGTCTCTGTCTCTTTCTCTCTGTGTGTGTGTGTATGTGTCTGTGTCTCTCTGTTTCTGTGTGTCTGCGTTGGTCAGTCTCTGTCTGTGTGCTTGTCCGTCTGTTTCTCTACTTCTGTCTGTCTGTCTGTCTGTCTGTCTGTCTGTCTGTCTGTCTGTCTGTCTGTCTGTCTGTCTGTTTGTCTGTCTGTCTGTCTGTCTGTCTCTATCCTAAAGATGCTCCGTATGCAAAACCGTGGCGCGGATAAGATTTTCTGCCAGAGTTAGAGGAAGGGACTGCGGAGAGGAAAAGACGGCGCGCGCTGTATCGTGCACGCATACATACAGCCTACCATGTGAACACAGTAAAACACAAACACACATTATACAATCTGAGAAACACTCACACAAACACACATTAACTCACACTTCTAAACACATTACAAATACACACATGCGCGCACACGCATACACACAAAGAGGGACGGAGATAGGAAGAGGCCGAGACATAGAGACAGACAGACATACAGACAGGCAGACAGAGGCACAGAGAGAGACAGACACAGAGAGATAGAGTGAGAGAAACAGAGAGGCAGTGAAAGAGGCACACAGACATGACAGACAGAGACAGACAGACAAACAGATATGCAGGCAGAGAGAGACAGACAGACAGAGATAGAGAGACAGAGAGAGAGAGAGACAAAGAGAGACAGAGACAGATACAGAGACAGATAGCCTACAAAGACAGGGACGGAGACAGAGACAGGCAGAGAGAGACAGAGAGAATATTGGACGTAATTTTTCAGCATATTAATTTAGGCCAGTCTATTTCAGTAATGACGTAGCCTATGCACCACTTGACTAGCCTATGCTGGATTCCGAACCTTAGCCTACGGGAGAATATTGCGCGCAAAAACTGAATGCAGCCCTGTAAAGGCCCACAGATGTCAAATATGTGAGAAGATTCATATTCAAAAGTCCGAATATGATTTCCATTCCGTTCAAATAATTTCACACTCTTTCACCTGAAACGTTGAAGCTACACAGCTAAAGTGCTACAGGGGCCACCTCGCCCCACCCAACACACACATGTCTCCCGGCCCTGGGGCCGGGTGGAGGCAGGGTACCGACCAAAATTTCAAAGGTGGCGTAGCGGTTAGATGTCGTCTAAAACTCTATACCGCACACGTCGAGGCAAGGTGGGTCGTTGGGTTAGGGGAGTCGGTCGACGACTGGAATGGGGAAAAGTGGGGTGAGGAGTAGGAGTGATACGAATGGAGATGGGGTAAAGTGAGGGTGGGGAAATAGGGTATTGACCGAAAACAGGGCGAATCCTAAAATTCCCGGGAAACGCCGGATACCCCAGCTAGTTATTATATAAAGCGAATCTTTGTCTCGTACCTTGCTCATAAGTGCTGTAATACGCCGAGCAAATTTCTGTCCAGGGTAACGGCCTCTGTTGTCATAGACCCTGGTCAAATTGGAATCCTCCTCCATCTCTTTAAGACACACTTATGGGTTCATTTTATGACTCTGTATGCAAAACGTCGCTGTAAAAGATTTCAGGTAGATTGGGAAAACGCTGACTAGATCCTGCACGGTTTATTTACGATGACCGTTGAACGTGCGTTATAATGCTGGCGCTAAACAAAATTAATAGTCTGTTTTAGACACCTTTAAATTGATTTTCACAGATAATATATGATCAAACCTCTGGCCGCTCGCTAGTCAATTATATGTAGGCCTAGACAAGGCACCATTCTTCAGGAAGTAATTGAAATTTTCACTGATAATGTATTATATCACTTATGCATGTGTGCATGCATGTTTATTATCATGCCTTTCTACAGTGATTCCTATGTTCTAATGACATGAAGCTTTGTTAAGTGATAGTCGTAATTAATTAACTCATATCTTCGCTATTGGTCCAATTTTTTAAAATTAGAGTGAGACTCAATGTAACAAGAAATTTACCGCTCTGTACATTATTAGAATAAAGAAGAATGGAATAGACTTTGTAAACAGTGAGAAAATGCCGACGAATATTACACCGCAGTTATAGAAAGTAGAGGCTGTAGAGCTATGAGTGTGGTTGGTTACCCGATATTCGCTTAGGTCTACATGACCCTTGTCAACATAGGCGCAATCACGTCCTAAAAGTTGGAGGGGACCATAATGAATCACGTCATAAAAGTTGGGGGGGACCATACTAATAGAGTTAGGAGACCACTCAAAAGTTGGGGGGGACGCGTCCCGTGGGTCCCATAGGGTGGTTGCGCCTATGCTTGTCAACCCATAAAATAACCAACGCGTCCTCACTAAATCTATAGCAGCACCAAATCAGTGTGTGAAATATTATTAAATATTTAATTGCATAGCATTATGTGTAGCAATGGACTTTTAGACACCTTTAAAATGCGTTTTCCATGATCTAATTAGCTATAGGGCAGAAAAATTATCCTTCGGAATCGATCAAGCTCCTTTAGAACTTAGAACTTCGGCCGTTCCTTTTTCGCCTTTGTTACAGGCAAGAAGATGTCTTTGTAGACTAAAGCAACATTTTCAACTGCGGAAACCTTCGCACCTTCAGAATTATTTTCTGATGGAACCCCAAAACGCACGCAATGCCAATTAAAGATTTTGAGGTAGCCTACATGAAGCGAATATAGAGAGTCATCTGGATTCTGGAGCTTAAGTCATGTACTCCGAAGCCTATAGGCTATTTATACCTTTGCTCGTATAAGCAGTATACTTTTGCGCTCCAGCCTGCATTACTCTGAAGTCTGAACTGTCTATAAAAGATGATTTTCATTTCATTTCTCGAGTACCTGTGGTACTATTCGAGACCGTTCGCAGTGTTAACTCTAGGGACCAGTAAAAACTCTTCTCTTCCAGTCTTAAGCAGAAACAGATCGTTTAGTCCACCTTTCATTTCTCTCATCATGCAGCGTAATAGGCCTAATTCTCGGGAGGCCTACATGTAAACTATGCCTAGTTTGTTTTCTTGAATGAAAGAAATACAGGCATACATAGAAAAGCATTATAGTATAGGCTTGATCAAATGCAAATCATCTAACCATGCAGTTAGCATAAAAATGCTTCTCTTGGAAAGATTTATATGAGGAATAAAACTTATTATAAAAGCGTGCTTTTTAAAAACCACGACTCATGGAGCACTTTGTTTGTATTAGGAGTAGGCGTGAGCCACACGCGGTTTTCAATGTGTGCGTACGTCCAGGGCTGTTTTAAAGAATTTTTTAGAACTACACAACTCCTTCTTTTCCTTTCCATCCTCCATGGTAAATTACTTAAAATCGGAGGACAGTGACCATTTTTGCCAGTTTTAACTGTACAGAAGTGCTTCTACAACTGCATAGATCTATTTAGAACTGCACATTTTGTGTACAAGTTCACGTTAAAAAAGCCCTGCGTAGGCTACGTCTTACTGTACTTTTTTCTTCAAATTGCAACTTTTATATTTGACTTGATGCTACAAAGCTGGAGTCAAAGTGTGTAATTTAGTCATTTGCTTAATTGGTCCGTGTTTCAACGCTTAAAGTAGCGCTTGATAAATGTGATGCTTGCAGCTACGGTTTCAATTTTCCCCCTAAAAAGGAGCTATACAATTATGGACATCGTCGGAGGATAGTATTTTATTTGAATATCGTATTCGTATATGCTATAACTAAAAACGCCATCTGTCGATTCGATTGACCGCCGCCGCCTGGCGAGTATCTGCTGGCGCAACCACTCACCTGCACACAGCGGTAAGCACAGCCAGCGGCGCACACCTTGATTGGCTGCGAGGTCAAAGGTGAGACGTGTGTCAGAACGAGGCTGTTGTCATTTAGGCGATTGTGTCATTATCGAAACGAGGCTGATGTGTTTCGCACTCACCGTTTATATAATTCATCATTCGACGGCTTTTGTTTATTTAAAACAGACACAAACACGGACCATAGATCTATATTTAATAGAGCGAGCTTTGTTTCGTTATGGCTAAGTTAATATCGTTTCTGAATAGACATCGCGTGGGACGAGGGGCCACGGGGCGGCCGGGGCCCGGAGGGGTAGACCAGACGGATGGACCCACCACTCCGGATACCCCGTCGGGTGGTTTAAAGAAGGACTTACTACCATGCAAGGTGCAACTACTCGATGGGTCTGTTATGAGCGTTGATCTAGCGGTAAGTTGTTTGATGATTATTCTTGCCAATCGGGCAACTACTGTGTGTGTGTCTGTGGTTGTTTGTGTGAATGTAGTATTCAATGTACTTATGTGTTTGTGCGTACGTGTGTATGTATTATCATGTGTATTGTTACTTTAACCACAAATTTATGTATTGTCTCTACAATAGGATTCTTCAGAGTATGTCTGTAAGTCTGTATTCTGCAGTCAATGTAATGTAGTTAGTAATTTCTGTAGCGCCGCTCAGCCATGGCTATTCAGTGCGAGAACCACGAGAGAAGAAATAAGTCTTAAAAGAAGAGAGATAATGTTATGTATATAACGGTCCAGATAGAAGAGTTCCACGTGCAGTGTGGAGTAAACGGAATTCCACAAGGAGGGCCCAATGATGGTAAAGGATCGAGTTTGAAGCATAGTGGTCCTAGCTCGTGGAAGAAACAAGTCAGCCCTGTCCAGTGTGTCCACAGTATCTAGAGAACGGAGAGGTCGATGAGAAGATGCAGAAAGAGGAGAACGAATGAGATCACTGAGATATTTCAGTGCAAGACTCAGTTTGGATTTGAGTACCAGAGAAAGGGCTTTATATTGTTTGCGGGCAGAGAGAGAGGAAGCCAGTGTAATTGGTTCACCATGAACGATGATATATGAAAGTATTGAGGAGGGTGGGCAATCAAACGCAGAATTAAGAAGAGATTGAATGGGAGATAGACGAACCTTTGGAAGACCTGTAAGAAGGGAATTACAGTAATCAATTCTGGAACAGAAGACAAATGCATTCAGTATGGATGCTACGCATGTGTGCAATGCATGCATGTGTATTATTATGCCTTTATAAAGTGATCCCTATGTTCTAATGACATGAAGCATTGTTAAGTGACAGTCGTGAACTCATATCTTCTACAACACTCACAGTATCCAGCTTATTTGCATGCACAGTTATTGAGTGACAGGGCCTTGCTGCATTTGCCGGGGTGCCCGAAACAAACTTGAGCACTTTTTTGTTAAAATGCAGCAACTGAACTTCTTGTCACCTAACGAGGTTTTTTTGAGTCTTTGGTTGAGGGACAGCTGTTGATAACAAAGAATTTACATGACCTGGGATGTCTGTTTCCTCCTATTGTTCTGTGTCCTTCTGACCTACACCCCAGGCCACACTATTTTACACACTCTGATGACACTAACTATATAATTATATCCTTGCCTACTGTATAGATGCCAACTTCTGGCTAACTCTAATTTTTATGTCTATTATTCATCTCTATTGTCACTGATTGTGGTTTGTCATTCAAGTGTTTAATAGTGTCTGTGGTGTATATGTGGATATAAATATTATAAGCATTCTGCTGTGCGGTATTAGCTATTAGCTCAAGGCACGGGGCAGTTGGGCGAGTTTGCTCCCTGACAGGTGTGTTCTTATACCTGTGGAAAACTTTTCCAGTGATAATCAACTGGCTTAGTCTGCAAAATGAATATCAATGAGCTAGTGACTGCTTTTGTTAGGAAGGAGGAGGGGCTTATGGGTCGAAACAACACAGGGCCAATTTTCTTCTTTAAATGCCCCTTCAACCGAGATCATTTATTTAGCTACAGTATCTCCTATTTTGTGTGGGCGAGTAGTGGGGAGGTGGCTGGTTGGTGAAATACTGGACTGTTTAGAAAAGGGCTGGTGTTCAAATCGGTTTTGAGATGTCTGCCTCAGTTGTGCCAACCAACTCAGCTATATTGAGTACACCGGCTGTACACTAACAGTGGCAAGCTTATTTTAGAGAGAAGAGGGCTGGCCTGATTCGCAGCATGTGCAAAGGACAAGAAAGAAGTCACTAGCACTTTATGGCCATTGTCTGCTTTGCCTGGCTAGCATAAGTATAGTGTGTGATGGTTATTTTTAAGTTGTGAGTATCATAGTAAGCAGAAGTAGATGAAGTATTTTTAAAAGGAGAGAAGACAGTAATGCTGTTGTAGTTGTGAATGGCCTAAATATAGGATGATTTGCTGCTCTGAGGCCAATCTTATAACATGTGCATGCTTTTAACTTGTGCATTTTTATGTCTTCACATGTGTATTACTCATAACGTGTGCATTATAATTTAACAAACGACCCTGTGTTTTAGCATGAGATGATACATTTTCAGATTCTGAGCAGTGCTGTGCAATTTGCAGCATTCTCAAATTGAATGTGACCAATTATAGTCCTCGTGCATATAATTATATGATTGTGTTATGTAACATTAAAATTGGATCAAAATGGGAAAAGCAGAATGCTTGTAAAAGATCAGGCACAAGTTTGTTAAAGTTGGTTCTTCCAGCTTGCCATGAAAAAACCCTAAATATTGTGAGACCAATTCAAGCGACCATTTTAAGAGGACCACATGAAAGAGACATTATTAAAGTGATTATAATTATTGAGCAGTTCATATTAAGGTAGGTGGTTTAGGGTAATGGTAAGACTCTGGCACATAGAGAGCATGGCATAGGATATCTTCCTGCTACCATCCCAAAGGTTCCCTCAGCCTTCCATTCGACATATGGCGTTGGCAAAATAAACAGTAGGACGTGATGGGCGCCTTCCATGGCTGCCAAACAGTTAATTTCGACTCCTGCAATAAACTGTGATCATCTGTTCATTCTATGAATTGTAATCTTTCTGCAATGTGCAGTTTGAAAATTAGATGAGGACTTTTAAATATGTATTCAATTCAAGGGGTCCATAACTATTAAGGACCTTTTTGATAGGAACATATTGAAAGATTATATGTGTTGGAGTTGTCAAGATTACACTTGTGTATATATAGGTTGTGTAATGCTAGTACGGTATACCTGAGAAAGCGTGGGGGTTGGGGTGGCTTAAAGATGGGAGAGCCTTAATTGAGTTCACAGATTCTAGGGTGTGTGCTGGTAGATGCTGTTTGTCTGTAGACCTTGGAGACAGCTGTTTGTTCTATCATGGATTTTCAGATGTAATTATGTAGATGCAAAGATCAAGGTTCTTTGTCTGACAAAATGTTGTTATTATGATCAAGTTAGTCTCTGTCAAAAATACATCTAGCTTCATATTTAGGAGCAGGCCTGTATATGCATGTACGGATTGTACGTGTGTGTGTATGCGTGTGTTTATGCACACACGCATACATCCCTTTCTGGATGACCCTTTCTAAGTATTCACCGTTCATACAATCAAGGTGTCCTATGAACATAGATTTTTATTCTTGTGTACTATTTTACTTTGCTGTCTACCTTGGTTATTTGTTTGTTTGTCTGTTGTTGTTTCTCAGAATAAACTGATTTTGATTTGATGCATGCATGTATGTATGTATGCATGTATGTATGTATGTATGTATGTATATATGTATGTACATGTATGTATGCGTGTATGTATTCGTGTATGTATTCGTGTGCATGTGTGTATAGCATATGCCCATTTGTGTGTAGGGCACCATTTCCTTGTTTCCGCTATTGTCTGTTTAAAATATGACCTTTTTTGTGTTCATGCCAGAATTTGCACTGAAATGACTCATCTATCTGTACAAAAACACAATGTGGATGTGTGTGTTTGTGTTTGCATGTGTGTTTTCGTATGTGTGTGTCTGTGAGATTATGGACGAAATTGAACCCTGTAGGCTACCTTTTTGCTTGAGTGATGGATGGATGGACAGTGAGTGGTGGATGGATGGACGGACAACATTGGAAAACTACAACAAAAGAATATTGCACTGTCTGTAGTTGTCTCTTTCTTTCTCTTTCTGGGTGACTGGAGGGCTAAGCTGAGTCAGCGCGATAGGGTGTTGTTACTGAAGGGTCATTGACAGAACCTGGCCCCACTTTGACCACATTAGTATGCACGAATTCAAAATGACCAAAATTAATTCACTTATGAACAGGAACTATTTAATTATTAATTAGCTACTGGTAAGTCCGTGGGTATCTAGGGATCTTGGACAGACTCCTGGTTTCCGACCCACTTCACTGTTTAGGGGCAATGGCTCACTTTTTACTCCCTATGAAGAATTTACACCCATGCCTACACAAACTACTACATTTTGGTTTGTAACTTGTCAATATCCGGTTGTTGTTGTTGTTGTTGTTATCATAATCGTCATCATTATCACTATCATCCCTATCATCATGATCTTCATCTTCATTTTCTTCTTCAACGTCATCATCATCATAGTTATCATCGTCGTCGTCGTCATCACCACCACCACCACTATCATCATCATCATTATCTTTTTCTTCTTCTTCTTCTTCTTCATAATCTTCATTATCTTTCAGTTTCACACCATCTTCATAATTATAATCCTCATTATCCTCGTCGTCGTCATCATCATCATCTGCACCACCACAACGACCACCGTTGGCTCTTTCCTCCCCTTGTGTCTTCATCCACCCTGGAGGTATACATGTACAATATTATACATGTAGTATAGTTTCACGAAACATGTAACAGTTGCGGTCACCTGCTGAAGGTGATTATGTTCTTCGCGGTGGGTGATCAACGCAACGGCAATTAATTCAGCTGATCCAAGTAAATGTTTTAGTCACGTGACCGATGCTATAAATAGAAAGTGCGGTGGTGGTGGAGGAGAAGGAGGAGGACGCGTTTTTTGGATGACGCTGTGAAACCGTAGGTCTTTTAGTAACCGATGGATCTCTTTGTTTTTGCCTGGTCATCACAAATCGAAAACCGAAAAATCATTTCCGAAACATTATCTCTGACTCAGGATGCAGGAGTTTGAAGCCTCGGGCTTTAGGCGTACATGCTGTCATGTGATTGGCCGGTCTACCTGATATGTAAAAAGTGATGGGTCCTACTTGATATAAGGAAGTGAGCCGGGGTATGGCCAGAAATTATTTGGGTTGGTTCGATTTTATGGGTTTTTCAATGAACATTGGCAATTATTGTTGCACAACGCATCTGGAATTACTGGAAAGTTTCAAAAATTGTTTATGGTATCTTGAGGGATTGAAACCTATAGCCTATGGTTCCCCTAGAGGCTCGCATTCTGTATAAGCGCATCGTCATCACCACCACCACCATCATCATCATCATCATCATCATCATCATCATCATCGTGTTCTCTGCTACTTGACATTTTCGTAGGTCCGATGGCACCACTCCTCTCGTTGTTTAGCCTACTCCTCTCTTAGCTGTTGATATCCCTCCCACACCATCCAGTCGAGCAGCTTCTGTCTAGGTCTTTCTCTTCCTTTCCGTCCCTTCATTCTTCCCTCTATTATTTTTCTCATGAGGGTGTCTCCTCTCAGCATGTGACCAATCCAGTTTCTCTGTCTTTTCCTTATATACATGTATAAGCACATATTTTAGCATAATATTTTATCCCTGTGTTGTGACAGTCTCTGTCAATGCCAGAGACAATATTGTCTGTTTAAGTTGCATTTGTGTCAGCTTAGTACTTGAAACAAATAAATTGATTGATCAATTGATTTGAAGTAAGCAATCAAGTAACGAAGTAACTTCAAGTAGGAAGTGATTGTGTAATTTATTTCTGGCCGTTTATTTAATTTATTATCTTCTAAAATGGTTCGAGGCAGATTATCAGATAGCTATCATTAGAAAGTAGTATAACTGACATCGACATTTATAAAGACACAGTTGCATGATTCATTTGTATGAGGTCGCTGGTCCAGCTATAGCTACTTTGTATTGTATTGCATTGTATTTGTATTGTATTGAATTTTATTTTATCTATAAATTTACAATGTACCTCTCACACTGCACACCAATATCAGAGGTGATCCCAGTGCGAAAGACCCAGAGAAAAGAAAGTCGTTTGACACATCGAAAAGGTGTGCCTTGGGTATCAGTTAGCCTAATAACAAAGGACAATGTAATGGAGAAAGATGATTCCAAAGGGCAGGATCAATAAAGGCAAAGAGTTTTGGTCAAAGCAATCCTTGCTCCGTTGCTCACAGGAGAAGAAAATCATGTCTGTCACGTGAGTGTAGTGGATGAAGAGAGGATGTTGAAGTCAGCTGCAGACATGCGGATGACATCACAAATTTGTTTGGGCGCAAGGCCAAAACAAAGACCGGTAAAATAACTATAAAAATTCTTATAAAACGGAGTGCAGCTACACTGGTAAGAGCCTCGGCCGCGTCACACACGACTCTGCAAAAGAGAGAGCGTGTGCGGAACCGCTGTTCATCCCTCCGCCTAGTGCCCATACTCAGAAGGTGGCTCATTTTAAGAGATTTTAATCTGGGGCTTATACGGTCCGTACACGGGGACCTAAATGGCGTCCATGCAAACTTGCAAGGTGTGGTGAAGTATCTGACTCGAGCCATTCACTGAAAAATTAACTGGATCGGCTGTTTGTACGGTCGCTAATCCCTATATAAAATCAAGTACATTTACATTTCAGTTTTAACAATAGCCAGTGTATAATAATGACCTTCTGGCTACTTGCTCCCGTTGATGCAATCGCGATTTGACGTGGGAATTGAGTAGAATTTTCCCTCTCAATGAGACATTGAGGAAATTAATTCTAGATTTAAGTTCTGTCATTGAGATTGTCCAGAGATAACAGATTGCGGAAAATGATCGTGTTGTTGTGGAGGAAGTCCGAGGGACATTGGAGAAGGAAGTTGATTAGGTGGGTTTTAGTGGGCGGATGAATATTTGAGGACATGGGGGATCGGGTGAATTGGGGAGTGGGGTGGTTGGGTTTCTTAAGACTAGTTGATAGCGGTGGGAATGACTTGGTTTTGAATGGAATAATATTATGCGAGGAAGAAAGATGGGATTTGTGTGATTAACCAGATAACACTCTCTCACATACACGCGCACGCACACACACACACACTCACACACACATGCACATACACACATATTGAGACCGTGAGATGCACACTTGAAGTTGAGGATAGGAAGTGCATGAGTCTTTCTCTACTGTCTGTTCGGCTTGACCTCTCCCCAGATCATGCATGACCTGGTACAGAATCCAATCAAACAATCAAACGCTTTTGAACTTGACTTCATATAGCGCCAGTATACAAGCTGGACTTCCTTACATGGCTTTTGTATGACTCAGTGAAATTTTGATGATTTACATTACGCATACAGTCTAATGGAGTGATGGGAGGCGAGGTACTCTACAACTAACATGTTAAACATGCCATGACGAAACAATTGTCTAAACTCTAAAGTGTTTCAGAAGATGTGTAGGCCTACACTGTTTTGGAACCGATATTATCAATATTATCTCAAGGTTTGGCGTCACAGCTTGTACTGTAACACGCACTCAAGTCTTCCCACACGAAATCATCGATTTTATGGATTATTATGCAAATATTATGCAAATATATGCAAATGTTCAATCAGATAATTATAATGCGAGTGCAGAGTATAATAATAGGTGGGAGTTTTTCAGCTACTAATTATTTACAAAGAATCTTGAAGGATGATCTTCTGAAAACGTTGTGGACACAAAGTTACGTTTCATTGGCATACATTTTCAGCTGCTAGTCGATACTAGGAAGTGGAATTTAAATAAATTTAATTATCGATTAAAATTTTGATGAAGCTCACTCCAACTGTATTGTTGATGTTTAGAATTTAAGTGTATTCGCCCCACACAGTTAAAATCAGGTGATATGAGACCTATAGTGACTAAATAAATATATCTTCCTCTGTGTTGTATTGCATATGACCAAATTGATGTGCTTTTCTCAACAAATGCCGGTCAGAAGCACTATCAGTGTGGTGGTGGTGGTGGTGGTCGTGGTGGTAATATAGCCTATTCATGGTGGTGGTGGTGGTAAAATAGCCTATTGGTGGTGGTAAAATAGCCTATTCGTGGTGGTGGTGGTGGTAAAATAGCCTATTCATGGTGGTGGGGGTGGTAAAATAGCCTATTCATCCCCATGGTCATCTACATGTACAAGCACCAGATATTATTATTCTGTGCTCAACACCTGTAGTGTTTAGGTTTTAAACTTAAACATGTTTTCTGTGTTCGCTGTGGTTGGTCCAGGCTACGAATTTCGAATGACCTTCCTCTCTCTCTCACGATGAGGGTTAAGCTAACGACTCGTTTTGCCTCCCCAGTCTCTCATTTTTTCAGCGTTTTTATTCACCCGGAGTTTGAGTGAGCACCGGGAGGTCAGAGGTTAGCGATCCTCATTCAAACGGAAATCCTCATTTGTTTATTCACTGGTTAACCTATAATAATATAATATAATAAGTCTACCTGAGCCAACAGCTGCTGCTGCCCTCTTCAGTTCACTACTAAACTAATCTAATTATGCAAGTCTTTTAAATATTATCTAACATGGAACCTACTACATAAACGTGAGTGTACAGAAGTGCTTAGGTGCTCTGTACACAGTACAATATATAAGTCGGTTCTAGCTGTGATTATACACACATGTAGCCTATGCGGGCGCACACACACATTATGTATGTGTGTCTGTGTTCATAAACAAACCTATATAATTGTGCTATATATATATTATATATTATATTTTATATAAATATATATATATACACTGTGTCCGGAAAAAAAGGGACCCATTTTGTAAATATCAAAATAAATAGTAAATATTCATCGATTTTTACAATTCAAACACCGTTTTTATCCTAACATATTTGTCTAACAATTGTGAAAATATATAAGTTCTAGTTCCAATGATGACGTCAGAATGACGTCATTTGCACTAAAGTTCATTTAGCGGCTAGTCATGCATGATTTCGGCTGGTATATTGGCTCTTGGTGAAACGGAAATCCATTTAACAGAACCAGGAGTAAAAAATAAATGCAACTCATTACAGGAATTGTCTCCTCCATATAAAATTGATGTCTGATATCCGCGAATACTCGGATTAATAAACAATTCAACAAGATGGCGTCCCAGCTCACTGAATTCGTTAAACTGCTGAACTGTTGACTAAGGAGACTCCGGATTTCATTCCTCTTATAATCTTTGGCCGCCCAACGGACCGAGCTTAAATCAAGTTGATCATAAAACGTGGAGACTATTGCAGGAGATGGTTACAAGACAAGGATAAGAGACATTGAAGAACTCCGTGAGCGAATTGTTAATGCCTGCTGGGGAGGATTTTGATACGCTGGTTATCGATGCTGCTGTTGGCTAATAGCGCGACCGTTCTGAAGCTTACGCTGAGGCCAAAGGTGTACACTTTGACCACAAATTAATTCAGATATAAAACTAAAATTAAACTTACTTTATTATTGATAAATTACATCATGAAAATATTAAAATTTTTGATGATTTTGCGCATTTATCTCTTAAATTTGACTTTTTGTGCAAATGACGTCATCATGACGTCATTATTTGGACTGGAAATTTTATATTTTCGCAATTGTTAGATAATTATGTTAGGATAAAAACGGTCTTTGAATTGTGAAAATCGATTAATATTTACTATTTATTTTCATATTTACAAAATGGGTCCCTTTTTTTCCGGACACAGTGTATATATATGTTTTAACATAGTCTAAATTTCCTTACTTGAAATATATACATGCATAATGCACACACGACACACACATATATATATATATAAAATTTGTGTGTTTGTATGTATATACATATACATACTTCAGATGAAACTCTTTAAACACCGCCAAAACAAGATGTACCCCCCACCTTCACTTTCACCTGTCCTCAAGTATAGTGTGGGCATTATATGTCAAACGCAGGCGATCATATTGTTAGGTAATTACTAAAGGAAACTATAATACTGGGGTGGGGAAGAGCGAGGTTAAGGTCAAGTAATTATTAAAGGAAACTATATTTAAGGGGGGAATGGGTGAGTCGATTATATTGTTTATTTACTGAGAATTTGATATAGTGCTCCTTCAAGGTTTCTACTCAGGAGTGCTTCCAGTCCAACCCGGTCGATATATAATCCAACCCCAGTCGAATAAGACAGTCTTGAGAAGAGAAAGAAACGAAGTAGAAAGGCCAATAGGTATTTGACGAAGTAATTGTTAAGTAATTATTAAAGGAAACTTCATTTGTGGGGGTTGAAAAACCGGAATGGAAACCCCAGACTTGTTCCTGTTACACCCATACTTAGGTCTACAAGTACCCGTCAGATTTATGTGGGTATGTTCTGCAACAAAAAATTATAACTGGTTATGTTCAGATGCTTGAGGCTTATGCTGATTGTAGTTGAGTGTCAGTAATAGGCCTACTACATGTATATTACATTAAAGGAGACAACCTGGTAAAAACAGTGATAGAAGGAAAAATGGAGGGGAAAGGAACAAGAGGAAGACCACGACAGATGCTGCTGGACACGTTGATGACGAGGATTGGATACCAAAGACTAGAGGAGAAGGCCCAGCGGAGGGAGGAGCGGCGACACTAGACAGCCGAACCTGCCTAGGGCAGAGAACCAGAAGAAGAATACTATATTGAAAAGGCATTTATAATCATAAACTTGAATTGTTTCGGTGGCACCATGTGTTTGTTTGAAGACGTGGCATTTCTATAGAATAGATGACCTAAAATCATGCGTACGATATTGATATTATTGATATTTTTATTGACTTTGTGTTATCGTCTCATGACATTGCGATATTCATTGCACCAAGTCACAAGCAGAACCAAGACCTACAATTTGAAATTTAAAAAAAAACACTGAATAGACAAAAACTGAATTAAACTGTAAAGATTAGATAAACTTATAAAGACCCACTGGCAAGAACTGAAGTTATTTCTTAGACTGTTCTTTGGACTATGTAGGCTTCTCCAGGCCTGTTTTTAAGGAATTTTTAGAACTGCACAACTCCTTCTTTTCTTTCCCATCCTCCATGGTAAATTACTTCCAATCGAAGGACAATGACCCTTTTTGCTAGTTTTAACTTTACAGGAGTGCTTTTACAACTGCACAAATCCATTTAGAACTGCACATTTTGTGTACAACTGCACGTTAAAAAGCCCTGGGCTTCTCGGTTTTCTTGTGGTTACCAGAATTCTCAATTTTTCGTTGGTTTAACATGCAAACGATGGGCCTGTTTCGCTTTGTTTTTTGTATCGTAATCGCAGTGCATGGGAGAGCCACCAGGTCATTTGACGTATAGTTTCCTTTCGACCTTCCTTATGACCTGCCAAACATTTTATTTTTATTTTTGATATCTTATTTATATTTCAATTTCTTCGACATGCTGAATAACTCCCGTGACCCAGACACGACTTGCTGAAATTGAACAGCTGACGCTCCATCACTACGTAGGCCTAATGGTAATGTAGAGATTTCTAAAGGCTATACACCGTGAGTCAAAAAAACTAAGCCAAATTGTTTTTCATATATCTCTAATGCCTGATAACATATCACGCTAAAAATTTTCCAAATATTTAGAGAAGTGGACCAAGAATATGATTCCAAAATTTCTTGAGGTAAAGTTGAACGGATAAAAAGATATGAATATTTAAACTTCATATGACGAAATTTCAGCTTACAAGCAATTTTCTGTTACATTCAATAAAATGTTTCCTTACATCTCCACTGCCTGATGATTAATCATTCTAAAATTTTCCAGTTATGTAGAGAATTAAACTAACAATATGACCCCAACAGTATGGTTTGATTATTTAATTAATTAAGGTGCTTAAAATGTCCTCCTCCTGCTTGCACGCAAGCCTGGAAGCGCTAGCGCCATGCATCACGCAACAGCATCGTAAATTATCCTCTGGTCCAGGCCTTCCCACACTTTCAACAAGCGTTGGTTGCTTCAGATCGTTTATATCATGGATTGTTGTCTGGTAGACTCGGCCTTGCATCACGCTCCACACCTTATAGTCGACAGGATTCAAATCTAGGCTGTTCGGAGGCCATAATGTGGGAGGAATGAAGTCTGGCGTCTCTCTTGTCAGCATTTCGATGGTTTCCTTGGCTCTGCGGGCTGGCGCTGTTCTGTTGAAAAAGAAAGCAGCCTTCTGGGGCTATAGATTTCTGATAACAGGTGGAAGATGTTGTGACAGCAGAATATTGCGATAATATACTCCGTTAATTTTACTCCAGGATCCCTGAAGACCAAAATTGGGAACTATCAAGCATCAAAACCGCCACGAACACCATAGCAGACTTGCTGAAAACAGACATTTCTGGAGATGAAGTGTAAATATTCATATCTTTCTATCCGTTAAAATTTATGACATGATATTTGGAATCCTATTCTTGGTTCAATCCTATAAATATCTGGAAAATTTTGGTATGGTTAATTATCAGGAATTGGATATATAAGAAAAACAGTTTAGCTTACTTTTTATTGAATCTGGCAGAAAATTGCTTGTAAACTGCAATTTCGGCATATGAAGTTGAAAGATTCATATCTTTTCATCCGTTCAGGTTTATCTCTTGAAATGTTGGAATCATATTCTTGGTCCACTTCTCTAAATAGTTGGAAAATTTTGGCGTGATATGTTATCAGGCATTAGAGATATATGAAAAACAATTTGGCTTAGTTTTTTTTGACTCACGGTGTACAAGTATACATGTAGTATATAGTGCCCAAAACGCGGAGATGCACGAACTTGGTTATTCAGATGCGCTCAGTCAAAACAAAATCGAAGGGTAGGTAGGCTCTTAACATAGGAACCGTTCTTAACAATAATATTGCTCTTGAGAAGCAAATGATGCTATTATAGGGCCTACGAAAAGCCCTACATGACGGAATTAAGATGATTTATACATGATGGTCGGTTTGCTTATATTTTGTGTAAGCTTACCTTTCTATTTATCTAATTATTTCTAATAGATGGATTTATGTTGTATGTTTAATCGTTTATCAACTTTATTTGTTGATTGTTTGAAGTTTCTACGTTTTTGTACTTGCAGAAGGTCGCTCTAGGATCTGTTCTTTACGACAAGGTTTTGTATTTTCTCGACATCATTGAAACGGATTATTTTGGTCTTCAGTTCTCGGATGCATCCAACACTAATGTGAGTTCAGCTCTAATACTGTAGTTTTGTGTGTACCTGTGTGTGTGTGTGTGTGTGCCACTGTGTGTGCGACTGCCACTGTATGTGTGTGTCACTGTGTGTGTGTGTGCCTGTGTGTGTTTGTGTACCTGTGTGTGTGTGTGCCACTGTGTGTGTTCGTGTGTGTATGAGAGGCTGACAGACAGAGAGGCAGACACCAGGGCAGACAGAGATACAGAGATAAAGAAAGACATACAGGCAGGTACTGTCAGGTAGACAGACGGGCAGGCAGACACCCAGACAGACAGACAGACAGTGGGAGAGAGAGTTTTGTTATTTTGTGGATGTGTTACTGTGAATGTGCGACGAAAGGTATGAGACAGTATGAGTGGGTATTCGCTGCTGTGATTCATTGCATTGAATCGATGAAAATCTTTTGACTGCGATTTGAATGTCAACGATGTCTGACATTTTGATGCATTGCTTTTATATAAAGTAGCCAGACACACTACACACTACACTGTCTGCATGAGGAGGAGGAGGATTACCAGGAATTCGTCTCTACAATCATTCGTCTTTATTGCTGTCTGCTTCAGTGGTTGATTTCATTAATTATATCTGTTTCGTTTGAATCACAACCCTGGTTGACCCTGGTTGACCTGATGACGATGATGATACTGTTGCTATTGATAATGATGACGACGATGATGAAGAGAGTTGTTGATAATGATGCTGTTTTTATTGATAATGATGGTGGTTGTGGTGGTGGTGGTGGTGGTGATGATGATGACGATGAGGATGATGATGACGATGATGATGATGATGATGATGATGATGATGATGATGATGATGATGATGGTGGTGGTGGTGGTGGTGGTGGTGGTGGTGGTGGTGGTGATGATGATGATGATGATGATGATGATGATGATGATGATGATTGTTTTGTTTTCTCTTAAAGTATTGGTTGGATCCGCTGAAGAAAGTCAAGAAACAATTGAAGAGCAAAGATGCAAGTAAGCAGATCACTTTGTCATTTCATTTGCCCCACATTGGTGTGCCAGCTCGTATGCAGTGTCTAACCCGTGCTCTCCAAATTATATGGCTAACCACGCAGCCACTGTGTCTGTGTTCGTCTAAATTGTCGACATGTTGCATCAATTATTCTCTGACTCACCTGGACACATTGCAAGCAAGCATTGCAATTTACTTCCAACTCCTATCATAATATAAACTGTCGTGATTACCAGGTCAGTCTATTTTGGTCGAACTACCTGGCCACCACATAGGGAGAAGAGCTGGAGGCTTGCAACACCTGTGTGAGATAGTGACCTAATTATTATTCCCTTGCTCACCCCTCCCCCACCCACCCCCGCAGGGCTTTCCCTCCCACGAAATGACCGCGTTGACTACGGACTGTGCTGCCTATTGATGTCGAACATTTTTCTGCAGGTCGTTCTGGCCACTGGCGATGGTCTATTATCATCCATCTGTGGTGCAAAGGTTTTTTCTGCAGGAGGCAAAACATTTGGACCTGCTGCTGATGATGATGATGGTGATGATGATGCAAATGAGGTTTTGATGTATAGGTCAGAGAGATCGTGAGAACTGAGAACGAACGACTAGGTTTGCATTGGTGATGAGAGAATTTGACCGAAAGTCATGGAGTGCTCGATGGTGTAGTGGTTAGCACACTGAACGGTGAATGGAGAGGTTGGGGATTCGAATCCCCTGTTACCAGGGACAGAGATTTGTTTTGAGGTTTCTGCTGCAGGGGTGTGCTCCTCAACAAACTCAGTCGTTATACATGTGTATACTGACCGTATACACTGTTTATGAGGAGATTAGAAGGCGAGGGAGAGGACTTGGACACCCTGTGCTATATGCAGAGGCTGAGAAAATAAAGTCGCTAACAGTTTAAAAACATGGCTGCCTAAGAGTTGGCGTAAGGAACTGTTCCTTTTCTTTTCGTCCCCTGTTTTAGGTTGCTGATGAATGCTGAGGGTTTTTTTTGTTGACTTTTCTGCGTGTAGAACTGTAGATGAATGGAGACTCGCATCTAGATTGGAGTAGATTGGAGTATCGTAATGAATATGACCATTTATAAAGCGCTTCTCTCGGCAGAAACCTTTCAGAAGTGCTCCCAGTGTGATCGGTCCCAAGGGAAAGGCTGCAGGTTTTTGAGGTGAGAGAAAGTTGAAGAAGACAACGAGAGAGGATGGCGGAGCGAACTGATGGTGGAAGTCCACTCTGTAGCAAGGGACCTATGCATCTGGATTGAGCCATGGCAGTCCTGAAGTAGAAACAAGAAGGTCAAATCGATCAGAAGATCATAGGAGTATATGCAGTGAATTAGAGTAGAGTAGGTTAGTTTAGAATAGAGTAAAATAGAATAGAATGTTGTTTATTAATGATCTGTTGAAAATCTCAGCCTCCACATGAGATGTCGCAGATGCTAATGATGTGAGGAGATTTCTTCTTCCTTGGAGGCAGAGGGAGGATGTTCTTGTTGCTGCTGCTGGTGATGATGGTGCTGATGGTGGTGGTGATGCCTACATGTTGTCACATAATGTTATAATAAATTATAATTAGCATAATGTGTTATTTTATGTGAAATGTGTCGCCTGTTTCAGTTGGTCCACCTTTCACATTCCGATTTCGTGTTAAATTCTACGCATCAGAACCAAATCAACTGCATGAGGAACTCACACGGTAGGAATGGAGGAGTGTCTCTCTCTGTTGCTCTGCTTGTCTGTCTGTCTCTCTGTATGTATATATATACACTGTGTCCGGAAAAAAAACAACTAGTTTTGTAAATATGAAAATAAATAGTAAATATTCATCGATTTTCACAATTCAAACACCATTTTAATCCTGACATATTTCTCTAACAATTGTGAAAATATAAAAGTTCCAGTTCAAATAATGACGTCATAATGACGTCAGTTGCATCAAAATGCATATAGCCGGCCATTCATGCATGGTTCGGTTGGTATTATTGGCTTTTGGTAAAACGGAAATCCATTTAATAGAACCAGAAGTGAAAATAAATGCAGCTTATTAGAGGGATTGTCTGCTCTATAAAAAAAGTGGTGCCTGATATCCGAGAATATTCGGAACAATAGCCTACACATTTCAACAAAATAGCGCTTCAGCTCACTGAGTTCGTGAATCTGTTGATCTGTTGACTAAAAAGACTCGGAATTCATTCATCTTAATCTTTGGCCGCAAAACGGCCGCCCGCTTAAATCCCACTGATAATAAGAGTTGGAGATTGATGGAGGAGAAGGTGCAGGCTACAAGACAAGGATAAGAGACATTGAAGAACTCCGTAAGCGAATTGTTAACGCCTCGGAGGTTTTGATAAGCTGGTTATCGATGCTGCTGTTGGGTATTAGCGCGACCCTTTTGACGCTTATGTTGAAGCCAAAGGTGTACTCTTTGACCACAAATTGCAGTCTGACATAATTCAGATATAAAAATAAAATTAAACTTACATTTATTATTGATAAATTACATGATAAAATATTGAAATTGTGGATGATTTTGCGCATTTATCTCTTAAATTTGACTTTTTGTGCAAATGACGTCATTTTGACGTCATTATTTGGACTGGAACTTTTATATTTTCACAATTGTTAGAGAAATATGTCAGGATTAAAATGGTGTTTGAATTGTGAAAATCGATGAATATTTACTATTTATTTTCATATTTACAAAACTGGTTGTTTTTTTTCCGGACACAGTGTATATATATCTTGTTGCATCTGCAATTGGCTGTGATTAGCATAATCTTCTGACTACTGATTTATTTATTTAGTGAATCATGTAGGCCTAATTAGTAATTAGGCCTTGCATTGTCCGTCGCCTAAAATTGCTTTGGCTTGCCCTACCTCATGAACTTGCACTTATATGATTCGGCAGAGGGCATATCTATTTAAATTCTTCTGCATTGTTATTTGTTAATTAATTTATTTAGTCTGATTTGTTTGTTACCTGAGCAAATCTGTCAACGGAATGTTAGGTGCTGATAGGATTTGACGAGATGAGATTAATGTTAATCGTAATCCGGTAGTTTAATTGTGATCGTAATTTTATCACAATCGCAATCGCGTTAATTAATCGTAGTTGTATAACTTGTAATTTAATCCTAATCTTGAACTCGTGATTTAATTGTAATTCTAATCTCATAAACTAAGCTACTTATAATCGTAATCATATTTTCTACTCTACTCAAAATGTGGAGTCATGGGAAACAGATTATGCACAGACGATTAGATTGGATTAGATTGGATTGGGCGTCATTGGTGACTTTCTTTTTGTTCTTTTTGACTAGATATCAGTTTTTCCTGCAGCTGAAGTTAGACATTCTGGTCGGTCGATTGGAATGTCCATTCGACATGTGCGTTGAATTGGCTGCTCTTGCTCTACAATGTACGTCCGTAAAATAATTTCATTCCATCTTCATCTTCTTGTCCTGCCTCATCATCATACCCTGCTGCTCTTCCATAGCATATGCCACTGCCTGCTTCTTCTCTTACCTATATTCTTACTCCTCCCTCTACTTTTCTGTACTACTACATCATATCCTTCTCTTCTGCCTCTATCTCTTATCATCCTCTTCCTGCTCCTTCTCCTCCTCCTCCTCCCTACCCACCCCCATCTCCTCATAAATTTATTTCTCCTCGTCATCCTCTCTTCCCTCTTCTTCGTCCTTCTCCATAATAACCTCCTTCTCCCCTTCATCCTCCGTTTTGTAAATTCCACACTTGTGTGTGTGTGTGTGTATCCGTGAGTGCATGAATAAAATTATATATATATATATATATATTGTATAATGAGCATTATCATATATATATATATATATATATTTGTGTGTGTGACAGTGTGTGTCGTTTTTACTTACTATTATAATTGTTATTGTATTTCTATTGCTACAATTATTATCATTTTTCCATTATCATCCATTATGATATAAAATCTGTCAACAGAGTGTTGTTGTGCATGATTCAAACTTTTCCTTTTCCCTTTTTTTCCTTCCACAGCGGAACTCGGAGACTATGAGGAGAAGACCCACACTCCAGGATTCATCTCTGAATTTCGATTCGTCGAAAACCAGACGGAGGAGATGGAACTGGCGATTGTGGAACGGTTCCGCTCATCGTGCAGGTTCGGTTTCGGTTCCACTTGGAACGTTCTTAATGATTTGTGTGTCACATGTACCGAATATCTTCCTTGGTTTGGCGCTGTCTCGCGGGTGTGGCCCCTGTCTATTTACAGGAGCTCTGTTGCTCCACCCTGAGCGTCCAGCGCCGTGGCTCTCTTCGCTCTTCTAAGCAGGCTGAGCTTCTTGTCCCCCGATTGCGCACTTCTATTGCGCAGCGCCGTGCCTTTTCTGTTGCTGGCCCTGCAACCTGGAATGGGCTCCCTGTGGAACTACGTCTAATGCCTCGAGCCTTTGAGACTATGTTCTACTCTGCTCTTAAGACTGTTCTCTTTAGCCAAGGTTGGGTCGGGAGCACTTCTGAGTAGATATTTCTTGAAGAGGCGCTATATAAATGCCTGAAATGAATGAATGAATGAATGAATGTAAATTTAGAAGAAATAAAAAAGTGCCCCTTTTGAACCATGCTTTTCTCAAATAAAAGAGGTTTCTTACACACCTCTTTTAAGCATTCCTCTTACTTCTGAGTAGATATTTCTTGAAGAGGCGCTATATAAATGCCTGAAATGAATGAATGAATGAATGTAAATTTAGAAGAAATAAAAAAGTGCCCCTTTTGAACCATGCTTTTCTCAAATAAAAGAGGTTTCTTACACACCTCTTTTAAGCATTCCTCTTATTCTCTCTTTGTACAAAATTAACGGAAGAGCAGTTTTTATACACCTTTTTAAAGTATTAAGTTGATATTTTTGAAGAAATGGAGGAGCAGGATTTTGTACATTCATCTCTGCCAATGCATGCATGCATATACCCGAATCCCAAGCCGTATCACTCTGTCACCCTGTGCTGTCAGTTCGTTGAACTCTAGCGATCGACAAGGCCAGCCTTCTCCATTGCTTTCTTTCTGATGTCGTTTCTCTTAGTCAAACCGTATAGCAACGTAAATTTATTTAAAACATGTTTTAGTCATTTTTTCCTTGCTCATCCAACTTCTAAATCTAATATGTCACAATTCCGTTATTCATTCAGCTTCTACTTCTACTAAAAATATTTTGATCGTTAATCCAGCCTCTAGTTTTACGTTTACAATTTAGCATAAAATCATGATTTCGTCGCTCATCCGATTTCTACTTCTGTTAGTTAATATGCTCATCCAGCTTCTAATGATACTGCAATACGTCATCAGTAATATCATGTTTTCATCTTTCATCCAACTTCCAGTTTACGGAAATAAAATATCTCTGAAGTGCTATACGGCTTGGGATTCGGGTATATGCCCACTGCATGCACTTTCTCAGTGCCAGTCCCAAGCCCGGAAAAGGAGGAGGCGTCGGTAATGGTATTTCTTATGACACAGAGACGTTAGAAGGCTATTACTACTATAATATACGTCTTTTAAAGATTTTTATTTGTACAAAATGAAGAGCAGTTTGTTCAACACCTCTTTTATGTTCTATATTCGCCGTATAATACGTGGAGAAACTAGCAATTTTCTAACTCTCACCACGACTTCTACAGTATAATTCTACTTTTGCATCGGTCCTCAAGCGGCATATTACAAAATGTGATTGGATGTATTGTAACCAATCAGACGATGAGGATTTTTGGCTTATACATATTAATGCATATGTGATGTATAAAGTGAGAATAGGGTCAACATATAGTACTGTTAAGCATCCTAAATTAGTTAGGACATTGTAGCCATGTTTTCTCTGCTCATCCAACTTCTACTTCTGCAGTATCATATTTTTAAATCCCTCATAAAACTTATATTTGTACTATAAATATTTTGATCACTGGTCCAACTTCTAGTTTTACTGAAAATGACTAAGCAATTATACCGCTTATCATCGCTTTTCCGATTTCTGGGCCAATGCTACGCGATAACTTGACATTTTTTATCACAGATTCAACTTTATGTTTTTTTCTTAATGACCTGAGATATTTGAATCATTCATCCAACTTCTGTTTGTCATAATAAGAAGTTTCCATAACCCAACCAACCTTGATTAGTTTCACTGACATGTGCTCTGTATATACAAAGTGAAGATCAGTTTCTTGCACACCTCTTTTCAGCAGTATATTCGCCCTACAAATACGTGAAGAAAACTAAGCAATAATTACTGCAACCATAAAACCGCCATAGGAGGATTGACTAATAATAGAAACAAGATGGAAGATCAGTTCCTTATATACCTCTTTTGAGCTATACATTCACTATACAAGTATGTGGAGAAAACTAAGCAATTATTGCTGCAGCCATTGATAAGTAATAGAATTGACAATATATATTAATATATATATATATATATATATGTATAATTATATACACTGTGTCCTGAAAAAAAGGGACCCATTTTGTAAATATGAAAATAAATAGTGAATATTAATCGATTTTCACAATTCAAAAACCATTTTAATCCTGACATATTTGTCTAACATGTGTGAAAATATAAAAGTTCCAGTCCAAATATTGACGTCATAATGACGTCATTTGCACAAAAAGTCAAATTTAAGAGATAAATGCGCAAAAGCGTCCAAAATTTCAATATTTTTATGATTTAATTTATCAATATTAAATGTAAGTTTAATTTTATATTTATATCTGAATTATGTCAGACTGCAATTTGTAGTCAAAGTGTACACCTTTGGCCTAAACGTAAGCTTCAAAACGGTCGCGCTAATAGCCAACAGAAGCATCGATTAACCAGCTTATCAAAATCCTCCCAGGCATTAACAATTCGCTCACGGAGTTCTTCAATGTCTCTTATCTTTGTGTGGTAGGCCTACACCTTCTCCTCCATCAGTCTCCAGATCTTATTATCAGCGGGATTTAAGCGGGCGGCCGTTTAGTAGCCAAAGATTAAGAGGAATGAAATTCGAGTCTCCTTAGTCAACAGTTCAACAGATTGATGAACTCAGTGAGCTGAAGCACCATTTTGTTGAAATGTGTAGGCTATTGTTCCGAAGATTCCAGGATATCAGGCACCACTTTTTTATAGAGCAGACAATCCCTTTAATAAGCTGAATTTATTTTCACTCCTGGTTCTGCTACTGGATTTCCGTTTTACCAAGAGCCAATATACCAACCGAAACCATGCATAAATGGCCGGCTATGTGCATTTTGATGCATATGACGTCATTATGACGTCAATATTGTGACTGGAACTTTTATATTTTCAACAATGTTAGACAAATATGTCAGGATTAAAATGGTCTTTGAATTGTAAAAATCGATGAATGTTTACTATTTAATTTCATATTTACAAAATGGGTCCCTTTTTTTCCGGACACAGTGTATAATAGAAAGAAGATGAAAGATGATTTAATAATCTCTTTTAAGCTGTACGATCGCCTTACAAGTATGTGGAGAAAACTAAGCAATTTACTTCCTCCGGCGGATCTTCCAGTAAGAATAGAAGCAATGGTCCATGTTTGTACTTTAAGCTTGACATGAAACGTTGTCATTTTCTTATAACCTTGGCATTTGAATGCTAGTTGCGCCAGTCCTCTCCCTTGCCGTCTCCTCTTCCAGCGACGGTCGGTTATGATCGTTATTCTTCTTATGGTTGAGTTGGTTCGTGGCACAAGTGTTGCTGAAATCTGTCAACATAAATTTTCAGCCCTGGTTGAGCTTTTAACCCTAGTCACTTGTTTGATTTTCCAACACCCTAACCATTAAAACTCTCATGAACTCCTCATGCACATAATTCTAGTTGTATATTGGTGGTGGTTGTAGTAGTGGTAGTGATGGTAGTGGTACTGTAGTAGTAGGTACTGTAGTAGTAGTAGTGTTAGTAGTGTTAGTAGTGTTAGTAGTAGTAGTGTTAGTAGTAGTGTTAGTAGTAGTAGTAGTAGTAGTAGTAGTAGTAGTAGTAGTAGTAGTAGTAGTAGTAGTAGTAGTAGTAGTAGTAGTAGTAGTAGTAGTAGTAGTAGTAGTAGTAGTAGTAGTAGTAGTAGTAGTAGTAGTAGTAGTAGTAGTAGTAGTAGTAGTAGTAGTAGTAGTAGTAGTAGTAGTAGTAGTAGTGTTAGTAGTGTTAGTAGTAGTAGTAGTAGTAGTAGTAGTAGTAGTAGTAGTAGTAGTAGTAGTAGTAGTAGTAGTAGTAGTAGTAGTAGTAGTAGTAGTAGTAGTAGTAGTAGTAGTAGTAGTAGTAGTAGTAGTAGTAGTAGTAGTAGTAGTAGTAGTAGTAGTAGTAGTAGTAGTAGTAGTAGTAGTAGTAGTAGTAGTAGTAGTAGCAGTAGCAGTAGCAGTAGCAGTAGCAGTAGCAGCAGCAGCAGCAGCAGTAGCAGTAGCAGTAGCAGTAGCAGTAGCAGTAGCAGTAGCAGTAGCAGTAGCAGTAGCAGTAGCAGTAGCAGTAGCAGTAGCAGTAGCAGTAGCAGTAGCAGTAGCAGTAGCAGTAGCAGTAGCAGTAGCAGTAGCAGTAGCAGTAGCAGTAGCAGTAGCAGTAGCAGTAGCAGTAGCAGTAGCAGTAGCAGTAGCAGTAGCAGTAGCAGTAGCAGTAGCAGTAGCAGTAGCAGTAGCAGTAGCAGTAGCAGTAGCAGTAGCAGTAGCAGTAGCAGTAGCAGTAGCAGTAGCAGTAGCAGTAGCAGTAGCAGTAGCAGTAGCAGTAGCAGTAGCAGTAGCAGTAGCAGTAGCAGTAGCAGTAGCAGTAGCAGTAGCAGTAGCAGTAGCAGTAGCAGTAGCAGTAGCAGTAGCAGTAGCAGTAGCAGTAGCAGTAGCAGTAGCAGTAGCAGTAGCAGTAGCAGTAGCAGTAGCAGTAGCAGTAGCAGTAGCAGTAGCAGTAGCAGTAGCAGTAGCAGTAGCAGTAGCAGTAGCAGTAGCAGTAGCAGTAGCAGTAGCAGTAGCAGTAGCAGTAGCAGTAGCAGTAGCAGTAGCAGTAGCAGTAGCAGTAGCAGTAGCAGCAGCAGCAGCAGCAGCAGCAGCAGCAGCAGCAGCAGCAGCAGCTGCAGCTGCAGCTGCAGCTGCAGCTGCAGCAGCAGCAGCAGCAGCAGCATTAGTACTGTGATTAAAATTTTTTACATCCTCCACTCATCCCTCCTTCAACCACCTCCCCCCTTTATCGAGACATGGGACTGGCACTGCCTCGCGCTAAGACATGGATGTGCAGTGGCCTGTTATAGCTTAACATGCAGTATTTAGTGAATTGTTGCATTTCAGGGGCCAGAAACCTGCGCAGGCGGAGCTGAACTACTTGAATCGAGCGAAGTGGCTGGAGATGTACGGGGTCGACATGCACACCGTTCTCGTAAGAAATATAATATTGTATATCTGTCTGATATAATTCATAATCATGATTTGTCATGAGACTTGTGACTTTCGAAGGTTTATTACTGTCCTTCCAAAGAAGAGTATTTGACGTTTGTCGGTCAGGCAGTTAGCTATCTATGCATAGTCATTTAGCTATTCTGACACTTGGCTATTCTGTCATTTGACGATTCAGTCATTTTGCTATTCAGTCATTTAGCTATTTTTGGCATAGCTGTCATTTGGCTATTCGGTCATTTGACGATTGAGTCATTTTGCTATTCAGTCATTTAGCTATTTTGGCAAAGCTGTCATTTAGCTATTTAGTCATTTTACCTTTCAGTCATTGAGCCATTCAGTCACTCCATGGGGCTGTTCGTCAGTCAGTATTAATAATATTTTAGTAATTATAAGCATCGCTTAACAATTCATAGGCACTCTGGTCAGTTAGTCACATATCAGTTTGTCAATCAATCAGTCAATCAATCAGTCATTCAGTCAGTCAGTCATCTACTCAGTCAAATTTATTAATAATAATTGAAGTATTTTTGTAATATAAGAATCTCCTTAGCAACAAATTAGATTATTGTGGTGCAGAGGACATAGAGTTCTGTTGTAGATTTGAGATCTTGGTTTTCGTTGTAGGGACGTGATGGCAACGCGTACAGCCTGGGTCTGACCCCGACAGGAATCCTTGTGTTCGAAGGACCACAGAAGATCGGTCTCTTCTTCTGGTCTGTAAAACACCCATCTTGATTCGTCTTCTCTGATTGACTCCATTCTTAATCCAATCTACGGCCATCTCTTGCCCATATATATAGCATCAGTTGACAACGTTTTAAAGGTGTCTAAAATGGAAAAGTGCGCTCTTACCCAGACGTTTTTTATCCTTTGTGACACAATGTGCACCTAAACTTGGAGCAAAATTTAGCACCGATTATAGACTAGGATAACAGATTATGACTACAGATTATGATTACAGATTTTGATAATAGACTATGATTACAGATTCTGATTATAGGTTTCCGTTACAAATTATGATTACAGATTATTGTTAATTTGTTACAGATTTTGGTTACATATTACGATTACCAATTCAAAATGTACAGTGATCTTCAATTCAAAGAGTTGTACATTGTATTGTCTGTTTTTCCTCTGTGTTTCAATTTAGGCCAAAAATAACGAAGCTGCAATTCAAGCAGAAGAAGTTGACACTTATGGTTGTCGAGGACGATGACCAGGTATCTGCTGCCATTCCTCATCTTCATCTTCATCTTCTTCTTCTTCTCATGACTTCTGTAGCTCCAGTAGACGCTTTACGCAAATAACTAATAGGAAACGGCTGGAAAAATTGATGATGCAGAAATCATCATTTCCAGTTTTCCATGATAGTCTTGGTGATGTTTGTTTTCTGATCGTTTCCATGGCGACAGTGGTCGTCTTGGTGACAATTGTTATCTGGATCAGAATGAGGAAATGCCTACCTTTATCCTCTCAAAGATCAGCTCAACCTTCCATTCGGCAGATGGCGTTGGTAAAATGAAGAGTAGGATGGGATGGATGCTTTTTGTATGGCTGCCAAACAGTTGAATTCGACTCTAGTAGTAACCACTCATTCATTTATTGAATGAATTTATGTTGCGCCTCTTCAACGGGACTACACAGAGGCACTCCCAATCCCTGCGTGGCCACATAAAGTTGTCATATGATGAGAGGAAAATTCTGAGGAGTTCTAGAAAGGGAGCAGAGTGTCAAGGGAAGAGGAGGCCATTCCATGTCGATGGACCCACCACAAACATGGTGCAGTGATAATCCCATTCATATAATAGTATTGCAATCATTCCAGTTTTAAAATAATAAACGAAGAATCGTCCAAGATATTATGATTATATTATTTTTATTATCAAATGATCGTTTTCATGTTGACATCGGTAGTCATGGTGATAATTGTTGTTTCCTTGGCAATGGTTGTTAGGGTCACGAACAGGAGCATACGTTCGTCTTCCGCATGGTCAACGAGAAGGCGTGTAAACATTTGTGGAAGTGCGCCGTTGAACATCACGCGTTCTTCCGCCTCAACAGCCCCACGAGAGATCCAGACGCCAAGCAGAACTTCATACGCATGGCCTCCAAGTTTCGATACAGGTATCGTATTTAATCTAATCTAATCTAGAAAGGTCTCCCTGTTACACTGCGCTTAATTCCCAGGGGGTCACTCCGCTCTGCTCCTTAAGAACTTAAAAACTGTTTTATTTAGCCGTGGTTGGGCCGAGTAACCTACCTTGAAGAGGCGCTATACAAATTTCTGAAATAAATAAAATAAATAATCAACATTCAGATTCTATGTTTTTATTTATAAATAGAAGACATGCTTTCCTGTACAGTCCCTTGTCCTAGAAAAGAATATGTCTGGAAGGCAGAACATTTTTCTTGATTCCAGATCCAGATTGTTTCGGACAATCTGGATCTTGTGGTTGCTTCTCAAGGCTAGCACCTCAAGGGACTGTTCCTCTTCCTGTCCTCCTCCTTATCGTCGTCCTCCTCCTTCTCGGCATTCTTCACATGCTTCCTTGCATTCTCTGTGACATTCTTCCAGTTTGCTTTAGTACGACATCTTTTATGTCGCTGATGAGAAAGTCTGCAGTGGTTATTAGGCGAAGATTTTTGAAACAAAAGTTTATGTACACTAGCGGTTCCCAACTCGTGTCCCGCAGGCCAAAAGTGGCCCTCTGGTCTAAAAAATGGCCCTCAGTTCTCAAAGAATTGACAAAAGTACATGTATATGAAAAAATTGACAATTTGGACAGGGTAGAACACATAATTATTTTGTATTACAATTTATTTTATTTTGAAGTCTATAAGTAGCATCAAACGTTATATTTTGAATAAATTATAACAATTTTGTATGCTTTTATTTAATTAAATTTGAGCCCTGTGGCCCTCTAATGTCGTTCAATTAGGAAAAAGTGGCCCTCGTGTCTCCCAACTTAGAAAAAGTTGCCCTAAAGTCAAAAAGGTTGGGAACCACTGATGTAGACCTACAATAACATTGCAAATGCACAATGATTATAATAATATTATTGTTACCTATTGTTTCCTGCACTGCAGTGGTAAGACTCAATTCCAAGCATCGTCAATGACGCAGGCTCGAAGGAGTGTCCGCTTTGAACGCAAACCTAGTCAGCGCTACTCCAGACGACCCAAGTTCGAGAAGAAAGAGAATGACCTGATGGCCACTGCGACCTCTGACCTCTTGCCTTCGACCTCAGACCAAAGGTACACTGACCTTTTGCGTACGGTTCTTCTAAACGTTTTCTGGTTTAGGTGTTTGTTGTTATTTTTGTAGAAGAAAAGTTGGTGTAGACTTTGCTTATGATCTGAGAGTATGTGTTCTGATCTTATCTAATTAAATCTATAATTATTAGATAGCCTGCTATTCTTGATGATTGCATGGTGTGACCGCAAATTTTATTCTAAGTTTCGAAGAACTTCTGGGTAAGATCGACATTTTTAGACACCTTCAAAACGTTGTCAGCCGATGCTATATATTTGGAAAGCATGAGTGGCAGCCGTTGAGATCACACTTTCTATTATGTAATTATGTCCAAGCATTCATCTTGTAATGTGGAGACAATGAAGACAATGATGGTGATGGTGGTGGTGTGGTGGTGGTGGTGGTGGTGGTGGTGGTCGTCGTCGTAGTGGTGTGGTGGTGGTGGTGGTAGCGGGGGTGGTGGTGGTGGTGGCGGTGGTGGTGGTCGTCGTAGTGGTGTGGTGGTGGTGGTCGTCGTAGTGGTGTGGTGGTGGTGTGGTGGTGGTGGTGGTGGTGGTGGTGTGGTGGTGGTGGTGGTGGTGGTCGTCGTAGTGGTGTGGTGGTGGTGGTGGTGGCGGTGGCGGCGGCAGTGGTGGTAATGGTGGTGGTCGTGGCGACGGTGGTGGTCGTGTGGTGCTGGTGATGGTGAGGTGTAGTGGTGGTTGTGGCAGCGGTGGTGGTAGCTGCACAGAGGTGCTTCTACAACTGCACAAAACCACTTTGAAATGCACATTTTGTGTTGAACTGTAGCCCCCCCCCCCCCTTATGCTAAAAAAATGTCCTGGAAGGCTAATAAATTATTAATTAGACAGAAATTATAGGCCTACATGACTTATAACGCTTCTATTGAAAATCTCAACTTTATACACTGTAACGTATTCCAAGGGCGGATACAGAAACTTTGGACGGCGGGGGGGCCAAAAAATTCTTGACACCTTGGGTCTGGGACAAAAAAATCGCATCCGCCAAAAAAGTTGATGACCTTTTTTTTAATCATCCGGCCAAATTTTCGGGGATAAATCATACCAAAATCGCATCCGCCAAAAAAGTTGATGACTTTTTTTTAGTCATCCGGCCAAATTTTTGGGAAAATCATACCATTTCAGCAGCCGCTGAAACCAAATGGGGGGGCCACGATACATGGGCATTTCTAAATGGGGGGGCCATGGCCGGATTGCTCCCCCTGGATCCGCCCTTGACGTATTCCAGCTCGCAAGTTAACTTCATTATATTTCCAATCTGAGTCACTTTTGTCTAATACGTCCAGGACTGAAGCAATGAACGCCGAACTAAATTCGAGATCGAAGGCGAAATTGCGATCAAAGGCGAAAGGTCTCGATGTTCAGATTCCATCGTCACAGATGAAGCAACAACTTCCGTCTCCAATGGAACGGCTCGACATACTCATTCGGGTACTGCTTCCATACTTGCTTCCATTGCTTCCATACTTGCTTCCATTGCTTCCATACTTGTTTTAATTGCTTCCATACTTGCTTTCATTGCTTCCATACTTGCTTTCATTGCTCCCGTACTTGCTTTAATTGCTTCCATACTTGCTTCCATTGCTCCATACTTGCTTCCATTGCTTCCATACTTGCTTCCATTGCTCCATACTTGCTTCCGTTGCTTCCATACTTGCTTCCATGGCTTCTATACTTGCTCAACGTCAAATCAAATCGACTCTAATCCAATCACATGACTTCTCTTGTTAAATGGAAATTTTATTTCGTATTTCATTAAGTAATTTATTTTTATATTTCCTATTTACTTTTTGTATTGCCTCGAATCAATCAATTTATTATTTAGCATTCTTTTTATTTGTATTATTGAATTTTATTAATCGATGATAATTATTGCTTGCTATTAAATAGTATTAAATATCGTTTCATTATATAATATATTGTATTATACGATCAGTGTTATTCATCATAGTTTTCTTATTTCTTTACCTGCATTCACCAATGTACCTGCATTCATTTTAATTAATTAAGTAATTTTTTATTATAAATTTTTATTTTTTTACCTGCATTTACCAATTTACCTTAATTAATGTAACTTTTAAATTTCTTTACCTGCATTTTCCATTTACCTGCATTAATTTTCATTAATTAATAAATAATTATTACTTAAATTTTTTTTAACCCTGTATTCGTTTTTAAAGTCTTTTCTCGTATTCTGTTGTCCAGACTCCAAGTCGTGAGTCGCCGATCAAGACTCCGGTGAATTCGTTTGACGACAATTACGCAAAAGACGATGTCGTCAGTACGTCGTCCGATTCATCCGATAACGACGCGATGGATGGAACGATGACTATCAGAGGTAATTAATGCTCTGAGCAGATCCATTTTAAAGGAGCTATATGATGCTCAGATGCATACATGCGCATGTACATGCCTATGTACTTACAGACGTACTGGTACAAGTACATGTGTACATGCAGTCATTAGAGGCATGTATGCATTATAATACAAAGTATCTTTGTGACCTCATGCTTCATTGTGCTAAAAAATGTTTGATTGCAGTTTGAATGACATTTACATTTACAATAATACTGTACAGTGCGTTGATTCTTGCAGAGGAATCTGAAATTGCGGCCACGAAGCTGAAAGGTCTTGACGTTCCAAGGTCAAAGTCCAAGTTTCTTGCACCACAGACGACGGCGAACAGACCTCGAAAAGACGTGAATACCTTCATCAACAACCAGCTGAAATTCTCACCCAACCCCAACGCCATTCCACGTGACCAAATGAAATGCAACGACCTCAAAGGAGGTCAACACACGAGGCCCGTCAAGACGTCCAATAAGAAAGGTAATAACTGATTATAGTTTAAGCTAAATTAAGATGAATCAGTGGTCAGGTAAGATACTGTTCTGGTGGTGGTAGTGATGGTGGTGTGGTGGTGGTAATGGTGGTGTGGTGGTGATGGTGGTGTGGTGGTGATGGTGGTGGTGGAAATGGTGGTGGTGGTGGCGGTGGTGATGGTAATGGTGGTGTGGTGGTGGTGGTGGTGTGGTGGTAGTAATGGTGGTGTGGTGGTAGTGGTGATAATAGTGGTGGTGGTGGTAATGGTGGTGGTGTTGGCGGCGGCGGTGGTGGTGGTATAATGGTGGTGGTGGTAATGGTGGTGGTGGCATTGGTGTGATGCCTGACTTCTAGCCGATGGTCACTTTGAATTTCGTGTAGTTTATGTTCAATTCTTACGCTCATAATTATTAGATTGAAACGAACAAAAGGAACATTAAGATACACATAATTTCTGTTCTCTCCTTATTTCAGGTGTTCCGCTGAAAGTCGACCGACAGAAATCCTCAGAACTACAATGGTAAATACAATTAAAAAATGGACAACCCTTTTTTCTTTTTTAATCTCTTAAATAAATCCAGCATTAGGAGGCGAATTGGGATCCCACAGTCCATTTAGAGGGGTCAGAACATCCCCCTTTAAGTTGAGAGAATAGTTTTGTAGGAAATATGTACCCAATGGGTTTATGAAGAATTTTAGATTTGTATGCTTATGTTAAAGGAGTGAAGATGTGTCACATGTGAAAGATGTTTTGTTGTTGCTTAATAGTCTGACTTCAGAAGATGATGAAGACGATGATGATGAGGATGCGGATCTGGATGGGGAGGATGGAGGAATCTCAAAAAAGAATGCAGCTACCTACAACAATCAGTAGGAACAATTATTGTTCTGATCCAATTCATATTATATGTACATGTATGTGCTTCGCTTCTACCACGCTGGTTGTCTTGGTGTTGAAGCCTGCTGTCAAATGTCGATTAATTTAGGCCACCCTAAGATATGTTATCCATTGAGAACTCAATCAATCAATCGATAAATTAGTTCGTCAGTGACAGTCAGTCAGTCAATAAATCAGTCTGTCTGTCTGTCTGTCTATCTGTATGTATGTGTGTCTGTCTGTCTGTCTGAAAATGAAATCAGAAAATGTGTGAAATGACTGAAATAATAGAATTAAAATATTACCATATTATTAAAGTAAGCTGACTACAATATTTTCCGTATTTCCTATTTTACTTACCTACTACCAACGCTCACTTCTTTCCATGTATCTGTACCACATCTGCTCAACCAACGATGATCTCATTTTGTTGAAAGTGAGATTATTTTCTGTTACAATGTTTCAGCCGGTCGCCACGGAAACTCCTTGGTAACATGAACTCCTCTGCAAGCGTATCCTCTGTGGTATGTTCTTGATTTTGCTTTTCCACGTTGATTGTTTTAATTTTGTTGTTAATCAATCAATCAATCAATCATTCAATCAACAAACCAATCAATCAATCAATTGGTTTATTTGAAGTAATTACGCTGACACAAACACAACTTATGCAGACAATATTATTGTTCATGGCATTGTGGAGACACTGGAGACAATCACAACGCAAAGAAAAATTATTATATTATTAGATGTGTATATAACGAAGTGTCTGTCTTAATTAGGTCGTTGTAAAGCAGACAACATTGAATCATGTCATGGATAATAAAAATTACTAATATTAATAATAATGAGAAAGAGAAGAAATAGAATATATTTTGAAATCCCAAGGGATTATTTGGTAGGCTACTTCAGGTAAGTAAATACTAGCATTCCCATAGGTTGTACCAGGTCATTTGACGTGCTGCCTATCTCACTTTTGAACTGCTTTTAATATGACCTCCCAAAAATGCTTTGTAAATTTTTTAATATCTTTATAACATTCAATTTCTTCAACCTACTGAAAAACTTGCATGACCCAGACATGATCTTTTGAAATTGTATAGCTGGAGACCTGCTTGCTATGATTAAATAATTAATTAAGTAATTGGATAATTTGTATAAAATGAACGTCTGTCTGATATAGGTCACATATCTCATAATTATTCTGCAAATCATTTTCATAATTATTTTGACAATTTTGATGAGCGCAAGTTGATTGTTTTAATGATTGAGCGCTAAGGTCGATTCAGTTTAAATTGAAATTTACTTTGAATGATGCAGATTACAATCGATGTCTGATTTGCTTGATTCATAAAATTATTCCTAAAGAACTCTGTGATTATCATTCTGTGATTATCATTATGTGATTATCGTTATGTGATTGTGATTATGTTGATAATTGGGTATTTATATTAAATGTGAAAGGAGCATTTTGTGAACACAATGTTGACAACGTCAGCATGTGGTATCAGCAGGTTTTTCACTTTTAATGTAGGTGTCTACATCTAGCAGAGTACCTGTCGGCGGATCGAAACCTCCAAAGAACAACATAGGGCCTGTGAATGAGAGGTCACCTCCGGCCCCTTATTACCCCCGGGTCAATTCATCCACCCCAAACTCCGCATCGCGGGGCCACGACGAATTATCGGAAGTGATGATAGATTTCCCTCTGTCGAACTTTAGCCCCATCGCGCCAAACCCTCCAAAGAAGCAGAGGCAGAACTTCGACAGTGTTGCCAACAAAGGTCGTCCGGGTGACCTTGAACCGACGACGGGGAATACCGTTCAGAAGAATCGGGAACAGCAAGTGCCAAAGGGAAGGTTCCCAGTTGGGGACATTCCAAACGAAGACGGGGTGTCGTCGTCCACAAAGGGAAAGAAGGGTAACGCGTGGGGTGTCGCCAACGAAGCAACGCAGTCGAGGAAACTGCAGCGCGTTGCATCAGGTCAGCAGCAGCAGCAACCGGAAGTGGATCCGAGGTCCGACGACGTTGTCAAGGCAACGCGCAATGCATCTGTCTCGTCCGTTACCAAGGTAACGTGTGAATCGTCGCCTGTCGTCATGGTAACGAATGGAGTTAGTGGGGATGACGGGGAAGCGGTGGAGTGCGGTGTCTCACAGACTAACATGGGTGTTTCGGTTACTGACAGTGTGGCAGGTGTTGCAAGCGTTTCGCTGACTGACAATGGCAATGCTTCGACTAGCATCACTGACAATGGGTCTTTGGAGCTGAGTACTAACATAGATAGTCGTGGCAGCTTCGTGTCTTCCAGAGAAGGGGAATCTGTTGTTTTTGATGCTCCTTCTTCTTGCCTTGACACCCCGCGTGGTGTTGGGGACGGTGTCTGTCACCCTACGTCACCCGCTGGTCGTGGGAAAGCAGAAGGTCAAGTCCAGCAGCATACGAGCATCGTAAGTCCCGCTGTGTTGGTCTTGCATGTGACCACATACTGCTGTGCTGTGAGCATGTTCTGTGTAGAATTCTAGATCACAGTTTCTGTGTGTGTCGACATGTTGTTGTTTCACCTCAAAGTGTCCGAAATTCTTTGTCTTTTCCTTCACCGGTGGTGCAGTGTCGTATTCCAGTGACATCTTTTGCTCTTCCTCCTATGGTGGCATTTTAATACCAATACCATCAAAAGGCATATTGTAAGGTTCAGTTCGCACCTAACCAATGACGTTCAAACCGGATCTTAAAATTTGTTGGTATCATACTGCATTGTTCCTGTGGCCTGTTTCGTTATTTTTGTGGTCCCTGTTTTCTTTCCAATCACTCTCTTGCCAAATAACTTTCGCTCTGACTGCATAGCTGGTTGGTCAAATGTACTATACCCACTCGCATTTATTTTCTTGTGTACCAATGTCGCTTTATACTCAGATGGCATTTGACCTTGCAATGTTCTCGTACGATTACGCAATGTCTAATAGAGTCTTTCCAGTATTCTGTCACACTGTGCAACGTTATGGTAATGCATGGCATGCAACTCACGGCTGTTTGGTTACTAATGTGTAAAAAATATTTCAATTTTCACAATCCTCATCAGTGTTGTTCGTGACGTTGTAGAAACTTGTTCTTATTTTTTGGTAGTGTTACCAATGTGATTGTCAGAGGAGGGTACACTATAAGAGCCGGAAACTGAACGGGGAATGTGAGCTCAGATGTAAAGAAAAAAGGGGTCCCTTAGAAGCAAATAATTACAAGGATGGTCTCTTTGATGAACCCAAAATTTCAAGTTACACCAGTAGTTGGTAGTTGTTCTAACAGTTTCGTTTTCATATGTTTAGAAAAGCAAGACATAGCTGTGGTCTCGGTAAGTCAAATTTGACCCAGTTGAGTGTAAAAGTTAAGGATGTAGTGGGTGGGGGAGTATTAAAGGAGCACGGGTCTACTAAAAAAGGTGTTGACTAAATGCTGGAGTCTTCCAACAGTTCTACTCTTTAACATGTTCCGCAAATTATCTCAACGTGTGATGGTGTTTTTACTTGTCTGAGCGCTACAAATTTTTACAGATACCAAAAGTGTGCAAACACAGGCTAAATATTGGTTATAGGTTTTGCTGCACTTGAAGCAACTGACAACTCATGAGCACCACAAATATATTATCATTAGTGGGTTGAAGCCCCTACCTTGTGACAACTAGAACACTGCATGTGGATGTAATAATATTGTTAGTTTTCAATGTGTCATCTACATGTATGTCTGCTTCTTTTCTGACCGCTGTTGTGTTTTCTTCTTGTTAACTTAACTGTTGTTTCGTTGGTTTCGCTAACACGCGTAGAACTATTGTAATGTTGCCTTTGTTGTCTGATAGTTTTGGAGTCTGATTACCGGTAGGTTTGTCTTTGTGTGTGAACACACTATGAAAATGTTTGCAGGGCACTGTAGGTGATATTGCACTATGTTGTTACAACTCACATCTAAATCATAGGTCAGTCAGAGTTGACAGTTCGCAATAAATAATTTGCCAATAAAACATTTAAATGATGTAATTAAACATAAGTACATCTTTCTGATTATATTGCTCAATTTTTATAGTAAATCTGATTAAAGCCATTTCACAAAAGACTTAAAATGTTAACTTAAAATGTTACTTTCTGAGTTAAATATCGAGTGGAGGTTGATTTGACAATGTTTAAGAAACAGTATACATTAATGTAAATCTGCTCAAATCTTCTTAACCACACAAAAGCTGTGTTAGTAAGATGAGATTATTAACGAGTGCTTAGTCAAAGCGTGAAAACATTGGGCAAATCTCAGCTGGACTTTGACTGACCTTCGTGTAGTTTTCAGCAGACAAGGCTTTGTGCGTTGTGGAGGTATGAGAGGTACAAGAGAAGTTTTCAATGCATGGGCTTGATGTACACCGTGTGTTTGGACTTGATGTAGTCAAATTGGCATGTGCATGTAGGCTATTAATCACCCGTGCACTTTTCTTTTTATTGTAACACAGCAATGGTACTTCGTTGGTGTTAGGTTTTACAAAGGGCCTCTGCCTTTCTGCTTGTTTTTTGTGAGTGTTTCTACGATGTTAAATATTATGTGTTAGCAGTTAATAGTAATAATAAACTAGCAGTGAAACTTAGCTCTTACGTGGCATCCCTTAACTTAAGTCGGCAATGGATGAATTCCAAATGTCCTGGACGTGGGAGCCAGTGAATTACAAAACTTGCCGCTTAGACCTAATTCGAGGCTACTAAATCCGACTCCTGGGTAACAGATCGCATGTGTAAACAACTTGTCCTTGGTTGGTACTCTGAGTCTAACCCGCAACCATGTAGCCTACTACCATGTTACGTTAACAGACCTGATATATATTTTTTTATCTACACGCTTAAGAGAGACTTTCAATCAGTTGGTATGCTTCTTAGTAAAATCATACAAGTCTCATCACTCTCATGTCATCAAATGTTTTGGTGCAATTGTTCATTTTGTATTGCACCTGTGTTTATTTCACAAAATTGACAGCAATAGTTACTATTAGGAAATTTTAGCTTGTGTGCAACCTTGAAGTAGTAACGTTGCACAAATTTAATTTAGTTGGATTTTAGAGAAAAGTAAAATATTTTGTAATTCGACATTTTCACACGAGTCCAGAATTATAGCAAATTTAAAAGTGACAGTTAACTGTCATTTGCAAACAGAACGATATTCTCTAGGCCTATAGTTAAACTACAATTTATAGAATTACGATTACGTATTTACTGTAGAAATTACGACATTGACAGTACACAGTTGATGAAAGAACAGACGGCAAGGAGGAGGAGGTCTTCACATGCTTTGCCACTTTAGTTCGAGCGCCTCTGATTAGTATGCACTGCGACAGGCGTTATATAAATTTATAGATACAATATAATACAACATAACATGACAAATTTAAACAATGTCAATTGTTTTTTCACTAGGAAACATCTTTCGTTCGAGGCAAACTGATTAGTATGCACTGCGACAGGCGTTATATAAATTTATAGATACAATAGGCTATAATACAACATAACATGACAAATTTAAACAATGTCAATTGTTTTTTCACTAGGAAACATCTTTCGTTCGAGGCAAACTGATTAGTATGCACTGCGACAGGCTTTATATAAATTTATAGATACAATAGGCTATAATACAACATAACATGACAAATTTAAACAATGTCAATTGTTTTTTCACTAGGAAACATCTTTCGTTCGAGGCAAACCGGTCACGAAGAGAGTCTCAACAATAAGCATCCAGAACGCTTCAAACAATGCCAGCGCAAAGGTCATTGTCTTCGAGAAGACGTCATCAAGGGGTAACACAATCGACAGGGATAGCATGTCTCAGCAACACGGTCCTATGGCGACGACGACGAAGCCAAAGTGCAAGCGAACTCCGAGCTATGCGAGCGCCAATGACCCGATGGAGCTGTCACCGTGGCACGTCACGAAAGTTGAAACATCTCGAAAGAACAGCGTTGCAAGTACTTCACGAGGCGGATATTCACTTACCACTGAACTGTGAAGGTGTATTCACATACCACTGAACTGTGAAGGTGCTGTCGACTGTTATAAACAACATTGTTAGACAGGTCAATGCTAATGTGAACCTTTCAATGCTTTATGAACAGATGATGATGTTCCCATTTCTCAGAGGGCTGGGATCGTGACCTTGAGATCTTTGCAGCGCCTTTAAAAGGGCGAAGATGCGAGTTGCAGCTCATTCACAGGATCAAGTAGATAGGATCTCGTGATCATGTTCTCAAAACTCCTGTCATGATCTGAAACCGTTTCCCGCACCTCAAATCTCACCTCCAGCCTCGTTGAAAAATTACTGCTATCATAGGAGCTTCTATGCTGTCCATAATTTTTATGGAATTCTATGTCTCTCAATTCATTCCCTGGAAAGCCAACCACTTTGGGGGATGGATAATTATCGTTTCATTAAAATAAGCACTTCCATTTCAATAATTTTACGATGAAGTATAAGGATAATGGCTTGGTTTAATTTGTGAAATTTAGACACCTGAAGTTTCTGTACTGCAAGAAAGCTATTTTGTCCATTCTCGCAAAGTAAACCTAGAAAAATTACTTCCTGATGTGTTCAATTGCACCCACTTTAGTTGGTGTGAACGGGTTTATAATATGTTTACAGCGCTCTTGAATAAGCTGGTGCCCTGTGCTTAGTTTTCAAGTGATGCTTCACATGAAATGGGGTTAACAATTACGATTGATAGATTTGACAGTTGGTGCTGACCATTCAAAATCGTAACTGTAATTTTTAAATGTAATTTAATTTAATATTAAGCAACTCAGAAGCTACTTGCAGGGCACCAGTTTCTTCACGAGAGCTGCGTCACATCAGAAAGGTTGTTGAGGTCCAAGTCCGAAATGTTTGTGTCTCAGTCTCATTGCATGGAACTGTCAAGGTTTGGGAATGACCATTGACCAAGGAAGCCATGAAGATCTTGTTGCACAGTTGGTGATGAAGAACCTATGCAATGCTAAACTGCATAGGATTTGAAATTGGACCGACCCTGGCAAAAACTCAGACAACCTGCATTGGAGACAATACTTTGAAAGTGATAATAATTATATGTAGCAAATAATACAAATATCAATAATAATAATAATAATAATAATAGTAACATGTAGGCGTAAACTACAGGATTGAAAACGTTGAATTATTTAGTGAAAGTCTCCGAATTTTTTTTTTAAAAGGATGATTTATCATTATAAAAAAACAGTAATAATAGTGATAAAAATTTATTAAATTTATTTGCATTTGTTTCATTGTGTTACGATAGGCAAAGGTGAAAATCTCATTGATTGGCTAGTTGGCTTGTTCTGCCGCAATAAAATTATTATTGTTTTTATTATTTCTTATTATTAGTCAATTTATAACCTGAGGTACGTATAACCCTTCAGGACTAGTGACAGAAATTATCCCTAGCATATGATATCCATCATTTCAAGATGCTACATTTCACTGATAATTATTTTAACTGTTTATAATATATCACTATTAGTTATTAATACCATAATTGTTTACTCCAGGTACAATGTCCAATAAGTTACAATTATGTAGGACGGGGTGCTGGTTTTACTGATTATTATTATATATCCATTATATCACTATTAGTTATAATTACCATAATTATTTACCTGGATATAATGACTGTGCCAACAGATATACATAGAATCCCGTAATGTAATGCATGCAAAATAATAATAATACTTTTATTAAAACTAATAGTAGTGTTGGTAAGTCATAGTATTTTTGTTAACGTACTTGCGAAAAGATTGCTTTGTTTATTTATTTCATGGCAAACGTTGACTATACCACACAGCTTTAAGTTTGTGTAACTCTTGCTTATGCCAAAGCAAAATCGTTTGTTAGAAATGATCATCGTACTAACAATCATCGTGATTAGGGAGCAGACGATGATTAGGCCTAACAATCATGATTAGGAGCAGATAATGATTCATAATCATGATTAAGGAGCAGACGATTAACAATCATGATTAAAGGGTAGACGGCGTGTCTGCATCGGTCTCGTGCATTTCCAGACAATGCATTTGTCTCTTTTGTGTTTTTGTTGAGTTTCTATTGTTTTCAGATTGTGTTTCGATAATTATAGCAGTTGATTTACGTTAAAAAGATCAGGATTGATTCAGTTTTCATTCAGTTTGTTTGAATGTGAGTAAAGCAGGGCTGGTTGTAGTTGAGGGTATAGGCTACGTGGGTATACAGAGTGTACTCGCCTCACAAATATTGTGTGTAGTCAGTGGCGTATCCAGAAGTGTTCGAAGGTGGGGGCCAAAATTTTTGGTCTTGGGGAGGGACACGGAAAAATTTCGTCATTGGTCGCCAAAAAAGTTTATGACCTCTTTTTAGTCCTCCGGCCAAAAACTGAATGGGGGCCACGTCCCGTGCAATTTTTTAATGGGGGCCAATATGCCATGACACCCCTATTCATGTTGCTAATTTCAAACCGAATGGAGGCCACGTCTCATGGCATTTTTAAATGGAGGCCATGGCCGGATTGCCCCCCCCCCTGGATCCGCCTCTGTGTGTAGTATATGAGAAATTACCAGGCAGGCCTAGGCATGCAGCATCATCTACTCAACTCTAATTTTGCCAGTAGCCTACAGCCCTGAAATAAAGTCGGATTGTGGGGAGAATAGCCTGAGAAGTTCTCAGACTTCTCTGACGTTAAGGTAGCCTTTACCATTTAGCCTAAAGTGGATTACCTTTGGCGCAATGTACTGTAGGCTACGTCCACCACGGGCCAGTGATTGTGGCTATCTGGACAAGTAATTGGGCTTCATCCATTTGTAATTGTCAGCACACAATAATAAACACTGCATATATATAAAAAATAATATAACTGTAGTCAGTATATCAGCATTCAAAAATCAGCTTGGGTAAAAAATTTACACAGATTAATAAAGTGTGTAGTAGCTCCAGTATGTGTATACCCCATTCCGGAACTGTGCATAGCGTGGCGCCATAGAAGTCCTGTGATTTGAGAAGCTGCAGTAACAGAAGAAAAGACAATGGACGATTCTAACTGTAACAGACAATTTTCACTAAGCCAACACACAGCTGACAATCTGCTTTAAAAATAATACATATATAATTATTAAATCTTTACATTTTGACAATCGATTCATAAAATGCAGTTAGAAATTTATAGCAGTTATGGTAGCAGTAGCAGAAGTAGTTGAAGCAGTAGTATTAATGGTAGCAGTGGTGGCAGCAGTAGTAGACATGTAGTCATTGTGGTAGTTTTAGTAGTAGGAGCAGTGGAGTGCTAGCTAGTAACACTGATAACTGCCACCATGATAACCAAAGGTGATAGATAATATAGTAGCAATAGCAGTAATATTGGTAACACTCATTAGCATGGTAATTACAATGTCCAGGTGTAATAATAACAATAATTTTACCGGGTATTAACATTTGGCATTCATTAATGATTAAGGTAATGCTCGAAAAGGTATACAGTAAGATTTTCACAACATGACACCAAACACTGTTTTAACAACACGAACACAGACATTTACAGATAGGCAGGAACATCACACACGACGACAACTGACATACGGTTCTACACTTCATACATATTCATATATAGCTATGGCATTCCTTGTCCTCATAAATATTCATAAAGTACACACTGTTCTTTAACATCCTCACTTGTTGACCTTATAAATATTCAGCTTGCTTATAAATATTCATAGTCAATACATAAATAATTCATTCTTATAAACGTTTGCTCTCTGTCTCCATTCTGACCAAAGCACTACTGACTTTCTGACAGCAGCTTCCAGCCAGTGTGAGTGTGTGTGGTGCGTGTGTGTGTGTGGTGTGTGTGTGCGTGTGTAGTGCGTGTGTAGTGCGTGTGTGTGTTTGTGTGTGTGTGTGTGTGTTCGTGTCAACGATAGAAACGTACTACCGGTAATTACACAAAAGATCTTCAACTTTCCTAGGCAGTTACACTTGCAAAAACTTCCCTCGGTCGAACTGAAAATTTCTCATTAGGCAATACGACCACATTCACGGGGTAAATTAGTTAATTTAAATTTAATACTACTTGGTTGACTGGGCCCTTGTCGAATGCAAGCACCATCGTGTGAGGGTGGGCAGCATAAAGGTATGTGGGAGGCATCAGGCAGTGTGAAGAACATTCCATGTCTCGGCAAACTGGAAGAACTTTGATTTGAACCGCATAAATAAAATAATAGGGCCTACTAGTGACAGTCCACAGATATTCTTCCAAAATGCAATATGTGCATGGTTAACTGTTAATAATGATAAGAAGAATAACAAGAACCTCCGGTGAAGAAAAATTATACGATGTGAATAGGCCTAGTGCTGTCAGCATTGCCAAGTGAGAAGAAAAATTTGATTTAGACCTACATGAGCAAAAAAATTCTGCTATCAGAGCTAAAAAATGCAGTTTGAGTTGCAATAATTATATGAATGTCTTAGTGAAAAATAATAATAACATTGGTAATAATGATGATGATGATGATGATGATAATGATAATAATAATAGTAATAATAATTGTAATAACAGACTTTTGTAAGGATAAATTGCTACCATAGTTACTAATAATTGGTATCCATGGTAGCAAATTCTGTCAAACGATTTTGTCAAAGATCTTACCTACTTATGGAGATCTATCCCAGCTAGTTTTACATATTTTTACTAAGTGGGTAACTGATTTCTGCTCTTTCCTTGTTTTACTACAGAGCAAGACATGCTTTTTAAAAGTGAACAAGAGGGATCATTTACCTATCAATGTTCATCTTGCCCATCTTACTGACTTTTCACTGCCAAAACGATTACGAACAAAGGGAGCAGTAATTTTCTTGTGTCCACAGCAGACTAGGGATCATTTACTACCCAGTGACTTCCTCATTGCCCATGAGCTGACACGTGAGCAAAGGGAGCAGTCAGTTCCTGGTTTCCCACAGTAGACTAGGGATCATTTACTACTTAGCAACTTCCTCCATGCTCAAAGGGATCGGTTACTTTCTGATGACATCGAAAAGAAATCGAGCATTATCTAACAACAATTTCAAGTATTATTTGTCGATTATATAATGTCCCTACGAGGTGTCAACTCAATGCAAAGCAAAGCGAAGGATTTGCTGCAGGGCTGTCTTTCTCCTTCGAGTAATCTTCCCTTGAGAAGTGAGCTGGCCATCCCGAACATGTTGTTGAGGTCTGTACTCCATGAGTCACAGTTGGAGTGATGCAGGCGGAATCCATGTATGTCCGAACCAAACCAGACGTACTTGTGCAACCTATGAATTAAACATCATTCATCATTTATTATTAATTATTTCTAGTATTTTCTAGTATTATTATTATGATTAACCCCCATCCCCAACTGAGGTACATCATAATTATGATACCTCAGGATAGCAAAAATTACAACTACTGCTACCACTACCTTTACCACTACTGCTGCTGCCACTGCCACTACTACTACCACCACTACCACCACCACCACCACCACCACTACCACTACTAGCTGGTGAATCCTTTGAGTGGAATGTATCTGATTCCATAATAGTAATAGTATTTTATGGGCGACAGTAGCAAACGCTTTAGAAAGGTAGAGAAATACCCCACCCCCGAAGAGTCGTTGTTATCAAAAGCGTTGGAGATCATATCATGCAAACTTAAAAGTGACATAAGATATACGCTGAATGACCAGATTGGAAAACTTGCTGAGATTATAAAATGGTGCTCCGGCTCTTGACAGAAGCCAGTTCTAGATGTGATTATAGACGACTTTTTCTGTTCTTTTACATTATTACTCTGCAAAAACTACAAACCATATTTGCTGAGTAATATGAAAAAAATAGCCAGCTAACCATCTCGGATCCGACAAAATATCCCGACCATCGAAGGAATAGATTGGAACTTGGACGTTGAATTGAGCTCCTGCTCCATTGAAGATCGACAGCCATGACTCAAACAGTTCCTCATTCTGCAAGACATTTACAGTTTACTTGATAATGGTAATTATGTGTGTAGATCGAATTAGGCGGGGGTCAAGATCCGGAGAGTCAGGCGATCAGTTAGACAGACGGCTATATACGGTTGATGATGATGTTTAAACTTGGAACGACGTTGGAGGTATGGTAAACTGGAAGAACCAGGATATAATTATGATCTGAGAAAAAGCAAAGACTGTATACTGCGACTGACCCTAGCATTGACGACTGGAAGTCTCTTTTCAGTGCTTCGGACAAGCGAGTCGAGATTCTGAAGCCGTGAGGCGAGGAAGGCGCTGTACGTGCCTTCGAGTCCAGCGTCCTTTGCCTGTCGATAGCAGACGTGGTCGGCCCCACTGATGCCACCCATGTCCCCGGAGAACGGCTCGTTCGCAGCGAACAGGTGCAGCTAATCAATAGACAAGAAAAAGATTTTATTAAGATAAACCAGAATTAATCACATGTTCGTCGCAGGGTTAGAATTGTAGGAGGTCCTTCACTTGCAATTGCTTGTGCACTTCGACGTGAAACTCCGATGCAGTGTCCGCGCTGTAGTCGAGAACGCCTCTGAGTAGTTAGCTCGAAGTCAATCATTAATAAACAATGCATGTATGTATGCCTGCGTGTATTGTATGATTGCGTGTATGTGTATGTCGATATGTCAATCAACTAGGCCAACCCGCAGACTCAGACAATAAACTCCGCCCACCACGCCTGACGTCTATCTCTAGGCTCCGCCCACACCACTTGAGGGTGTGGACTCAAGACCTTTCCACTCAATGGAGGAGTCTTGGTGCTCAAACCAGCTGATACATCACTACTGAAGCCACTGTCAGTGAGTTGTTTTTAGAGAGGCTGAAAAAGGACAGAACCTGGTCTCCCTACCGCCTACCATGGATTCGGTGTAGTCCAGTCCAACTGATGGATCCCGTGGAGGTCTCAGGACGTCTCTGACGGCTCTCGTCGGCTGGACCTGCACGAAACAAAGAAGCTGAGAACAATAGAAGACGAGAAAAACAATGGCAGTTAAGGCATTCAGATGCTGATGCGTTCTGCACCTCTGCGAGATTTACTCTAGATAATTGTATTGTAATGTGAAATTGTATATAAGCATTTATAAAGCGCCTCTTACAGACTACAGCTATTCAGAGGCGCTCTCAGCGTGGCAGCCCCGAGGAAATAAAAAAAGACTTCAAGTAGGAAGTACAGATTGAATTAATAATGCCGTATGAAACCCAAGTTCAGTGTTTAAATAAGGTGATGCAAAGAATAGTGCTACTTAAAAGTTCTATACCAATTATTAAAAACTGAAGTCTGGTATTAAAAGCTAAAATACATGGTTTTGGATTTTCTATTAAGCAAAATATGGATCAGAAACAGAGAGAATGTCAATGAGTTCAGCATACATGTACTTGTACAAGACATTTCCATATAATTATGTTATTTATGTACATGCACATTGCAAACACATACACTTGCAAACATGAAAACACATGTCATATACAATGCACACGCACATACACACGCACAAACACACATTAGGCCTATTAAATATGCGAATCTCACTCAGATTATTTGAGTTGATTCCATATATGGTGCATAAGGTACAAAATTGTGGTCGCAAGTAGGCCTAGTCTAGTTGTTGATAAACCCCACACCTTCGGTATAAATAGGCCTAAGTTTTCTGAATCACGTAAAATCACATAAAATTCCCCATATGAATAAATCGTTACTGAAGTCACCCTCAAATATCACTAAGTCAACTATTGCATGTTATTACGTGTGGCTCGTTGGTCTAGGGGTATGATTCTCGCTTAGGGTGCGAGAGGTCCCGGGTTCAAATCCCGGACGAGCCCAATTTTGCAACGATTCTCTTACACAATACACCACAGCGATTGTTTCATAGTCTATAGAACCAACAGCGTTCGGAAGTGCGCATTGAAGTCGGGCGACCATTAATTAAAAGACGTCACATAAGTAGGCAGAAAGTAGAGCAAAAGTATACTCCCGTTGCTATTAGGACTGACCGTAGGATGAACTGAAGATGAAATCCGTATCACTTTCGGTCCCAACTGAAACAGAAACAATGGAATTGATGCGTAAGACTGCTTCTACACAAGCACAATAGGCTACCTCAGCAGCAGCTTTTCTTTCAAGAAGGGAGGCTCTACATGTATGTATGACCATGCAAGTACTCAATTCTTAAGGGGCCTTGAACACTGCATGGCAGCGCTTCTGAACGGTTCTCCTCAATAGAGGCGTTTTACAAATGTTCAAATACAATACATTTAGTCCTACTCTAAGCTATTAGTTTTAGACCAGAACTAAAGGGTGCCATTGTTGACTAATCAGATTAGACAAGATTAGATTAGGACTAAAGGTGTTCTAGATTAGATTAGATTAGATTAGCATTAAAAGATATCGAATAAACTAGATTAGATTAGAGTGAGACAAAATGTAGGCTACTCTATACAACCAATTAGGTAATAGGCTATTATGATTAAAAGGCACCAAGGGCACCACCAATTAGTTCTAAGACGTACAAAATAAACATCTCAGATATACTAAAATAAATAAACATATAATTATCGAATTAAATGTTATTTAATGGCCAGAAGAGATATTCACGAGAATGTTTCTGAATCCAGCTTCCGTTCGAATGAACAATTCTTCTGTGCTGACAACGAAGACGAGAGTTGCAAGCGGAAGTCGACTGGAGAGAGCGATCAACTCACCAATAGACCGGAATGTCACAACCTGTGACAACAACCAAAACAACAACAGTAATAATGCAACATTTATATTAATTAATTAATTAATTATTAACTTCTAATTAGTTCATCTTCGGTTTTCAATTAATTAATCATCGACTTAGATTTAATCAATTATCGTCGACTTAATTAATTACACACTTTAAATAGCGTTGGATTAGGGTTAGGTTCCATGGATGATACTAATAATAGTGGTATCATCCAATATCATCTCAATATTATTGAGACAAAGTGCTCTTGTACTAAAGCGCTATATAAAGAACATACATGTATATATATATATATACACACTAGCTGTACCCGGCCACGCGTTGCTGTGGCAAAAAGACACCCCCTCCCCTTCCCCCTCCCCTCCCCCTCCTTCTCCCCCTCCCCTTCCCCCTCCCTTTCCCCCTCCCCCTCCCCCTCCCCATCCCCTCCCCCCCCCCCCCTTCCCCCTCCCCCCTCCTCTCCCTCTCCCCCTCCCCTTCCCCTTCCACCTCCCCTCCCCCTTCCCCTCCCCTTCCCCTCCCCCTCCCCTCCCCTCCCCCTCCCCTCCCCCTCTCTTCGGCCCGCTCCTCCCCCTCCCACTCCCCCCTCCCACTCACCCTCCCCGTCCACCTCTCCTCCCCCTCCCCCTCCCTCTACCCCTACCCCTCCCCTCCCCACCCTCTTCGTCCCGCTCCCTCCGCTCCTTTTCTCCCTCACACCGTCTGGCCCAAGAATGGTGAAGGCCGGAAAATTTTCGACTCGCTTATGACGTCACGGCAAGCGACCTCATGCATGCTTCGTCTGTCTGGTCAGTGTGTTTTGGGTCAATGCAGCGCTGTTGTTGAATTTGCAAATGGCGGTCGAACGGAATTCAAAGTTCACTTTTTGTGGGAAAGATTGCGTTTTTTCGAAAAAAAACCACATAATACAACACGGTTCTATTGGAATGGAAGGTTTTGTCAAATTTTCGAAACAATCTTTCCGTTAGTTTTCGAGAACACTCATAACAAACTATTGGAAAGTTTCATTTTTATATATATAGATTACATACGTATCTTTGTGTGTTATTTCCCACTGACAATATGTTGTCAAGTCATGATGCCGGGCATAGAGTTTGAACGAAATAGTGCATTTGTAAAGGGTAAAATTAAGGAAGTAAATTCTTTATCAACCAACTGCTATTAAGCACAAGTGCTTGAAATACTGAATGTACCAACATCATATCACTAAATGAATACAACTGAAGAACAATACAATACAAAACAAATCCAAACACATCCTATGATGCAATACAATACAATACAATACAGTACAATACAATATGCAGCTTTGTCCTTCCTCAGAAGTGCACGCAAGACTGAGCTGAGCTCCTGATCAAAGGGTCGATTTGGGGATCAACTCAAAAACTAAGGAACTTTCTAGGAGAAAAACGAAGATTACTTACTATAGTGTTGCGTGATAGTAGATGGTCCCCTGAGGAATCCCCGATGATGCCAGGAGGTCCGGGTGGCCCAGGGGGTCCCGGTGGACCAGGTGATCCTCCTAGCAGGGAGTAATCCCCAGACGGATGGAACCCTCCAATAACCCCCGGCCTACCAGGAGTACCCTGAAATACATGCAATACACGCAATGAACGTATCAGGCAATATGCGATGCCTTCCTATCTTCGGATGTGTCCATAGCAATAAGAATACCAATAGCAGAAGTAACAGCAATAACAGAAGAAGTAGTAGCTATAATAGTAGTTATAGTAGCACCGGTAGCAGTAGCTGTAGTAACAATAATGATAATAATGATGATGATAATATTGGCAGTGTATAACAATTATAATAAACATGACAATGACAACAATAACATCAAACAACAATTATAAAAAATCAAAAAAATTTCAAAAAGCAAACTATAATTTCTTTTGATCATCACCTTCATGACTGCCCTGCAGTGTAAATAACTTACATCATTATGAACTGAATTATCTTAGGCCGCTAGATAATGTATATCGGTGACGTTGGAATATAATGTTTTGACGCTTTTATGTCTATTCATCATCATCATCATCGTGACATCGTCATCATAATCACCATCATCGCTGGTAACAATATCCACCGCCTTCTAGAATAACAACCGTCACAGACTGAGTGACGGACAGACAGAGATGTTGAACCAACCGGAGGTCCTGGTGGTCCTGGAGGTCCTGGCAGGACTGTAGCAATTTTTCCTGGGAAGATTCCTGGTGGCCCAGGCTCTCCTCTGCTCCCCTTCTCACCCCATTCACCACGATCTCCCTTGTCACCCTACAATCGAGCAGAAGAAATGAACTGGCCAATACTCAAATTACTCAAGGCATATTACACATGTACATGTATGCTACACACATCATCATCTAGATCTGTGAGTGCCGTGTAAGGAACGAGAACAAAATTGACATTTACCCAAATCCCATTATCCTAATATTATCCCAATACAAACAATGCTTCATAGATATTATCTTATAGCTAAACTAGAAGTTGGAGTAGCCATGAATGCTGAACTGATGCGGTAACAATGGAAATTAGAAGAGCATATTTATAGCAGGAATAGAAGTTGGATGAGCGATGAAGCCATGGTAGTTACATTGAATCATTGCAGTAAAACTAGAAGTTGGATGAGCGAACAAAATAATTTCGGTAGAAATAGAAGTTGGATGAGTGACGGAAATGTGTCATAGTTGAGGTAAAAGATGGCTGAGCAATGAACACATGTCCAAACCATGCTTTAATAGTTCACATTGACTCTTGTAATGAACCTGTGGTCATTCGTTATGGTATGAATGGTGTTTCGTTTGAAAATAATAAACAAAGATGTTAATTAAGATCACCAAAAATTGCAAAGCTTTCTTTACCTTTTCGCCGACAAAACCTGGTTTTCCAGGTAAGCCGGGTTCTCCAGGAATTCCTACAAACATCTCAAAGTAATCAAATCAAATTCTCCAAACTCTAAGACAAAACATCTACAGTTCTACACTCAAGTCTCCAAACATCAACATTCAATTTGCAAACACCAGTGTTCATGTACTGGTATGCTCTAGTATCAAATGGTACCAAAGCGCTTGTTAGCCAAACTAACAAAGGTTTCTGCACTGCACCCAACAAGTGAAAGTTTGTTTTGAATGGTATTGTATTGTATTGCACTGTATTGTAGATATTGTATGCATTTTTGCATTGTATTGAATTTCTATCATAATATAAGCTTCCATTTTATGTTGATTGTACAGTATTGTGCTAATAAATACTAAAATAGACTAGAGCATTTGCCCTATGGTGTAGAAAGTATGTTATAATTAATAATTACAAAGTATTTTGTTACCACTTTGTCAGTGAAAGGCTGTCTGCATGCATTATAATTTATAACACCATGAATTGTGTTCCACTGTCCACATTATTTTTACAAATAGATCAGTTAATAAGAGACATAAAACTGGCTGTCATCTCACCTGACAGGTCTTTTTCTATCTAAAACGAAATGACAAAGGTTGTCAATAGTTCATCCATTGACTGATTGATTGACTGACTGGCTGACTGGCTGACTAGCTGACTGAGTAACCTGCCGAATAACTGAATAGCCAACTAATTGACTGATTAAATGGCTGACTGACAGAACAGTTAGCTGGCTGACTGATTGCCTGGCTCGTTGAGTGACTAGCCCGCTGATTGATGATAAGCTGTATGACTGACTGATTGATTGGCTGATTGACTGACTGATTGATTGGCTGATTGACTGGCTGATAGACTAGCTAGCTGGCTTTTCCAATGGATTCAGATCCTTACTGTGACTTCCATCGAAGCAACCATTGACTGATGTCTTTGGCAGTACAATAACGGCGCTGTAGAAGTCATTAGATTATATTAGATTAGATTAGTAGATTAGATTAGTCAGGATTACTTAGTCAGTTTATCCAAGGAGCTCACCAAATCTCAACAAAAGGACTCAAGATTCACGCTCAAATAAAAATTGCATGGAAATTCTAAGTGGAAGCTTACCGGTACCACATCGTTTCCATCAACACCACCAGGAATACTGAATCCACCTGGTGGACCAGGTGGTCCTGGTCGCCCTGGTTCTCCTCTTCCACCCTGAACATCACGTCCAGGCAATCCAACTGGTCCTCTTGGACCTTCCTGACCCTGGCACAGAAAGTTTAATAAATAACTTATTAGTCTTAGCTAGTGTAATTTTGAATTTATTGACAAATGTAAATGCTCACTGATGTAATTTTGTGTAACTTTAACTAACAAGACTTTAACAAACTCTAACTTTAACTGATGCAGTTTTATGCAACACTATCTACTGCAATGTAACTGTAATTAATGCAACATTATTTATAATGTAACTTCAGTTGACATAAAGTAATATGCTGCAACCATGTAAAAATGCTTCCATAATATAAGTCCCATTGTCAGTCCAAAATGCAATTGAACTATCAAATAATAAGAGTACGTGCATTTGATCAAATCGTCCATTTAAATCCAGTCGAAATTATAACTTCTCGATGAAACATTCAGCTCTCGATCTACTCAAAACTATCAAATTTCAATCAAATCTTGCTCTCGACTCAACATGATTAGCAAACATTTCTGCTGGAAAAGCCAGATAGCGAAGTTACTTACTGGGAACCCAGACAGTCCGATCTCTCCAGGAAGACCAGATGGACCCAAAGGACCTGGAGGTCCTGGTGGACCTGGTTTACCATCTTTTCCTCTTCTCCCTCGCTTGCCCTTCACGCTGGAACAGTTGCCACATCCTGAACCTGGTTCACCCTTGTCACCCTTCTGCAAAGAAACAATATTTAGCAACACATTGTCAGACAGGCATTATAAAACAGACTCACATACATACACAAACACTTACTTACACAAACATACATAAACGAACACTTACTTACACACATGCTTACACAAAAATACATAAACAAACACACGTACACAAACACATGCTTACACAAAAATACATAAACAAACACACATGCACAAACATATACTTACACAAACGCATGTACACAAACACATAAGCTTACATACACAACATACGATTACGATACACAAACATACATGCACAAACACACGGACACAAGTACATACTTACACAACATACATACATAAACACACGTACACAAACACACACATACACAAACACCTCTACACAAACATACGTACACAAACAAACGTATACAGTTCATACATAGACTTATGTGCATGTTCTGATGAGCAAATGCAACATATAGTCGCAATGCTTGATTCCGTTCGATAAGTTGGGTGCATAGTGAATCTTGATTAAATAATTCATTGTTTGACTGATGATTGTTTGAATGATTGACTGATAGATTGATCATTGATCGATTCATTGATTGATTGATTGTATATTATCAGGTTACAAGGCAGTAAATCAAATCTGGCAGTGATTACTGACTGAAAAGCAGTGTGTGTTTGTCACTCCATAAAAAGCAAAGATATTTTTGTGGACAGGAGATAAGCAGCAGAACTCTTACAATAAACGACGCAGGTAGAGACGGTTGACCTGGAATGAGGATGGAAGTTGGACCTGGAGGCCCTGGAAGACCAACTGGACCAGATGAACCCGGCGAACCCTATAACAGATAATATCACACACTGCACAGAACTCATCATTATAATCAATCAATAATTAATATATTAATCTATATATTTATGAAAGTTTTTCCTTCTGTTTGTTTGTTTGTATGTCCGGAGGTATTTTTAATTTCTGTCCCAAGAACTCCTCTGAAATGACAGAGTGTCGGTTTACCAAAATTGCCCCTCTTGTCTCTATGTGTGCCGTTCATGAAATTGGGTGGTGGTGGTGGTGGTAGCAGCAGTAGTAGTAGTAGCAGCAGCAGTAGCAGCAGCAGCAGCAGCAGTAGAAGGAGGAGGAGGAATAGAAGCAGCAGCAGCAACAACAGCAATGGAAAAATATTAATAATAGTATTAAAATAATTTAAAAAATAGATAATTTAAAAAAAAACTTGGTGCGGAGAGCACTCGTCAAGGTAGATATCCCCAGTTCGACCGAGCTGCCGGATCTGATGAGAACGGACGGTAAAAGCCCTGACAGGGCCCGCCTAGTCCCATGGGCCAGATGCAAATACATCGAGTGGGACATCACAGCCATCATCCAGACTTGTCTAGCCTAATCGACTGTCATCATGGGTACCCAAAGGATCTGCAGAACATGCGGCGGATCAGAAGTGCAACAAGTATAGGCATACGCCGATCTCTCTGTCTCCCATGAGTTCGTACCGATTGCAACTGAAACATTGGGCCCCCCACGTCGCTGTTTCCGGCGATCCAAGAGAAATAGAGGCTTTCAATTTGCACACAGCGTTTTAACGCCGTTGCTTTTAGATGCATTTTCACAGCACACCCCGGGGACGAAGACCGTGTGGGCCTACTCCAAGCCTGTCCTTACAGATGTTTTTTAGTTTCATGGAATCGGAGGAATTAATGTTTTACTTCAGGCTAAAAATATTTAGTATTAAATGGACAACAACGACGGCGACGAGTCGACGACGATGGTTATGATGATGATGACCACGATGATGATGATGATGGTGGTGAGGACAACGACTATGTATATATGCATGTATGTGCGTGTATGTATGTGTTCCTGTATGTATGCATTCATGGAAGCATGTATGTCTGTATGTATGAATGTGTATAACTGTATGTGCATGGAAATCTTTAAATAAGTACGCACTATGCAGGTATGTTGTCTGTATGTATGTAAGTATGCATGAGTAGGTATGCAGTGCCATGCACATATTATGCATGTATGAGTATGTATGCATGCATGCAGATAGCTGTTTAAATAGTGCTATTTAGTTACCTCAAATGAAAACAAGCGTTATATCTTACAATTCAACGTTTCCAAACTCTTGCCCCCAGTCCCCCCATGAATAGACGTTTACCTTCATGCCAGGACTGCCAGGTGTTCCAGCTCGACCGGGTTTTCCGCCGATTCCCATGGCTCCTGGCATTCCCACTGGCCCAGCAGGACCCCTCTCTCCCTTCACACCAAACTCACCCTGTGGACACATTTTCAAAAACATGAATTAAGCCGAAAACAATTTACTAACAAAAATTAGCGATTTTAGTAATTCTCCAAAGCAAACTAAGAGAAAATGAAGTTGCTGTTTAATTGTAAAAATCTGTCTTAAACTATTAGCAAACGGAAATTTGCTTTACGTAAGGTCTTAACTGTTTATGAACATCACTCAAAAACATTTAGGCCTACTGGTCACTGTAACTTTACTTGTCCAACATAAATAATGCAATGCAATGTCAAGAAGAACAACTTAACATAATTGCTTAACATAACGTTTTAACATAGAACCCTAACAGGATAGTTTAACGAATTTGTTGAGCATAATAGAATATTAACTATTCACTAACATAATTTGTAAATATAATTGCTAACTACAACCTGGCAGCTCCTTAGCCTCCTCTGAACTTCTCTTGGCCATCTGGGGACAACCCATTTGACTTGACCCAGCGCTCAAAATATCGCTGGTACTTCGTGCTTATTTTTAGAGTAGAGCTTCGGATATTTGAAGTTTATAATAAAAATTACAAACCGTTTTGATACAACTGTCCGGTGTAATATGTAAGGCATATGCCTAAGACCAACCTTGCTACCCTTTGGTAGTATGATGTCCACCATTTCGTCCGAAGGTCCTGGAGGTCCAGGGGGTCCGGGTGGACCAGGCACTTCAACCGCCGTCTCCCCTTTCTCACCCTACACAGAAACTGATCAATATTAATGAAGGTATCATGAGTAGCATGATATGATTTCATATGAAATAACTGTTTTAGTCTTTTTTGTCTACATAGCTTTTTGATCAAAAAACGACTATGAGTGATGAATGAAAGAAGCTTTTAAATGAGGTTCATACAACTAAAGATTTAGATCAGATTAGATCAGATTAAACTGGACTGTGTGCTTCAAATTAGACATGACCATTGAAAGATCGCACTAAAGAGAGAGCAGATTAGGCCTCAACTACATGTGCTAGCACTTGGAAGATAGAGAAAACAAGGATGACAATCTCAGTACATTTGTGCGGTTCAAAAATGCGCTATATAAATGTCCAGACACACATTGTATTGTATTTGTGAATTTATAAAGCGCCTCTCAAAGTACACACCAATCAGAGACACTCCCAGTGTGAAAGACCCAGAGCAAAGAAAGTAGTTTTAAGATGACGAAAAGATGTGATTTGGTAATTGCAATTAATAACAAAGAACGTATTATACGCACATACATTCATACATTCATACAGACATACATGTACATATACAAACAAACAGGCATACAGACAGACACGCAAGCATTCATACATCATGACACATGGAATGATGCAAGCAGGATCTTCTTCTAAACAAAGACAATTCCTGGCAAGATCAAAGTAATCTGAGAACTTCCACCCTACCTTCGGGCCATGTGGACCCGTCTTCCCCGCTTTCCCTTCCTGGCCCGGCATTCCCGGTGCGCCATCATATCCTCGACCGCCAATGGCACCGCGTGGACCAGGTGGACCCACCTCCCCCTAAGCAAACAATAAACTCGTGAAAGAAGACTAGACAATAGACGTGCAACAAATAATACTCCCAGTTGCAGGTTTATTATATCTTTCCTTTCTCCTCTCATCAAGAAATTTATCAACAGTAGGCCTAATATAAAAATTAATCTCATGATCAAAGCAGATCATCAATGTGCCAGAACTACACTGTGTCCCAATAAATCGGGGACCCTTTTTTATAATGTAAATAAAACAGGTAAATCTTAATCGATTTTCAAAATTTCAAAACTGTTTTTATCCTGAGATAATTATCTTACACTGATTCAAATATGAAGTTTCTGGCATGAATATTGACGTCACAATTACGTCATTTGCATCAAAGAATTCAAATGTTAAGTACCGAACACAACTTTTTTCAGCGCGGCGCTCCGACGAACCGGTCAAATCAATTTTTTTAGAAGCTCATTTAGACCGCTCACTGTCCATCTTTTGTCCGGAAATTTTCGAATAAACGTTTTTACGCCATAATGTTTATTTCCTCGTAAGAATTTTATTATACAATTTCTCTTCCTGGCTGAACGCCATTCTCTAACGATTTTTGTTGACATTTGGTTTCGATATGTAAATTAACGACGTCATTATGACGTAATTTTTTAGTGAGGGTCATTCATAAATTACCAATTTGTAGATAATTTTCTCAGGATAAAAACAGTTTTGAAATTTTGAAAATCGATTAAGAATTACCAGTAGGGGTTACTTTTTATGGCCCACCCTGTATACTAAAACAATCATATTATATCACTATTATTATTTTCATTTATTTATAATTTTTTCTTTTTTATGTGTGCAACGTCACATTGAAATGAGAATCTGAGGAGCAGATTTTGTCAGCCACCGAACTGTGACCAGAGGAAGATGCAGTTAGAGATCCAAGTGCTTGAAAGTCAAGGAGAAATAGTGAGTTTTGAGTTGTTTTGCGAAGGAAGGAAGTGAATATGGGCTACGAAGAGAGAACGCAAGTATTAAATACATTAAGTAACGAAAGTCATTTTGGCGAGCTTACCTTGGCTGCTCTGTCTCCCTTCTGTCCCGGAGATCCTTTCTGGCCTCGCGGGCCCCTTCGTCCAGGAGGCCCAATCGGGGCAGGCCGACCTACTTCGCCCAAGGGTACCTCACCAGACCCCAAGTAGTCCAGGACACCCTCGTTCAAGATACCTGGCGGTCCAGGGGGACCAGGCATGCCACGCGGGCCAGGGTCACCATCTCGACCTGCCTGACCTCTGACCCCTGGCAACCCTGAAACTCCCATCAGACCTGCATCACCCTAAAACGAAAGAATTATTTTCTCTCGTTTAGGTAAAATATTCAGTCAACAAAACTAAAATTATGAATAGATTAACAGAATACAATTATTTAGTGTATAATAGTTGAACACTTCACAAGAGGCAAACATAACTAACAACAGAATACATGTAAACTAAATCATGAATTTAAAGCTGATTATCATCAATGCATTTATAAAATTAATGATCTAATTAAACTTTTATGATTTAGGGTTGAGGATTTCAGTGATTGATCAATCAATTAGTCGTTAAAAATGTTAATTGATTTATTTGAGGATATATAGTTTAATTTCTAAGTTTTCAATTTAAAGCTGAATAATATAATCAATACATAAAATTAATGATCTAATTAAACTTTTTATGATTTAGAGCTGAGGATTTCAGCGATTAATCAATCAATTAGTCGTTAAAAATGTTAATTGATTTATTTGAGGACAGTTTAATTTATTTACGTTGTTTTTTATGACGTCAAGAGGCCATTTAGTAAGGTAACAATTAGCAAAACTGGGTTTCAACAGCTAAATTTTTATTTTGAATAGTTAAAACACATTATCAACAATACATAGAGTGAATAATCAATGAGCTAGAGCAAAGTAGTAATACCCTTAGAATCTGCATTCAAATCAAATCCTAAGACTTTAAAATACCTCGACCTACGGTGTAACATATATTACAATCTACGCTACATAATGATAGTGCCGCAACAGTTAGACTTAATTCTTCGATTCCTACAGTAAAAGTAGTTTCAGTTTAACGCCACTGTTTTGGTAACAATGATCATTATCGTCGCCCTCCTCCTTTATCCAGACTTGTGACTGGCAATGACAGACTGCAAGCAGCGGCGGAGTCTAGATAATGGCAGATAAAAACAATTTCTTTAAGCAACAAAATGTAACGCTTATGGTGGGGGTTAATAGTTCGACGAGTCATACAGGTAGCTGGTGGACCGCCCTACCTTGTCACCCTTCAGACCCGACTTTCCCTCAACTCCTGGTTTACCCTAAAACAAGCAGAATAAATCTGTGCTTTATACCCTAAAGTAAATAATTGCTGTAATAGCAAATAGTGTACGTATGACATGTATGTATGCATGCATGTATGTATGTACGTATGTATGTATGTACGTATGTACGTATGTATGTATGAATGTATGTATGTAAGTATGTATGTATGTATGTATGTATGTATGTATGTATGTATGTATGTATGAATGTATGTATGTATGTAAGTATGTATGTATGTATGTATGTATGTATGTATGTAAGTATGCATGCATGTATGCATGCATATACACGCATGCAGGTATGTATGTATGTATGTATGTATGTATGTATGTATGTATGTATGTATGTATGTATGTATGTATGTATGTATGTATGTATGTGTTTATTTATTAGGAGCATTATTTAAGTGTCCCTTCAAGATTAGCTACTCAGAAGCACTCCAAATGTATGCATGCATTTAAGTAAACAAGCTTCACAGACGCTATCCTGATTCCACCTCTTCTCCCTTTTCCTTCACCCGGATTCAAATCTCAAACACCATCCACATTAATCATCTGACTTACCCTCTGCCTGCATGACCCTTTTATCTTGACCCGGGACCTATTTTGCCCCCCCCCCCCCCCCCGATTGCCTATCGATTTTTTTTTACTAAGCTCCTGTGAACAAGATGGTTCCCACCACTTGTTTTAGGCTCTGTAGACAATTATGCTGCACACCGAGTACCAAAGTATCTTTGACAGGTTTTTGGGTGCAATACATACATGCAAACTCCATGCATACTTAGTGTGCTTCAAGTATTCTACGAGTATGCGATGGTTGATCCCAATTGATATAAGTATAATGACCCATAAAACTTTTTATGTAGGGTCCCTTCGTAAAAAAAACTCTGATGATGTGATGAAAGGCAGAGATATTTATCCTACAGTCTGGTTTATGTAGCTCAAGATTATCCAGATGACAGACAATCGAGATAAGAGCTTCCAGACACACACACACACACACACACACACACACACACATACACACACACACACTCAAACACACACGCAAACACACACACTCACATGCAAACACACACATACACAAACACACACGCACACACACACACACTCACATGCAAACGCACACATACACAAACACACGCAAACAAACACATAAACACACACACACACAAACACACACGCACACACATGCAAACACACATATTATTATATACACATAATATAAATATATGTGTGTATATATAAGAGTGTGAATAAGCTGATCCTATAACTTGACAAGGTCCACCTGTTTCTGCAGTCCTGGTTTCAGAGCCACCAGCCATAACCTTAGCTATAAGGCTTTCTAAACAGCTCACTATAATTATATATAGGCTACGGAAGATTAAAGGTAGGTGTACAATGTACATGCAAGTGTAGGCCTAAGTCTAAAACTCTAAATGCAACCTTAAGTTTAAGCCACTGAAAGGAAACTGGGAAAGCCTCATAAAAGTATTTGGTTGCAAAACATTATCCAGAACAATTTACACAGAATGCTTAATTAAATAAATCAATTTATCACGTAGTGCATGGGTGAAATGTGGGTGTTTTTAGTGCCAGTAATAGTGGTTGTGCCTTTGCTAGTAGCAGTGTGTGTTATTCCTAGTGTATATGCTAGTACCAGTAATAGCGTTAGTGCTACTATTGTTATTCTTAGTATCCGTGTCCTTAGAGTATGGGCAGTATTGTTAGAGTTCTTGTTACCATAGTAGTGGATGGTATTCCTAGCGTGAGTACTAGTACTTGTAAGAGCGGTAATAGCGTTAGTGCTATAATTGATAGCTTAAGTGCCATTGCCTATTGAGAGTGGGTGTCAACGTTAACTTCGTAATTATGCTTACCGGTAGCCCAGGTTGACCAGGCGGCCCTCTGGGACCCACAGATTGGGCCCCATGTGCTGCTTCACCATCCGGCCCTGAAAAAACAGACGTCAATCTAATCCTGTCGCATTCTAATCTTACTCATACCTAATTTAATTTCTATAGCGCCAACAAAACTTTACCTAAGCTATCAATCTGACCATAAACAATTTCACGCTTTCGTCCAGTCTACACTGATAATTATATTCGTCATTACTCGAAGGTCACTTCATGCAGGTTGCATTGGATTTTCTTCTCATCATATAGGGCCTTATAGGCTATACTATCTGGATACAAGGTTTGCGATTTTTGCACCAGTTTAGTACATATGCGTTTTGTAGGGGAGGCTATTCCAAACTACAGCAGCAAAGAATCTTCGTCTAGACTCTAGAACGTTGAAAGTGGCTGTCCAATTAAACACCTCTTTTACGGATAAACCGCATCTTATATATAAAACGTAAAAACGACCTTAGCAATTAGTCCATGGAATTGGACATTATTGGCTTCGGTTCGTCCCTTACACTTCTCCTATATAACTATTATCTATGGAATGTATACAGCGCCAACTTCGGAATTGTAAAACTTTAACTGAGGAGTGGGAGGTGTCAGATGATAAGATATATTATGTGGCGGCTGGGGTACATAGTCGCAACTGTGACTTGCTTGAGGTTTTGCAGTAGCCTACATGAAATCGTAAGCAGGATCTCCTTGCCTCACAGCAGTGAAAAATTAATAACAAATTTATACAAGGAACACTGAAAATTCATGAAATATTAACACTTAATGATTGCAAGACAGGTTTGTAAATAAGCATTTGAATTTTCTCTTGTACAACAAGTGCGTGGTAGGCCTATTATTATGATATATTGGTTAGTATTGTTTGGGTGACCTGATAGATAAGTCATGTGGGATTTCAGTGGTATATAACCTGCCATACATAGAGTTAATATGAGTGTGTAGCCTATAAGTTTTGGTTTGTTCGACTGCGAATAAACTACCTACTTACTTGTTTACCCACTCTTCACAACATGACAAACTCGAATGGCATCGTTACATTTAACCTTCCCTTTGAAAAATTTGTAACTATTGTAATTCTAAAGATAAAGGTCTTCAATACTGCATTTTAGTCAAAAAATAACAATAACAACAATTATAAATGACAATTTATATGGCGCCGTAACATGGCCATGCCGTTACAAGGGTGCCTTCCCAGGGAGCTAAGAGGCGGGCCTGGCGGGGTAAGCCCTAGACAGGGCTTAGAGAACACATAATCGCGTATGAAAATCGTTTTTCATTATGACGTTGCAGGCGCGTTACAAATTTAGAGGGGCTTGTGCTATGGATAATTGGTGATAACTTTAATACTTAATAAATAAATAATAACAATTGCTTAAGACGATGACATGGGAAACAAATGTGAATACCTGGTAGACCTGGACGACCCGGCAGACCGGGAGGCCCTTCTGGTCCCGGTGGACCAGTGTTTCCGGGTGGACCAGGAACTCCCACTCCCTGGAATTTCGAAATAGAACTCAACTATCAATAGATAGGCATATATACAAATCCATATATGTATAAATATATATGCATAAAATATAATCATATATATAGCATGCACAGCATTGCACATGTACCAGGTATAACTATATGACTATGCATTTTAATATGCGTGGTGCTATAATATAAATTATCTACTACGTCTGCTTTGTCTTATCTAATCTTTCGTCTACGTTACGCTGTTAACTGCGCAGAGTATAATAATTCAAGACTTTCCTCTTTGGTCGTGAAATTGCAAATATTTTAGTCAAACTTATCATAAAATTTATGCCACTAAAATGCAAAATTATCTAGTACAAAAGTGCCAATCAGAGCAATATTAAACATGTTCGTTTCGGTCTACATATATATATATATATATATATCACTGAAGAACTGTTACACTGGAAAGTACATGTACTTTATTTGAAACTGTAACAGCAGAAATGTGTTAGATACCGGTGCTCCGCTCTCGCCCCTCCTTCCTGGAAACCCTTGGGAACCTTGTGGTCCCTGTGGCCCAGGGTCACCCTTCACGACCTCTGGTGGAGCCAAGGGCGAAGGTACTGGACCAGGTGGACCCTGAAATTAACAGCATCCAACTGCTCATGTACAATTTATATAACCTGATCATTCTTTTCACACTGTAAAGTCTCGGGTTGATCCGCACAATTATATCTGTCCACAGATTAGCCTTAACATTCCATAGATATATGGATGGATGGATGGATGGATGGATGGGTTGGTGGGTGGATGGATGGATGAATGGATGAGTGAATGGATGGATGGATGATGAATGGATGGATGGATGGATGGATAGACAGAGAGGCTAAGAACACGGGTGACCTCATGTATTTTACTGAATGAATATATTTTATAGTCATGCCAATACGCATAGTAGTTATCTGTATATAAAAGTTGTATTGAAAATATTATAATTAATATTGGACAGGATGCAATAATATCTTCTCAGAGACATCCGACACATAAAAACCGAACCCCAATCATAGGTGCCAAATGATACATGTAGACCTTCCCAAAAAGAGTGACTGCCTATCATCTGCTTGGCTGTCCGTCTGTCTGTCTGCCTGTTAGTCAATTTGTCTGTCTGTCTGTCTTTATACTTGTCTGTCCGTCTGTCTGCTTGTCAGTCAGAGTGTTTGTAGGTGTGTCTGTCTGTCTGCTTATTTCAATACATATTTTTTATACACACCTCTCTTTTTGTAAGTCTGCCTGCCTATCTGACTGACTGTTTGCCTGTGTGTTCACATTTGTCTGCATTTCCTCCTCCTCCTCCTCCTCCTCCTCCTCCTCATGGTCCTCCTCCTCCTCCTCCTCCTTCTCCTCCTCCTCCTCTGCATCTCCTTCCTCTTTCTCTTTGGTCGAATAAGCTGGTATCCCTGACGTGGCTCGTGATCGAAACATCCATATTTCCATCATATTGCATTCAAAATGCCAATGTGCATTGTATAGTTAAGAGCAGCAAAATAACTTTGCGATCATTGAAATAATATGACGAAATTAGGCTTAATATTGGACTGAACTACTCACCGGGAGTCCTCTTTCACCCTTGCCACCTCTACTTCCGGAGACACCTGCAGGTCCCGGAAGACCATTATCTCCCATGTCACCCTTCTCACCTTTGGAATATAAGAACATGGGTGAGCACATAATATTTTACTATTGGCATTCAAAGGATCAAAGTATGCGTATTGCGGATGCATCACCATCACCAACCATAATACAACAGTTCATAACTAATTACTATGTCCAGTACCAGGTCATGAGCAGCATCAGCAGCAGTTTGTCCATCATCATCGTCATCGTCATCGTCATCATCATCATCATCATCATCATCATCATCATCATCATCATCATCATCATCATCATCATCATCATCATCATCATCATCATCATCATCATCATCATCATCATCATCATCATCATCATCATCATCATCATCATCATCATCATCATCATCATCATCATCATCGTCATCATCGTCATCATCATCATCATCATCAACAACAACAACAACAACAACATCATCATTATCATCAATATCGTCATCATCGTAATCGTAGTCATCATCATCATCGTAATCGTAATAATCATCATCATCGTCGTCGGCATCATCATCATCATCGTCATCATCGTCGTCATCGTCGTCATCATCATCATCGTAATCGTAATAATCATCATCGTCGTCGGCATCATCATCGTCATCATCGTCGTCATCGTCGTCATCATCATCATCGTAATCATCATCATCGTCGTCGTCGTCATCATCTTCATCATCATCAACAACAACAGTCATTATCATCATCAATCTTTGTTCCTTCCATGCTTCAACAGATAATAAACGGAATCAACGGAATTACGGTAATATATAATTTTTAGATATATTTTACGACTATTAAATTTTTTATGCAAATGGGTATACGTGAAATACCTACTCATAGAAACAAGAGCAACGCTAGTCGATTTTCTACACTTACCATGAAGATTAACAAAGGCCGACTTACACACACGTACATGTAGGCTTAACGTACATCAGAAATATCCGAAATTCTATTTTATATCTAAATTTCCTCGACACGCTTATAGGTAGGCAGACGAACGAATTCCGTTAAAATACATAATTACATTTCAGTGAATTTATGGAAATTCTGATTCTGGTCGGGCATTGGTCCGACGCAATATTGTAGGCTACAGTTAGGCTACACTGTAACAGTGTACACATGACAAACTTCGGAAACTTCGTTATGACACCCGAGTGTTAATATAATAATGATAAGGAATTCTTCGTTGCTTTCACGCTTCGATATGTAAATTCGATTAGATTAAAAATAGATTTAATATAAATATTGTAAGACCACGAAAAAGGAAACGGGAAATACACGTCGCACATTAATTATTACACCAATATTGCATTCGACATCGGGCAAACGCGGGCTAATGCCTTGTGCATTGTGTGTGTATGTAGGCTATGTATTGTAGGCCTATTAATTATGGACATTTATGTCGCATTACAATATTTAATAAGTCAATAACCTCACGAAGGCGCTTAACGTAGGCTATAGCTGCGCGACAGTTCAAAACGAGTGCGACATAAAATGACTTTGAGAATTATGTTTCATGGGATAGCTGGGATACACGTAGGCCTAGTACAGTCTCGCGAATAATAGGCCTAATATTGTTAATGGAAGACTGCTGCAGCCTGAAGGTCGTATCCTATCGAAAGGGCGACTTCGAAAGAGCGACCATCAGAAGGGCGACCACAAAATGGCGCCGGTTATAAAGGCGCTGATCGAAAAAGCGCCGATCAAAAGGGCAACCAAACAATTTTCCGTTTCCGTTTTTTGTAGATTTTTGTGGTTTTTAATTTTTAAAAATTCGAATAAAACGAGGGTTTTCCGTTTTTTATTTCATTTTTATCGTTTTTTACATTGTAATAATTAATGTGCGACGTGTATTTCCCGTTTACATTTTTATCGTTTTTTACATCTATGGTCCAATGCATGAGAACTGTTAGACTGTTAGACGTTCGCTCAATCGAAGTTATTCATAACAGTTACAATTTATTGACTTAGATGCTGAACTGTGAGGTCAAACACGGTTCAAAGTGCATAGAAGAAAAGTGTCGATTCAATTTCAAACTAAACGCTGCTTTGAAATCGAATCGGCCATTTTGTTTTATGAACTTTAAACTAGGATGCTGCTCAAGGTATCCTAGTAGAGCAGAGAATTCTGCTGAGAATAAGAATTCATTTCAACAGACAGATTCCAGAACAATACCTATCCATCTGTATGTCTGTCTGCCATTGATTGATTGATTGATTGATTGACTGATTGATTGATTGATTGATTGATTGATTAATTGTTTGATTGATTGTTTGATTGATTGACTGGCTCATTGATGGTTGATTGACTGGTGGCTGGTTGATTGCATGATTGATTGAATGACTGATTGTTTGATTGATTGGCTGATTGACTGATTGACTGACTCAGACTGACTGACTGACTGATTGATTGACCGACTAACCGATCGAATGATTGAATGATTGATTGATTGAATGAATGAATGAATGAGATATTGATTGATTGATTGATTGATTGATTGATTGATTGACTGATTGATTGATTGATTGATTGATTGATTGATTGATTGATTGATTGATTGATTGATTGATTGATTGATTGATTGATATAGTAGATTGACCTCTGGAGCCAAGTTCCAGGCGGCCATTTTATAAACTATTTATTTGTGAACAACTGGATACGTTGCTTACCCTTGATCGGTGGAGGTAGAGAAGAGTTGACATATGGAACAACTTCACCTGGAGGTCCTGGTTCACCCTTTGCCCCCTTTGGACCAGGGGGACCTGGCCTTAAGTCCAGAGGTTTCTGAAACAACAGCCAACACGGGCGGCCCTTGAGGAATGGTTTTAAGGTAACAGCTTAAGGAAATATGGCAGAAATGTTAGAGAAGGGCGATCATGGGCTATCGTTTTTGTTATCATGTGTCAGTGTCGCATTTAATTCAGGTAGATGTAAAACAGTAAAGGTGAATGCAAAGGTAGAAGCAAAGGCAAATGCAAAGGGAAATGCAAAGGGAAATGCCAAAAGTAAAACTGCGGATAGATGTTAAGGTAAATGTAAAGGTTAAATGCAGAGGTCAAAGGAAAGGTTAATACGAAAGTAAGCGTAAATGCAAAATGCGAGGTAAATGCAACGATAAAAACAAAGGTAAATGCAAAGACAAATGCTAAGGTAAAATGGAGGTAGGTGTAAAGGTAAATGCAAGTGTAAAAGTAAGCGTAAATGTAAAGATAAACACAAAGGCAAATGCGAATGGTAAGTGCAAAGGTAATTGAAAAGGTAAATGCAATGGTAAATGTAAAGGTAAATGCAAATGTAAATTCTCACATCGGTGTAATTCGGATCTGGTCTCATGTTAGCTTCGTTGCCACTTCCCAAGCCCTGGACAAAAAATAGCATAAACTCATTATTTTTAATGCACAATAATAAGAAATCATAGAGAGTCACTCATTGATTTGCCCACATTAACACAACATGATAAGGCTTATAACAAACAAGCAACAAAAACCAGTTAATTCAGTAGAAAAAACTGTTATAGAAGCAGCCTTCAACCAATGCTATGACAAATTAGTAACAACTTTAATTGTTTTATTGAAATTTGGATAGATGAAGCAAATTAAAAGTAAAAGCAAATTAAAAGTAAAAGCAAATTAAAAGCTAAATAATATTCTTCTCCTTATATGTACCGTTCCACAGATTTGATCAGATAAAAGAGGTGCACTGATCGCCCATAGATTCAATACTGATGTTATCAACATTATAACTGAGCACTGCACTGTGGATAACATCATACATGGTGAGATTAGGTGGGATAAGATAGGATTACGTTAAACATCAACTTAGATTAGATTAGATTACATTAGATTAGATTAGATTAGATTAGATTAGATTAGTTGGTCGTGTATTAAAGACAATTACCCCATCACTGTCCTCATCTTCCTCGTTGCAGATGTAGTCTGGATCGGAGACTACCTTCAGCCACTGCAGTCCACCCTACACGTGTGCATTGGCAAAACACATTGGTATAGCATACGCAGATCTATGTATAAATTGTATATGTGTATGTCTCCATGTGCGTGGCGGTACGATTATGTCAACGACGACGATAATGCGATGGTGATGACGACGACGACGATGATGATGGTGATGACGATGGTGCTGATAATGACTTGTTGATGATGATGACGGCCATGACGGTGATGACGACAACGACGACGATGATGATAAATTATTATATATATATATACACCGTGAGGCATAAAAAAGGAAGCCCCTAGAAAAATCGTTATAATTTTAACAATTTTCGCACAACGTCAATGAAATTCAGGAAAATTCTAGCTAAGTAGCAAGCAATGTTAAAAAAATTAAAGTTTTTACAATTTACTGTCCGCCTTTAGCTTCTACGCATGCGCGAAGTCGCTTGCGCCATTCACGCACCGCCTAGTCAATAATTTGCTGGTCAAGATCGTTCCAAGCTTGCACGATTCGCTTACGAAGATCTTCAACATTACGGACCTTTGTTTTGTACACCATTTCCTGCATGCATCCCCATATTTTATAATCGACGGGATTCAGGTCTGTGCTGTCAGGGGCCGTAATGTTGGAATTATGAAGTCAGGAGTTTCATTCGTCAGAAGTGCAACCGTTTCTTGAACTCTGTGTGCTGGAAACCATCTTGTAGGAAAATGTAAAATTCAGAGAGTTCTCAAATTACAGGTAGACCTTCCATGAATAAAAACGTCTCTGTATGCCTAGTATTGGTCGTTGATTTTTACCCCCGGCTCAACAAAGTGAATTGACGTGCGCCCCAGAGAAGAAACACCGACCGACACCATCAGAGATTTGCTAAACGTCAGACGTGTGCGTAAAAGGCGGTCAGTTGCAATAGGCTATCTCTCTTTCGAGCTCCAACTGCTACATTTTGAGTATTGCTACGAGAAGCAACTGTTTCGTCCGTGAACCAGATGAAATGCACTAGGCAGACTGGGTAGCGACGCAAAAAAGGTGACTGCAAGCTTGGAACGATCTTGACCAGCTAATTATTGACTCGGCGGTGCGTGAATGGCGCAAGCGACTTCGCGCATGCGTAGAAACTAAAGGCGGACAGTAAACTGTAAAAACTTTAATTTTTTGACATTGCTTGCTACTTAGCTATAATTTGCCTGAATTTCATTGACATTGTGCGAAAATTGTTAAAATTATAACGATTTTTCTAGGGGCTTCCTTTTTTATGCCTCACGGTGTATATACATTTATAATTATGCGCAACGACCACATATATAATTATATACAAATGTATATGTATATTTCACCTAACACACACACACACACACACACGTATATATATATATATCGCCATACAAATCCATCTCACCCCTTCCTCAGGTCCCCTCCCCCACCCGATACGTCCCTGCAGGTGTCACGAAATAGAGTATCCCCCTGTATTAATCGTATCCCCCCAGATGAAGAAAAATCAAAAAGCCACTTCCGCATGTATTTTTTTGCAAATTAACGTTCATCTGCTTTGTTTTGAACAATGACACTAACAGGTATGTTTATTCCTACTAGATAATTTTTTTGTTTTAGTTTTAGAGCACTTAAAACTTTTAAAACGCTTCAAATCACTCAGAGTTAAATAAATTCGAGTTGCCTTTCTCTGTTCTGTACATTGCTTAGGACACTTAAGACAATTAGAGTCCCTTCAAACTTTGATTAGAGCATAAAAAAATTATTAATTGCATTTTAAAAAAGGGATAGAATGGTTTATCCCCCCGGATAGTATAGACCGGTTAATTCCATCCGGGGGATAGATTAATTCATCCCCCCTCCGGAGAGCTTTCAGGGGGATACTCCTTTTCGTGTCACCGGCGCATACCTCGAACTTTCGTCCAAACTTCGGTCCACCCTGTGCGAGATAGCAGACGGACCCGGGTGCGAAGTCCAACTGTTCCAATCTTTCCTTCGCAGCAGTAATAGTGGAGTGCTTGTCGCAGTTATCATACAACGAGATCTCGTCGCCTTTCACGGAAATAGTAAACTTCGACCACTTCCCAAACAGCGAATCAACGGTGAACACAACGAGTTTCTCAGACTTCACAGCCGTGCGGTAATCCGTGTAGTAGAGAATGATATCCGAGCTACCCGCTACGGACGTCGACTGCGCGACCTCCAGTCCAAACTGGATCATCGTGTCCGAGGGATTGACGATGGCGAAGAGAAGTCCACCGGAAACGGAGTCGAGCCGGACGCTGAAGAGAATGGAGAAGTTGGCGTCCAGATGATTGATGATGAGGTCAGCATTTGACGAGAAGTCGGATTCGTGAGTGAAGTGAAATGCGGGGTAGCCGTCAGCGCCAGTCGTGTACTTTATAGATTGTGAGTTGACCATGTTGAGAAATTCGATTTCGACCACTGTTCGTACGATAAAAGAAACATCAGTTTAAACTTCATGCTTAAATGATATTAATTAAATCGGTTCTGTTGAAGTGCAAAGTTGCTATACTACTACTGCTACCACTACCACTACCACCACCAACACCACCACCACCACTACTACTACCACCACCACCACCACCACCACTACTAATACCACTGCTACTATACTACTACTACCACTGCTACTACTACTGCTGCTGCTGCTACTACTACTACTACTACTACAATTATTATTATTATATACTACTACTACTATTATATACTACTACTACTGCTGTCAATTAAATATTATTTTGAATACATTATTATAATTTATCATCGTAATTGTACGGTACAAATGTCTAATGCCCTATATATGCTTGAAGGCTATGAAACCACTGAAATTAATCTGGAATTTAAGACTTCATTTTTCATGTTCTTTAGACAATCATACTGTCATTTTTAACCCAGTTGCATCGTGCTTTATGCAACGGTATCCACCCAAAAAAAAAACATGCAACTATGATTGCCATGAGCAGCTAAATATATCTGGACTTTAACGAGCTAATGATTTATCTTGACGGTTGGCCTACTTGTAATCGGAACACGGATTTAAATAAACTCAAGTTGAATCTTAAATTGGAATAATTAAACGAATTACGATTTCCCATTTGCCGCGTGAACATGGATTTAAATAAACTTGAATTGAATTTTAAATTGGAATAATTAAACGAATAACCATAATCCCATTTTTCTGCCGCTGCTTATCAGACAACGGATGTGGTCTACGATCAACGGAAATGGAAACAGATAAACTGAGATAAGAGTAGCACACGCGCACTCGAAAAATAATGTGGCCAGAATAATGACAGACAAAACTATTCGCAGTTTACACGTGCAGTGCACTGAGAGCAATAATTTTACATCTCAATCATATCAAAATTCTTAGCATAATAATTCGTTATTAATTAATTAATTAATAAGTTTGCTGGTTTATACAATAATTGATCACAATACAAAATGTCTAGGGACCATGGGCGGAGTTTGGTTTCCGTTCTTGGGGGGGGGGCTAACCCCGAGTCTGGGCCTTATTGGGAGGGCTAACCCAGAAAAATGATACCATTTTCATGGTAAAATATTTGAATTTGGGCCTTCTTGGAGGGGCTTAGCCCCCCCTAGCCCCCGATAAACTCCGCCCATGCTAGGGACGTTCAAACGCACCATGGTAATGTCTGCACATACTAGGCATTATTGTCATTAGTGTTGAATGGGTTATAGCGATCGTTCGATGAAAACGGTGGGGGATGGTGGGTAAGCCTCGAGGGATAGATATCAGGGGGCGGTATAAAGACTGGGGAGTGGGGAGACGTTGGGCTTTGGGGCGGCTGGAATCGAAAAGACGAAGATCCAATCAAAAGATAACTTCATCGACTCATCCATGACTTAAGTCATCGCATGACTCAAGTCATCGCATGACTCAAGTCACTTCATGACTCAAGGGAAGTCGGTCTACAATCTGCATGGTACCCAGAGGAACAAACTCGCGGCGCAATCCATCTCTGCTCCGAATGTGCTCCGAGCGACCGTGAAAGCAGAGCGAATTGAAACGGCTCGGTGTGTACTCGACCGAATACCCGGCGCCTAATCGACGCAGAATTAGGTAGACGCCATTCATCAGTCTGATAACAACTGGAATTTAAAGCTTCGCTGCAACAACTATGCATTCAACACCATGATGTCGCCTTACATAACTGTTTCATCATGTGTATACTAGCTGGGGTACCCGGTGTTTCCCGAGAAATTTTGTTCGCTTCAACCTAGCCTCATCCACTGCTGGCCCCTCGCCCCGCCGATCCCCACCCCTCTGGGGTACCCCGCGTTTCCCAGCGACCAAACACGTGACCAAAGAAATCCCAAATAAATAAATAGACAAATATATGAATAAATGTGCGTGCGTGTCGTGCGTGCGTATATGTGAGTGTGTGCGCGTGTCTGTGTGTGTGTGTGCGTGTGTGTGAGTGTATGTATATATATATATATATATACATGTATTGTGTGTGTGTGTGCGTGTGTGTGTTGTGTACGACCTTTGACCTGAGGTCTGCATATTTTTGTGCCTCGAGTTCCAGACAGTCGTCAGTCTGCTGCGAGTGTTTTGTCTGAATAGAAGTGGCGCAGACGCAAAAAACTCGGGTGAAAAACGCGGAAACAGGCAGAGAGAGAGAGAGAGAGACAGGCGGACAGACAAATCGAAACAGACAGAACCCACTGAGACGGACAGAGACAAAGATCCAATCGGATTTAAACTGACAACAGCACTCAATGACATAGACGAGATAAACTGAGAGACAGACAGACAGACAAGACAGACAGACAGACAGACAGAGAAGACACAGACAGTCACAGACAAACACAACGACAGACAGACAGAGATAGACATATACACAGAGATAGAAGCAGACAGACGCAGACAGACACTGGCAAACTGATAAGCACATATAGGCAGACACGGGCAGAAACAGAGAAAAGACAGACAGCAGAAACAGACAGACAGACACGGACAGACACATGCATACACACTCAGACAGAGACACAGACAGACAGACAGACAGACAGACAGACATACACATACATGCCCATAGATAAAGATAGGGATAAACAGAGTGTTGAAGACAAACAGAAAGGACCTGGTAGTAGACCACCCATGCATTGGAGAAGGGCTGACAATGGGTAGATAGAGAGCAGGGGATGACTCGATAGAAGACCGGGTGGAGTTAGATAAGCCAAACCCCGAAATGTGACACAATGTGGTACTGTGTTGGAACTTCTGCTTAAACCGGAACTGGGCCTGGCGATGGCGATTGGGATGGGACGGCTGGAAATGCAAACGCCCTGATAAGACATCACATGCACGGGAATCATTCAATCATACATGTACACACACCCCACACCAATCAACATTTAATCATATAAGCTTACATAAATACTCAGAAATACACGATACTTTACATACGTTGAAACATGATCGTCTGCCTCACCTTTTCTAAGTATACAGCGTTATCGTAATCTCCAAATTTTCACGTAATTGATTGATTGATTGATCAATTGATCTAGTGATTGATTGATTGATGTATCGATGTATTGATTGATTGGTTGATTGATTGATCTATCGATCAAAATTGATCGATCGATCGAAATTATTTGCATACTCCGGAATTTATATGACACTCATATTGTACAAAAATCCTACTTACGCCTGGTTTTGGTCAGATGGGTCACATATTGAGTTACGTTAATCGCGGATTATAAGTACGACAAGCGTACATGACCGGAATCTTTCGCATGATGTGTAATTGTTAAATAACCTTTATGCTAAAGTGTTTCCAAGTATATAGCTCCTATTCACATAAGCGAATTATGCAACAATCCCTATAAGCATGCACTTAGTAGCGACGAACGCATACATGACAACTGTTTGCAATGTCAAAACCAAACAATCCCATGCCACCCACCCACCACTACCACCATTTGGAAACCACCACCAGGAACACCACCGAAAAAAATCAACCATAAAAATCTCCACCGCTACCACCACTACCACCACCTCCACCACCACTACCACTTTCCACTACGCGTCACAAACATTCCTCTGGCTGACTGACTTGGATCACTGATAAGATTGAGATCGGAGCCTTTGCGTCTTTGCCCATATCCGGCCGAATCTAAACATGTGAGCAAAGGAAATGGCTTATAAATAAATATAGTACTAGAATCAATTGGCCAGAAATAGACCGACACCAATGTACGAACAGTTGTACACAACTATAAATAGCGACAGATGTTGAAGACAAAAAAGCTGGAAATTCCTCAACCACGTTGGTGTTCCACTTCATTATACATTCTCCCTCTGCGTTCACATTTCTGGAAGCTTCATCATCATCACATCATCATCATCATCATCATCCTCTTTCAGTCGTTACCATCGTTCACGTTACAATCATCGTGACCATCGCCATTATCATGTCATCGTCGTTGTCGTCGTCATCATCACCATCATCACAACCACAACCCCCACCATTATCATTCGTATCATTACAGTCATAGAGCATAACCATCATCCTCATCATGTCTTTGTCTTTGTCAAGGTGCCCTTGCAGCAGCATGGCTGTGTTATGGCGCCATAGAAATTGTCGTCATTACATTACATTACATGGTCACCATCATCATCATCACCACCACCACTGTCATCATCAGGCGACGTCACAGTGAAGCAGACAAAGGTCAGTCTTCGAAACACAGGCCACCCCCTCTTCCTCCTCTTCCACTTCCTATGCTCTTCCTCCTCCTCTTTTTTCTCCTCTTCCACCTCTTCCTCCTTCTCCTCCTCCTCCTCCTCCTCCTCCTCTTCGTCCTTCTCCTCTTCCTCTTCCTCATCCTCATAGTCAAGCGAATGATGGATCGGCCTCGGCATCCGACTGTTGCCGGAAAAGACCGACGACGACCGAACAAGCGACGACTGACGATCGGTTAAATCCGGTTTATTACATTGTATTTATATATATATAACAACGTTTCTCTTCAGCAGATCATTTTCTCTCTTATGCTGCTATTGCCGCTGCTGCTGCTGCTGCTGCTGCTGCTGCTGCTGGTGCTAACTCTTTTCATACAATTAACTACGACGAACTGTTGCACCCATCAATCGTCAATGCACATCTAATAATAATCTAAGAGTAGGTACAGCTGCACATCGCAGAGATATCGACACCGGCATATATATATATATATATATATATATATATATATATAGGGACAGACTGATTGGCTTTGCTGGCTGATTTACTGGCTGACTTACTGACACACTGGAACGCTGACTTATTTACTTGCTCACTGACTGATTGACTGACTGACTGACTAATTTAATGACTGATTTACTGACTGACTGATTGACTTACTTACTGGTTAACTGACTGATTTACTGACTCTGTTTTACTGATTCACTGACTGACTAATTTACTGACTGACTGACTTACTTACTTACTGATTTACTGACTGGTTTACTGACCGACCGGAAAAGTGAATAACTGGCTGACTAAAAATAGACACACATACAGAAAGCCCGAGGAAGAGAGAAATGCCCACAACAGACACACCCATACAGACACAAAGAGAGGTAGACAGAAAGACAGACAGACAGACAGATGCAGAGAGACAGAGATATGAATAGAGAGGATTGATGAAATCAATGTCATATATGAACTGACGGAGCGTAGAAATTTTAGAACTGATTAAACAGGCGATATAGTCGATATACATATATTATATATATATTATATACACATATATAATAACAGAAACAGAATACATACATATATATATATATATATATATATATATATATATATATATATATATATATATATATATATACAATTCTCAGTCACTTTCCGCAGATCAAAGACATAAAAAGAAACTTCAAACAAACCGTTTACAACCTTTAAGCACTGCAGAACTGCAGATGGCCAACGAAACGGTAAACACTGCAAAGCAAAGAAATGCCGTCTCAACTTTATATAGCGCCATGATAATATAAACTCGTCTTCCAGAGTTGGTCGAACTACATGTATAAACACTTCGAAAGATAGCCAAGTAAGTAAGTTGTCTCCAACGGATCTCCTTCCAACCACCTTTTGGACAACTCATTTGATTCTACGCAGAGCTCGTGAATAAGCTGGTGCCCCGCGCTAGGTCTTCAACTGACGCTTTAAGGTCATGATAACAAAACCTTTCATTTGCATCTGATATGCGTTCACATGCATTATATATAAATATATAAATATTACAGAGTGGTGATATCTTGTATATATATGTATATATATATATATATATATATATGGACAGTTAAATATTGCTTAAGATGTATCGATAAACTAAACCATTAAGCAGTTGAGATCATAATCGTTAACTCTAAACGTGTACAACTCTAATATTATATTGTAAATCAATTGCAGTACACAAAAGGCTTATTTATTCACAAGTGTTGCGTCATGTCAGAGGGGCGGTGGTTGCTTAGCCAGCTATATACATCTGAGTTCCGTTGCCAAGGAGACCAGAGAGAGGGGAGCCCGAGGAAGCAGATGAGTTTTCTGTTCGAAAACCAAAATTTGACCTGTGACTTACCAGTCGAGGTTGGAGCGTTGAGGGGTGTGTGGGGTACGAGGATAGGGTGGGTTGGAGTGGTGGGTGGAGTGGAAGGAGTGTGGGGTGTGGTAGATGGTGGGCTTAGGGTGGGGTTAAGGTGGAGATGGAGGGGTTGTGTTCGGGGGTGGAGGGAAAGGGGTGTGGTGGGAGTGATGGGGTGGGGCTGGGCTTTGGGGGGGGAAAAGGCGTTTGTGGGTGGAAGTTGGGTAAAGGTGGGTGGCGGGCTTTGGTTGGGGTGGTGGGGTGAGAGTGGGGGGAGGAGGTGGGATGGGGTGGGAGGTTTAGGGGAGTTGGTGGAGGGGGTGGGGGTTGGGTTTGGGGTGGGGTGGAGGTGGGGTGTGGTGGGGTTGTGGCCGGGGCGGGTCGAATCCTAAATTTCCCGGGCAACGCCGGGTACCCCAGCTAGTATAAATATATAAATATTACAGAGTGGTGATATCTTGTATATATATGTATATATATATATATATATATGGACAGTTAAATATTGCTTAAGATGTATCGATAAACTAAACCATTAAGCAGTTGAGATCATAATCGTTAACTCTAAACTTGTACAACTCTAATATTATATTGTAAATCAATTGCAGTACACAAAAGGCTTTTTATTCACAAGTGTTGCGTCATGTCAGAGGGGCGGTGGTTGCTTAGCCAGCTATATACATCTGAGTTCCGTTGCCAAGGAGACCAGAGAGAGGGGAGCCCGAGGAAGCAGATGAGTTTTCTGTTCGAAAAAGCATCTCCTAGCTGCCATAGCAACGCGTAGCTGACTCAGCAACAAGTAGCGTTAACTGTCACTTCGTAAGATGATTCGATGATGGAGCGATCTCTGGCCACCTACCGTCGCCAGCTGATACTAGCGAGATAAAAAAAAATAACTATAGACACTTCATAGAGACAGACAGAAACAGACAGACAGACAGACAGAAACAGACAGACAGACAGACAAAGAGAGAGTGGTCGCTCTTGAATTCCTTGTTGGCGCGAATGAAAGCTTTGTCGTGTTCGGCCGATTGTTCTGGCAAATATCTCTCACTTCTTCACTTCTCTCTCTCAACCCACATCCCACATCAACGGTCAAGAATCAACTGCAGTCTGTTCCTGGCATGCAGGACAATCGCCCAACATGGTTGGTAACCAGATAACCACATTCGCAACATTCCTCTTTGTCCTACGTTCCCTTAGAATCAGGCTGATCAGAGGATCTAAGCCTTAGATCCTCTTATCAGCCTGACCTCTTTGTTCCTCGTGTCAGGATCGTCGTGGTGAAATCTTGATACTTTGATCGCATAGGTCCATATAATATGATCTCTATCTATGGAATGGACTTGCAACATCAGTTCGCTCTGCCTTTCTTCCTGATATACGTCTTTCCCCCGCCTCAACTCCAGCTGCCTATTCTCTTGGGGTGATGGGGTCGACAGCATTGGGAGCGCTTCTGAAAGACTTTCGCAGAGTGAAGCGCTTTATAAATGGTAATGTATCCGGTACAAAACAACACATTCAATCAGACCAGCTTTAATCCCAGGGCTGGCCAGATAACTAATTGACCCAAACTGGGCTGGCCATCTGGCTCCCCTGCAGCGGGTCCGTTATCGGAACTGTCCAATAGTGATTCATCTGTCGGTGAGTTTTCTTGAAGTGCCCCCCCCCCAAATGAACTTCAACCCTCTACACTCTACAGTCCATTATTCCGATTCTATGCAAGGAATCTCAGCTAGCCAAAGAGATAGCGATACATTATTATCTTGAGTCGATTGCTCGCTGATTACAGAATTAATTAGATATTAGGTGTCAACGAAAATAAATCGTCGTTTATACAATTAAAAATTTCAACGGAAGAATTCGAGAGACAGGCATTCCACGTATAAGGCAATTTTTCGTCCAGATATCACACTAATATCGTTATTTTATGTTATCATTTTATCTCATTACAATCCTGAAATTATTTTATTGTTATTATTTATTATATAAAGTTCTAAACTCCGCATCGAAGCCGGTGTCACAAAACAGATCGAGTAACCCCTCTAATAATCGTATCTCCCGCTCCCAGAGAAAGAGAAGCTGGAGAAAAAAGTCATTTCGCGTGTGCTTATTTTTGCAAATTACCATCCACGCATTTGCTTTGCTTTGAACATTAACACTGCAGGTCCGGTCTTAGGGTAAGGCGAACGGGGCAGCCGCCTTGTGTCCCGCGCTGTAAGGGGGCCTCGCGCAGCTAGCCATAATTTTTTTTGTCATTAGATTTACAACGCATTCGTCGCATAGCAGCAATACTGGCTGTCAGTTTGCTGTGTGAATGTGATAGGGTGATTTTGGGAAGAACATGCCGCAAATAAGTAAATCACAGCTACTGTGGCATAATATACAACCATGCAAACTTGTCTATTTGTCTTTAAAACAGTAAATATTAGAGCTAGCCTATTGCTGAACAAAAATGAGTAATATGGTAACTAGTTTATTCTCCACGATGTTTCTTCGATATTTTAAATTAAACTTCCTGGTTTGATATGTGACTCGCGATCTTTTTCTCGTAATTGACTTTAAAACTGAGAAATCTGAAAAGCCCCCCTTTTATTTTAATTTGAAAGATCCTCGCTTACCAAATAATAATCTCTGAAACTCTGTTCTTTAGTTCTATTATAACCAATATTGCACCGCGTCTCTGAAACGAGCAGGCTCTTGAATTCCGCACTGTATCTGTCCATCCACCATTCTACCATTCTACCATCATCTTCTTCACCCTCTTCTATCCTTCACCCCCGGGCCTTCCACCCACCTTGTTAATAACTCTTTTCCCCACTCACCTGATCCAGTACACCTTCCAGTTCTCTTTTTCTTACGACCTAAGCGACGCCCTGCTCAACATCTACTCTGCCCTCCGACCCTCTGCAAACCAGATTCGGACCTACTTCAGACTGTATACTTCTGGAAACACCCCTGCAGCCCTCGTGAATAAGCCGGTGCCCTGCGCTTGGCTTTCGAGTGACGCCTTAGAAGTTTTGGTGATCACGATTACGATAAGAGCCATGATTATAAGTAGACTACAGACATGGAAACAGAAATCCTCAGCGGATAGACATGCAGACATACAGTGTATGTATACGTGCATGAAGAGTTGTAAGCAACCTCCAGGCTTCCATTCATGCTTCCCAACCAACCAACGCTCTCGTGCAGATAGATCTTATCCCGATCCATTAAGTCCGGCGCCATCCGATTTCTCACAACCAGTGCACCGTATACCACTCCCTCTGCCTCTCTCTCTCTCTCTCTCTCTCTCTCTCTCTCTCTCTCTCTCTCTCTCTCTCTCTCTCCCTCTCTCCCTCTCTCTCTCACCCTATGTCTCACCCTCTGTATCTTCCCGTGTCTCTTCCTCTGTTTGTGTGTCTCCTTCCAGCATCGACTCTTTGTTCTTTTCGTTCGACCCTCACAGAGACGAATGCCCCAAAACTACAAATGCCACCTTCCACCAGGTACACCTCCCTCAGACTCCATACCAAACCGATTGTTCTTATTGTTTGCTTTTTTAAGCCTATACCTGGATTCATGCCAACTACAGCCAACCTGTAAGTCAACTCAACACAACGTTTACACACCGCGAGTGTTGGTACCCGTGAGTAGGGGGCAAAGGGACGTATGACTATCACTTCTAGGAACGTCGCCAGCGGCGACTTCGAGGAAACGCGCCGGCGGCGCCTTCTAGGCCACGCCTTCTAGGCTTCCAGGCTTCTAGGCCACGCCCACCTAGGCTGCTAGGCTATTACGTCATACCTAATTAGCATACGGGCTAGTAGAGCACTTCCAGGAATGGGCTACCTGGCTACTAGGACTTCTAGGCTATGGGCTATGGCTTACACTAGAGCGCTTCTAGGCCACACCTACCTAGACAATAGGCTACGGGCTATGGCTTACACCAACGCGCATCTAGGGCACGCCTTTTCGGCTTGTAGTGCTCTTCCAGGAACCCTAATTATTATGCTAATATGCTAATTATCTATTATACACACACTAGTCCGGACGATTCCAGGAAGCGGCGACCAATCGGTGAGCGAGAATTTCATTATCCCATGAAGCTGCGGCCAAGAGGGCCTGCCTAAGGAGGCACGGCTACCATTATGCATGCTGCACTGGCTTCCACGCCTCAGCATACCCCACCCATTATTCCTTCAGACATCATTTTCTCAATCTCGGCGCATCTCCACAGCATTCCAACCCACACACCCGGCCATATCTCCTTCTTTTAGGTGTATTATATCACTCTACAACATCTAACCTCACCCTCCAACCCTCCATTCCACCCCTCCACACACGCAAATTTGTATTTTAGACATAAGAATCAGCCAAACAGGAAGCAGCGAACCCTAACAACGGGCCAATCGGAAAGCGAGAAACCCTAAGTATGACGTCTCTCTCTCTTCACAGCCTTCAACATCACCCTCCAACCCTCCATTCCACCCTAAACAACTCAAAACTATGTATTTTACACCTAAGCGCTAGCCAACCAGGAAGCGAGAAACCTAGAAACCGACCAAAAAGGAGTCGAGAACGCCTAGGGACGGCCTCTCTCCCTCTATAGCAGCTCACCACACCCTCCAACCCTCCATTCCAAACCCCCGCACACAAACTTATCTTATACGACTAAGAAGTGTCCAATCAGGAAGCGGCAAATCATAGCGACGAGCCAATCAGAATGCGAGAATTTCTGCGTATACCTTAAAAATATAGCCATTATTCACCATTTTATTCGAAAATGACCATAAATCAGGCATTTATACATTTAAATTAATCAAAAGTGTAACATATATTCAGCATTTCCTACAAATTTATTTTAAAAAATTAGTTTTCAACAACAATTTTCTTCATCTTTTCGTATTCATATAAGTCCAAACACAGTATTAAATTCCAACAGGGTATTACCAAAACAGGAACAGACAGCCTTTCTTGGGCAGCTAAGGCCAAATACCACAAACTCACTCACCCTTCCATTCCCAATATGGAGCCCTTCCCACATTTCTTATACAGTCAAGTCCAAAAACCGAAGAATCACTCAACCTTCCATTCCCAATATGGGCACTTTACCAATTTTTCAGCATAGTCAAACACAAAAACCGAAGAATCACTCAACCTTCCATTCCCAATATGGGCACTTTACCAATTTTTCAGCATAGTCAAACACAAAAACCGAAGAATCACTCAACCTTCCATTCCCAATATGGGCACTTTACCAATTTTTCAGCATAGTCAAACACAAAAACCGAAGAATCACTCAACCTTCCATTCCCAATATGGGCACTTTACCAATTTTTCAGCATAGTCAAACACAAAAACCGAAGAATCACTCAACCTTCCATTCCCAATATGGGCACTTTACCAATTTTTCAGCATAGTCAAACACAAAAACCGAAGAATCACTCAACCTTCCATTCCCAATATGGGCACTTTACCAATTTTTCAGCATAGTCAAACGCAAAAATCCAAGAATCACTCAACCTTCCTTTCCTCATATGGGCACTTTACCAACTTTCACGCATAGTTAGACACAAAAATCCAAGAATCACTCAACCTTCCTTTCCTCATATGGCGACTTTCCCAACTTTCACGCATAGTCAAACGCAAAAATCCAAGAATCACTCAACCTTCCTTTCCTCATATGGGCACTTTACCAACTTTCACGCATAGTTAGACACAAAAATCCAAGAATCACTCAACCTTCCTTTCCTCATATGGGCACGGTACCAATTTTCCCGCATAGTCAAACGCAAAAACTGAAGAAGCACTCACCCTTCCATTCCTCATATGGTGACTTGCCCAACTTTCACGCATAGTCAAACGTAAAAATCCAAGAAGCACTCAACCTTCCTTTCCTCATATGGTGACTTGCACTACTTTCACGCATAGTCAAACGTAAAAATCCAAGAATCACTCAACCTTCCTTTCCTCATATGGGCACTTTACCAATTTTCCCGCATAGTCAAACGCAAAAACCGAAGAAGCACTCAGCCTTCCAGGCCCAATATGGCGACTTTGTCAACTTTCGCGCGCGCTCAAACTCAAAAATTCAAGAATCACTCAACCTTCCTTTCCTCATATGGTAACCTCCCCAACTTTTGCGCTTAGTCAAACGCAAAAACCAAAGAAGTGCTCAACCTTCCTTTCCCAATATGACGCCCTTTAGCAATCATCTGCTCCCAAGGTGGCGCCCACAAAACCTTTCCTGTACATGCACGCTCAAATAAGGAACACACACGCAATTTTTTCACACACGCTAAGTCCAAATAACACAAATACACACAACTTTCCAGTCGCAAGGTGGAACACCAACATACTTTCACACACACACACACACACACACACACACACACACACACATACAAACACACGAACAAACTCAAAGTCATGAAAACTCTCAACCTTCTGCTCCCAAGGAATTTCTTCCACATATAGGAACAGCTAAGAAACTGATATAACTTTCGAACTCCAAAGATGGCGCACAAGCTGGCTTTCTTTAGCATGTAAGAGTACAAACCACAGAATCGTCACACATTTCTTTCAACAGGTGGCGCTTCTTCTTAAATCTTAACATATTACATATCAAATATACGAAATTCACAAGCATGTAATCAACAACACGTACATTTTCAATATGCATGCGAACGAGTGGAAGTGGCATAGGACGAGAGGAGGGTGGGTAAAGCACATAGGGGCATGAACCTTCAATTTCTAACACATACACTTATACTTTGCTCAAATTTTCTAACTTAGGATATAAACTTTGCACATAACAACGAAGAGTGCAAGTTCTATAGGACAAACATTTGAAGTGTATGGACCAAAAGTGGGTCGAATTGAACTTTGGCAATATAAAATTATGAATATGTTAGATGTGCATATGTACAGGACTTGAACTTTTCAATGTAATACACGAACTTTTACCATTGTACGAAGTCAAACTTGTAATTTACGAAACATGAAACCCAGAAATGCATGTCGAATGTGTCAAGTTGGAGAAATATGAAGTGGGGTAAGTGTGTATTCTTAAGTTTGTGGAAACAATGTCATACATTATTTGTGATATGTCAACAATTTTGGTAAAGTACGAACTTAATGAGCGAAGAAATGCAACTTAGGGGTACAAGTGGCCAGTTGCACGACTTTTTAGGGTTGAGAGTGTTAAGTTGGTGACGCGCAGGGGTGGGAAGAGTGTTCCATTCTTAAGTTTGCGAAAGCAAAGGTGTTCATTATGTGTAACATGACACCAATTTTGGTAAAATACGAAAATATTGTGCGAAGAAACACGAATTAGGGGTACGAACGATGCGGTGCAACGCGTTTTAGGGTTAGCAGACGCGCGAAACTTAGCAGAAATCTGAATTCGTCAACTCTGAAAACGATAAGGCCAACATTTTCCCCGCGCAAAATCGACCGGCGGATCCTTCGAGCGGCGCGGCGGCAGCGTCGGCGGCGACCGCCCCTTCCCTCACGGGCGACCTCGGACCCAGCGGCGCGGAGACGACGTGGCCCGCTTTCCCAATTAGATCAGGCTTTGGCTCGTAGAAGGTAAAGTCGAATACGCTCCGACACAGCTCTTTCAAAAATTTTCTTCACCCGAAATACGCATGAGTCTTTAACTTCATACGAGCCAAAGCAGGATCGATTGGGATCGCGTGCCACGTCGTCAGCCTCGCCGCAGGGTCCGAGGTCGCCCGTGAGGGAAGGGGCGGTCGCCGCCGACGCTGCCGCCGCGCCGCTCGAAGGATCCGCCGGTCGATTTTGCGCGGGGAAAATGTTGGCCTTATCGTTTTCAGAGTTGACGAATTCAGATTTCTGCTAAGTTTCGCGCGTCTGCTAACCCTAAAACGCGTTGCACCGCATCGTTCGTACCCCTAATTCGTGTTTCTTCGCACAATATTTTCGTATTTTACCAAAATTGGTGTCATGTTACACATAATGAACACCTTTGCTTTCGCAAACTTAAGAATGGAACACTCTTCCCACCCCTGCGCGTCACCAACTTAACACTCTCAACCCTAAAAAGTCGTGCAACTGGCCACTTGTACCCCTAAGTTGCATTTCTTCGCTCATTAAGTTCGTACTTTACCAAAATTGTTGACATATCACAAATAATGTATGACATTGTTTCCACAAACTTAAGAATACACACTTACCCCACTTCATATTTCTCCAACTTGACACATTCGACATGCATTTCTGGGTTTCATGTTTCGTAAATTACAAGTTTGACTTCGTACAATGGTAAAAGTTCGTGTATTACATTGAAAAGTTCAAGTCCTGTACATATGCACATCTAACATATTCATAATTTTATATTGCCAAAGTTCAATTCGACCCACTTTTGGTCCATACACTTCAAATGTTTGTCCTATAGAACTTGCACTCTTCGTTGTTATGTGCAAAGTTTATATCCTAAGTTAGAAAATTTGAGCAAAGTATAAGTGTATGTGTTAGAAATTGAAGGTTCATGCCCCTATGTGCTTTACCCACCCTCCTCTCGTCCTATGCCACTTCCACTCGTTCGCATGCATATTGAAAATGTACGTGTTGTTGATTACATGCTTGTGAATTTCGTATATTTGATATGTAATATGTTAAGATTTAAGAAGAAGCGCCACCTGTTGAAAGAAATGTGTGACGATTCTGTGGTTTGTACTCTTACATGCTAAAGAAAGCCAGCTTGTGCGCCATCTTTGGAGTTCGAAAGTTATATCAGTTTCTTAGCTGTTCCTATATGTGGAAGAAATTCCTTGGGAGCAGAAGGTTGAGAGTTTTCATGACTTTGAGTTTGTTCGTGTGTTTGTATGTGTGTGTGTGTGTGTGTGTGTGTGAAAGTATGTTGGTGTTCCACCTTGCGACTGGAAAGTTGTGTGTATTTGTGTTATTTGGACTTAGCGTGTGTGAAAAAATTGCGTGTGTGTTCCTTATTTGAGCGTGCATGTACAGGAAAGGTTTTGTGGGCGCCACCTTGGGAGCAGATGATTGCTAAAGGGCGTCATATTGGGAAAGGAAGGTTGAGCACTTCTTTGGTTTTTGCGTTTGACTAAGCGCAAAAGTTGGGGAGGTTACCATATGAGGAAAGGAAGGTTGAGTGATTCTTGAATTTTTGAGTTTGAGCGCGCGCGAAAGTTGACAAAGTCGCCATATTGGGCCTGGAAGGCTGAGTGCTTCTTCGGTTTTTGCGTTTGACTATGCGGGAAAATTGGTAAAGTGCCCATATGAGGAAAGGAAGGTTGAGTGATTCTTGGATTTTTACGTTTGACTATGCGTGAAAGTAGTGCAAGTCACCATATGAGGAAAGGAAGGTTGAGTGCTTCTTGGATTTTTACGTTTGACTATGCGTGAAAGTTGGGCAAGTCACCATATGAGGAATGGAAGGGTGAGTGCTTCTTCAGTTTTTGCGTTTGACTATGCGGGAAAATTGGTACCGTGCCCATATGAGGAAAGGAAGGTTGAGTGATTCTTGGATTTTTGTGTCTAACTATGCGTGAAAGTTGGTAAAGTGCCCATATGAGGAAAGGAAGGTTGAGTGATTCTTGGATTTTTGCGTTTGACTATGCGTGAAAGTTGGGAAAGTCGCCATATGAGGAAAGGAAGGTTGAGTGATTCTTGGATTTTTGTGTCTAACTATGCGTGAAAGTTGGTAAAGTGCCCATATGAGGAAAGGAAGGTTGAGTGATTCTTGGATTTTTGCGTTTGACTATGCTGAAAAATTGGTAAAGTGCCCATATTGGGAATGGAAGGTTGAGTGATTCTTCGGTTTTTGTGTTTGACTATGCTGAAAAATTGGTAAAGTGCCCATATTGGGAATGGAAGGTTGAGTGATTCTTCGGTTTTTGTGTTTGACTATGCTGAAAAATTGGTAAAGTGCCCATATTGGGAATGGAAGGTTGAGTGATTCTTCGGTTTTTGTGTTTGACTATGCTGAAAAATTGGTAAAGTGCCCATATTGGGAATGGAAGGTTGAGTGATTCTTCGGTTTTTGTGTTTGACTATGCTGAAAAATTGGTAAAGTGCCCATATTGGGAATGGAAGGTTGAGTGATTCTTCGGTTTTTGTGTTTGACTATGCTGAAAAATTGGTAAAGTGCCCATATTGGGAATGGAAGGTTGAGTGATTCTTCGGTTTTTGGACTTGACTGTATAAGAAATGTGGGAAGGGCTCCATATTGGGAATGGAAGGGTGAGTGAGTTTGTGGTATTTGGCCTTAGCTGCCCAAGAAAGGCTGTCTGTTCCTGTTTTGGTAATACCCTGTTGGAATTTAATACTGTGTTTGGACTTATATGAATACGAAAAGATGAAGAAAATTGTTGTTGAAAACTAATTTTTTAAAATAAATTTGTAGGAAATGCTGAATATATGTTACACTTTTGATTAATTTAAATGTATAAATGCCTGATTTATGGTCATTTTCGAATAAAATGGTGAATAATGGCTATATTTTTAAGGTATACGCAGAAATTCTCGCATTCTGATTGGCTCGTCGCTATGATTTGCCGCTTCCTGATTGGACACTTCTTAGTCGTATAAGATAAGTTTGTGTGCGGGGGTTTGGAATGGAGGGTTGGAGGGTGTGGTGAGCTGCTATAGAGGGAGAGAGGCCGTCCCTAGGCGTTCTCGACTCCTTTTTGGTCGGTTTCTAGGTTTCTCGCTTCCTGGTTGGCTAGCGCTTAGGTGTAAAATACATAGTTTTGAGTTGTTTAGGGTGGAATGGAGGGTTGGAGGGTGATGTTGAAGGCTGTGAAGAGAGAGAGACGTCATACTTAGGGTTTCTCGCTTTCCGATTGGCCCGTTGTTAGGGTTCGCTGCTTCCTGTTTGGCTGATTCTTATGTCTAAAATACAAATTTGCGTGTGTGGAGGGGTGGAATGGAGGGTTGGAGGGTGAGGTTAGATGTTGTAGAGTGATATAATACACCTAAAAGAAGGAGATATGGCCGGGTGTGTGGGTTGGAATGCTGTGGAGATGCGCCGAGATTGAGAAAATGATGTCTGAAGGAATAATGGGTGGGGTATGCTGAGGCGTGGAAGCCAGTGCAGCATGCATAATGGTAGCCGTGCCTCCTTAGGCAGGCCCTCTTGGCCGCAGCTTCATGGGATAATGAAATTCTCGCTCACCGATTGGTCGCCGCTTCCTGGAATCGTCCGGACTAGTGTGTGTATAATAGATAATTAGCATATTAGCATAATAATTAGGGTTCCTGGAAGAGCACTACAAGCCGAAAAGGCGTGCCCTAGATGCGCGTTGGTGTAAGCCATAGCCCGTAGCCTATTGTCTAGGTAGGTGTGGCCTAGAAGCGCTCTAGTGTAAGCCATAGCCCATAGCCTAGAAGTCCTAGTAGCCAGGTAGCCCATTCCTGGAAGTGCTCTACTAGCCCGTATGCTAATTAGGTATGACGTAATAGCCTAGCAGCCTAGGTGGGCGTGGCCTAGAAGCCTGGAAGCCTAGAAGGCGTGGCCTAGAAGGCGCCGCCGGCGCGTTTCCTCGAAGTCGCCGCTGGCGACGTTCCTAGAAGTGATAGTCATACGTCCCTTTGCCCCCTACTCCCGTGTATGCATAAATGTATGAGTGGATGCATGTATGAATGTAAGTATGTATGAGCATATATAAATACATTATGTATGCATGTCTAAATGCATGTATCTACAAACGTATACGTATGCTTGCTAATTGTATATCTGTTTAGTCTATATGCCCAGATGTACGCATACACACACATACAAGTATGTACGTACGTATGTATGTATGTATGTATGTAATATGTATGTATGTATGTATGTATGTATGTATGTATGTATGTATGTATGTATGTAGGCCTATGTATGTATGTATGTATGTATGTATGTATGTATGTATGTATGTATACATGTATGTATGCACTTATGTATGTATACACATATGTAATGTATGTGTGTATGTATTATGTAAATGTACCCCACAATTACAGTCTGGCTTATCAAAAGCTAATACAATAGATCTGTTGTTGACGCTGCAGCCATTCATATAGCGCCACGTCCACTTAGAGAGAGAGGCACACTTGACTCGGTGAGTTGTTCGTAGGACCGGCGTACGCTCAGGAAGATCCGTGTTTAAGCGCTTCGTAAACACCCTCTTCATTTCTTCGTTCTGCTGCTGACGAGTAAGGATCGGAATTGATGCCCCGAATTTCTCTGAGGGATGTCGCCGAACCGATCAGTGTGGAGCAGAACCAGAAGCTGTGTCAAAGACCGATAGCAGATGAACAGAGTGATGAGCAGATGGGGGAAGGGACGGGAGGAAGTAAAACGGGATAATTAGACCGGCTTGATACTCTGCTGCTCCCGTATGTGTGTGTCTGTCTGTCTCTCATTCTCTGTCTTTTTCCTCCCTCCCTTCCACTCTCCACTCTCCATGTTGCTGTCTGTCTGTCTGTCTTTGTCTGTCTATCTGTTTGTCTCTAAATTTCACCCTCAGTATGTCTGTAAATGCAGACAGTCTAGTCTGTCTTTCCTTCTTTCTGAGAGCATGTCTTTCTGTCTGTCTTTCTGCCTGTCTGTCTTTCTGAGTGCCTTACTTTCTATCTGTCTTTTTGCCTGCATGTCTGTCTGTATGTCTGTCGGTTGGTCTGTTCGCCTCTGTTTTACCAGCAGGAGGAAGTCCAGTTCATTGAGATGTCATATATGTATACACAGTTCAATACAGACATAATAGGCAGAGAATGCCACGGACAGAAACCGATACAAAGAGACAGTTTCTGTTCCAAAAACAGAGACAGCCAACGACACACTGTGAGATAAAAGAGACAGACAGACAGAGTGGGAGACAGAGGGACGAACAGACAGACAGACAGACAAGCAGACGGACGGACAGACAGAGTAGGAGAAAGACAGAGACAGAGGGACAGAGAGAGATCATAGATTGAAATAAGGAACAGATCACGACAGGGATGGGTCACCGGGGTCGTACAGCCATGGCAACCACCACCACTGCCACCACCACTGCCACCACCACTGCCACCCCGCTGCCTCCAGCTTCAGCGTTTAGAGCGGGCGGAAACAAGTGAAACAGCGTAGAAGGAAAGAATCGAATGAACGGGTTTTCCTTATCTCGCTCGGAAATCCACTTTATAGGACATCGAGGTGAAAAGTCATTTCGAAGATCAAATGACACGACGTCGTTATTGGAAATGGAGCAAAGGGAAGGAAATCGGGAGATGGAGAAGAAGGAGGAGAAGGAGAATGGATAAGGGAGAGTAGGTGAAGAAGGGAGAGGAAGTGGAGAAGGGAGAGTAGGTGGAGAAGGGAGAGGAAGTGGAGAAGGGAGAGGAGGTGGAGAGATGGAAACGGTGGAGATTAAATGTAAGGTGAAGGAGGAGGAAGAATGAGAATGCTATAGTATTATTATAAAAGCTTTTGATATTAATATTGATTTCACTTCACAGTTCAAATGTGTACACAACACACACACACACACACACACACACACACACGCACACACACACACGTACAAACATACTCTCCGACACACAAACACATACAAACACATACATACAGATACACATAATAAGTATACATTCATATACAGAGAGAAAGATATTCAGACAGACGGACATACACAGACAGACAAACAGAGAGAGTAACGGAGTGAGAAAGGCAGGCACACGGACTAGTGTGATATCTCAGAGCTATATCATTTCGCGTTCCTTGCATTGAGTATGAATGAGAGAGGAAACTACAAGAATTGTTACAATCGTAAAACCGACTTTGTCTCAATGCGACTACGACAAAACTGATTTGGTTTGAGACAAAAGAACAATAATTCCTTAAGCTTGTCCATAATTATGCGTACATAACCTTTTTCAATTGCCTCAATTGGTCCTTCTCTTTGAAATTCTCTTTCTCCTTCTGTTCGCTCTACACTTCTTTCTGGTAGTCTCTCCTCTGCTTTGTCTCATCTCAAAGCCTGTTTCTTCTCGCGGGGTCTTGCGCACTAGGAGCGCCTCTGAACGGTTCACCCTACTAGAGGCGCTTTATAAATGTTTAAATACAATACAATAACCTCATAAACCTGCATACATATAGCATGACTCCTTCATAAGTGTGACAAAAGGCCATCCTGCAGGAGGAGAAGGGAGGTTCGCGTGGTTCCGTCTTTTCTAGGCGGGTGGCACAGTCCCCTGCCAGCCATGAATCTGTGCAACGCAACTGTAAACAATGACCACGGCGTCGAGCAAGGAGTAGACGATGGGGGATGGGGGTCGGCGTTGCTGCATCAAACAGATCTGGCGTCTTTATATAAACGACGATCTTTGATTAGCATCAACAACAACGATGATGACGCCGACAAAGACCCAATGGACGCCTTGAGGAGGATACAGCAACAGCAGCAGCAACAACAACAGGGAAGAGTAGGAGGATGATGAGGTGGAGGAGGACGACGAGGACTAGGAGGAGGAGGAAAAGGAGGAGGAGGAAGAGGAGGAAGAGGAGGAGAAGGAAGAGGAAAAGAAGGAAGACGAGCAGGAGGATGACAGGATGTTGCTTCATTATAAATGTAGCATGGAGATCAGCAGAATGGAATTGTTGTTGTGCGCTAATCCATCTATTCATTTCCATTGTATTAGTCTGTTCTTCCTGTTACTTTATCAGACTTTCAGTCTCTCTGCCTCTGTCTCTGTTAGTCTGTTTGGCTGGCTGTCTCTCTCTCACTCACACACACACACACACACACACACACACACACTCTCTCTCTCTCTGTGTCTGTCTGTCTGTCTGTCTGTCTGTCTGTCTGTCTGTCTGTCTGTCTGTCTGTCTGTCTGTCTGTCTGTCTGTCTGTCTGTCTGTCTGTCTGTCCCCAGTCTCTATGTCTCTCTTCATTCCCTTATCTCTTTCTTCCTCTAATTTTTTCTCTCCTCTACTTGCCTTGCTCTCGTTCTCCATCCCATATAAATTTTATTTATTCCCCTATGGCCTTAATTCCATTTAGCCCTCCATGACCTCAACATAACGATATGTTGTCTCAGTGTCTCGATGGACAGTTGGACACAGTCACAGCGTTTAAGAGGAAGCTATGCAAATAATTGGGCTATTATGTGCTATACAGGTCCATTTATTACAGTGGTTCTAACACAGACCCAGCGTCTTCTGAACCACTTAAACCCTTGTTATGTTACGTTGTGTTATATCATGATGTTATGCTACGTTATGTCATGTTATACTATTTTGTGTTATGTGTTATGTAAAATGACAGTATGTATTGTACATGTACAACGCAAAAATGGCAGCATAGACCTATACAGTAGGCTATACAGCGACCAAAAATGGCTACCATAAACGGTCATACAACGCTCCAACTTTCACAAAATGGCGTTTGGCCTTTAGAAAAGTCGCAGACAGACTGTCTGCATTGGAATTGCATTTGGTCTAGAGGGACACTGATAATGATATCCCCCGGAAAACAACCATTAACCGCCATTTCTTTGCCAATCTTCAGGCTGCTGCGCGGCTACGACGGACTTAACCACTCCAAACTGCACCTTATCTCGTTGGACCAGTGCGTTTTGCCAGCGGATAGAGAGACGTGAACTAGGATAGACCTTTCATTGTATAGGCCTACACATGGCATCCAAAAACTATCACATTCCCCATTGAAGGCCCGTAAGTGGCTCCCGTATTATGGCTGCCCAGTGGAATTAATCAGAGCGTCGATCTGTGTCATTCCCCTCGGGCAGGCTATACGTGCGTGCGTGCTCTCGACCCTACCCGACCCTGGCTGGTCGGGCGAATCTGGCTGGTCGAGGGGGGAATCTATAGTTTGATTTCTTACACAGTGTTTCAAAAGAATGTCGTCATCATTTCAAAACATAAACACGGAATCCTGTCTGTCTGTCTGTCTGTCTGTCTGCAGTCTGTCTGTCTGTCTGTCTGTCTGTCTCGAATGTGCTTAGTGGACAGACGAAGATCAAGCAAGAGTGCAGTTGGAAGGGTCGGTCATGACGACCACCAAAGAGTGTCAAGTACATCAGAGAAAGAAGTAAAGGATCGTGGCGACTTTGAGAAGAGGTTCTTAATAGTAGCTATATAAAGAAACAGATACACCTTCCTTCCCAAGCTATAACCGTAACATATAATTATATCCGACCTATCCTAAGGGCATTATTACTATTCTTATTCAATCAATTAATTATTCACCAATTAACTCATCAACGAGACGCTGCTGCATGGTCTGTCTGTCCGTTTCTACATCTAACAAACCAATTGATCCATGCATAACTTGAACAGCCATTGCTGGGCAAACGAAGTCTAATTGGTCCTTCCTCCACTGATAAAATAATAATTATTTCGCCCTCGAAGTGTACGTGTGTGAGTGAGACACTTCTTCAATAAGGCCTATATAGTATACTATATTTTGCTCTTGTGAAGTTCAGCAAAGTATGGCATCTATCATATTTGGCTTCAGATGATAGGGAGGCACTAGAGAACGAATAAAATGGACGCAGAAAATAACCAACGAGGAGATATTTCAGCGAGTGGACAGAGCAGAAACAATCTTATAAAAAGCCATGAGGCGCAAACTGGGGCTTTTCGGCCATATCGCCAGAATGACGGATGACAGAAAACTTAAGACTCTTGTTTTCGGAATAATGGACGGAACTAATAAGAGAGGCAGACCGCATCGGGAATGCAAGGAGGACATAGAGGACTGGTGTGATGGCTCACTTCAAAAGCTGTTCCACCTGTCCTCACTACAAAAGCTGTTCCACCTGGCCCAGGACAGAAGAGATCCTGCGTGGCCGAGTGGGTTGTAGCCTGCTCGCCGCGCCGGCGGCCCGGGTTCGATTCCCGGTCAGAGATTAATTTCTCGGATCTTTACTGCGGGTGGCTCGGTCGCAATATAAACGTGGAGTGTGAGGTTGTACTCTGCCTCCGACACTAATCATCTTCGATATGAAACAGTGTCGTTAAGCCCGAATACAACAGCCCAGGACAGAGGCTATTGGAAGAAGAAGACGAAGTTGACATTGGACACTACAAGCATGCGGCTCATGGCGAATGATGATGATGATGATGAGAGAACGCTATACAGGATGACAATTGCCGGAGGGTTGTAGGGGTTCAACCACAAGTCTTTCTTAGGACCCATAGTAAAGTCCTCATTGCGCACCCAAGTCCACATAAATCAACGTCTGACCCCTCAGTTAGTTTGTTATTCTTCTACAATTCTCATACTGACGTTATTCAAAATACATATACATAGCTATTGCAATGTATACACACATACACACACGCACGCACACAGGTACACATACATTCACGCACAAACACAAACACCCATACAATGCCAGAGCAATTACTGCGAGTGAAAGACTTGCTCAAGGTCACTACGCGGCGACTCGAGGTGGATCGAACTTGGAACCCTCCGGCACCAAGGCACCAACGCCACCACTACACCACCGCGCCCCATGTATGTCTCTTTTTTGTATCTTTTTGCATTGGAGGTTGTCAAGACAGATGCTAATTAAGATTTTATCATGCGATTGCTTTTGTCAGAATGAATTCAATAAAGAAAAGATTATTATTATTGTTATTAATTTTATTACATACATCCGAACGGAGTAGCCGCGCAGGAACGGCACGTGACAGTTGTGGACTGCAGCAGCAATAGCAATTGTAAAGAAATCCCAACGGACTAGAGAACGTATAGTTGTTCGATGATTGATGGGCACAGCGCAAGTCTTAGAAGCGAATGATTGACAGGTGACTCGGATGAAGGTCAACAGGGCGGGTGGTCAGGGTGGTGGGGTCAGGGCGAAGGTCAAGACAGGGGTCATTGCTCCTCTTCCTCGGTTGCCCGCCGGTCGGACCAGCAATGATTGACTGAGAAGTTATTAGATTAGGTTTCTGCTAACACTCTTTGTCTTTTAGTTCTATTGTCTCCTCCTTTATCTCCTCTTTGTGGTACTCCTTTTCCTCTTTGTCATCTCCTCCTCCTCCTCTGCCTTCTCCTCCTCCTCCCTCCTCTCCTCTCTCCCCTTCTTCTCTTTCTACTGCTCCTTTTCCTCTTCGACCTCCTCAGCTGTCTCTGCAACGTGTCCTTCTGGTTCCTCTCCCCCTCCCTATATCCACCTACACCCCCTTTATGCTTTCTCCTCCTAGTTCTTCTCCTTGTTCTCACTTTTTCCTCAACTTCTCGTCCTTCTCCTCTTCAATTTCTACGATTACTCCTTGGGCCTCCTCCTCCTCCACCTCCTCCTCTTCCTCCTCTCCTTCTGGTCTTCTTCCTTCTCCTCCTGTCCTCGTCTTTGTACGCCTACTTGAGTGCCAATTATTTATTGTTCAACACTTATCAACATTTAACAGACTAGTATTCATTGCAAGAATTACTTAACAGGTGCAGGTATCACATGACACGATATATATATATATATATATATATATAATAGTGTGTGTGCAACTGTGCATGTGTGTGGTGTGTGGGTGTAAATGTGTGCACTAACGGTCAAACAAGTCTGACTGTCTGTCTTCTGTCTGCCTGCCTGTCTGTCTATATGTCTGTCTGTGTCTGTCTGTCTGTCTGTCTGTCTGTCTGTCTGTCTGTCTGTCTGTCTGTCTGTCTGTCTGTCTGTCTGTCTGTCTGTCTGTCTGTCTGTCCATTTACGTAGACGCAAACACATAAGCAGGAAATGCTCGTGAGTAACTCCATACAGAGCACACACATGCCATGGATGACATGTATGGAGTGAAAGGACACACAGAACGATTTGGTGATACAATGTTTACTGGTCAAGTGGAAGACTAACACTCCACCTCTCCACACTCCAAAGGGTGTTTTAGGAGGAAATGCCCCGAGGCCAATCACCCACCTCGCCTCCACCAACCACTACCACCACTACCACTATTACCATCCGTGTGGTCTCCGAATGCAGCTCTTATCTCCAGCCCTGATGGCTGCGTAGCGGTTCGACGGGTCTGGAGGTTGGAAATGGAATGGGAGGAGGAGAAGGAGGAAGAGGAGGTCATGACCCCGGATCAACACTTCATCCGATTGCCAGGAAGACACAAACACTGTCAGACGGATGGAGATGGAGACGGAGACAGACAGACAGAGAAAAAGAGAGACAGCGACAGACCGAGAGAGAGAGAGACGGACAGACAGACAGAAGACTGATTAACTGATAGGCAAACTGACGCAGGAAGTGACACAGTTCCACGTATATAACACACACGCGCACGCACGCACATATATTTCGCAAAGTTCTGCGCTTCAATCATATAAACAGGTGTCACATAAAAAAAAGTATTATATACACAACACACATAATTATTTAGCCTATGCGTATCACTTGTGTGTGTGTGTGTTTGTGTGTGTGCGCTTGTGTGTGTACGTGCGCGCGCATGTGTGTGTGTGTGTGTGTTTGTGTGTTTGCGTGTGTGTGTTTGTGTGTATGTTTGTGTGTGTGTTTGTGTGTGCGTGCTTACGTGTGTGCGTGCGTGGATCATGGATGAACGCAAAGAATGACAGGCAGCACAGCAACGAATGATAATGTGTGTAAGTACAATGTAGTGCAGTATCAGGCACTACAATGTCATTATAAGTGCGTTAGCATGTACAATTTGTACATACGCACACATGTAAGCCCACTAAGCCTATGTATGAATATAATTATGTATGCATTGCTTATAATTAGAGCATATATTACAAGTATTGCTGACAAATAGACTAATATAAATATGCACGACGTATATATTTTCGTAATAACAAATATTCTGTACTGATTGGTGCATTGAATACAATCACATTCTGTTCTAGTTTCTCTGTCCAAAAGAATGCAGGAAAGCTGCATTCGAAAGCAGACGATGCATACGACGACGACGAGACGTAATAGCGAAGACCACTTCGCCATCTCCACTGGGATTCGCTCGAAAAGGACAGTCTTCATTCGTCATGTTCACGGAGAGGGAGAGGGAGAGAGAGAGAGAGAGACAGACAGACAGACAGACAGACAGACAGACAGACAGACAGAGATATAGAGATACAGACAGACAGACAGGCACAGATACAGACACAGAGAGACAGAGAGAGACAGAGAGAGAGAAAGAGAGACAGACAGACAGACAGACAGAGACAGAGACATGCAGAGACAGAGAGACAGAGACAGACAGCCACAGAGACAAAGAGACAGAGACAGAAAGACAGAGAAAGACAGAGATAGACAGAAAGAGAGTCAGACAGCGTGAGTGAGTAAGAGAAGGACAGAGACGGCTACATCGCCTTATCTGTGATGGAGAGCTGCTGCATCAGGCACGACATCGCCAGCAGCAGCAGCAGCAGCAGCAGCAACAACAACCTTCAAGACAAAGCCATGTGGAGCAATTCGTGCCAACTGACTTGCAGAAGACGAATATTGTTTGTTGAAAGCAACTGCAAACCGTGCTTTCGTGTACAAGAAGTTCAGCATCAGCTGCATCATGGCAAATAATATATTCTTCTCCTCACAGGTTATCTCACGATTCTCACCCATTACCCATCAAAATAAATTGATTCACATAACATTCTTATATTATGCTGAGCGTTTCTCTAACAATCTATCGGCGCCTGGGTTATCTCGGCCGTGCATGGGCTCAAAGGCATAGACATAATGGACGGTGCGCTTGATAGTTGAGAGTAGGTCAGGCAAGACATACATGTATACTAATGGATGAAAACAGATCGGTATAGATGTCTGCTAAAATTATACGGTATAGCTGTTCCATTATACAATCATACGTGCATGGAAGGAATGTCATCTGCAAGGTTGTGTTGTATCTATAGTGAATCAATGTATACAATGTACAAGTTAATTCCGATCTTCATCTAATCATCTCATTATCTGTTGTTAATTCAGGACAGTACAAGTTATTCGCAAATGACGTAATTGTGACGGCAATATTCGTGCCAGAAACTTCATATTTGAATCAGTGTAAGATAATTATCTCAGGATAAAAACAGTTTTGAAATTTTGAAAATCGATTAAGATTTACCTGCTTTATTCACATTATAAAAAGGGTGCCCGATTTATTGGGACACCCTGTATAGATCTACAGGGTGGTCCAGCATAAATGAACCAACTTTGCACACGTATAACTTCGCCACTTTTTGACAGTTATTTATACTTGATGCGTCAAATTAAAGGTATTTTACTCTAGTATATGCACTGAAAAAATGGCACTGGTACAAGTTTAGGTTTTAATTATATGCTCGGAACAGCGCGAGCTACCATATTTTGTTGTGATTTGTGACGAAATCTGGCGCCGTTGACAGACGATGATCGCGTTTTGATCTCAATTTTCCGAACTGATAAGGGACATAGGCCCTAAATGATTTACAAATTTTCTAGCAGTGGATGGAATAAACAATACCGGGAATTATCTGCTACTGAAAATTGATAAAAACAGGACTTTCTAATCGTAAACCATGGGAATTCCGGCGCGCATATCCGCTAACATTGCTCTTGGGTCCGAGTAAATTGGCCGTCAAGACAACGACCCGGATAAGCCCTACAAGCAAATCTCCCCAGGTCATTCAGCACGAAACAGGTAGTCCTAGAAACACCGTGCAACATATTCTAAAAGATGATCTAAAGTTATTTGTCGACGTGATGTCCAACAACACTCCAACACTCATGCAAAGAAGCAACTCAAGTCAGCCGTTTCTTTGCGTCTAAAGCAGCGCGTGGCAGCTCGCATGCACGGCTGTTGATAAAATTGAAAAAATGGTTTTGCAACGAGAAGATATTCATGGAAGATACTTCTAAAAACACCCAAAATGATCGTGTTTATGCAGTTGTCAGCGAAAAACGATTTGTGACTATCCCGGCGAAACGGCGCCTTATTACGTCACAAATCACAACAAAATAGGGTAGCTCGCGCTGTTCCGAGCATATAATTAACACCAAAACTTTCACCAGTTCCAGTTTTTCAGTGCATATACTAGAGTAAAATATCCTTAATTTGATGCATAAAGTATAAATAAATTCCAAAAATTGGCGGAGTTATATGCATTCAAAGTTGGTTCATTTATGCTGGACCACCCTGTATATGGAGGGATATTTCAAGATTCGTTCCACTAGCGCCACCTAGCTAACTCATCTATCCACGAACGAGTACAGAGACCAGTTACAAAGGGACGATGTGAGGGCGAAGGAGATGGCTACAGCCACCAGTCATCAAATGCCGACACAAAGAAATCTGATGGCGCCAAAGCTAGAAATACAGACCCAACATTACTTTCTTCTTTTGACATGCTTCAGACAAATTATATAATTCATGATCAAAGATATACTGAGGAAATGGTCGGCTAACAGGTGTGTGTGTGTGTGTGTGTGAGTGCGTGTGTGTGTGTGTGTGGTGTGTCTGTGTGCGTACATGCGCGCGTGTGTGCGTTTATGTGGATGCGTGCGTGTGTGCGTGCGTGTGTGCGTGTTTTGACGACGCGAGGTGTGCCAAAAATATAGAGAACAACGATCGGAAGAAGTCTGTTACCGTTAGCAATAAGCGTTGCCATATAACAATACAGCGCCGTAATAACCAAAGCACGTATACAACAAAAACACAGGAATAACAATGACGCGACACTTCATGTACAATTGTACATATCTTGCTGTGCAGGAATGCGGCTTTGACAACCATCGTCCTGTAGAAACGTTGTGAAGACTTTCTTAAGTGGATGCTATATAACATATATATATATATATATTATATATATAATATTATATATATATATATATATTATATATATAATATTATATATATATATATATATATAAGAAGACGAAGCATATTCGTTTGGTATGGAAAGCAGGTCGTCTGTAGTCAGACTGCAGAAACACCTTCCGTAGAGAATGCAATAATTGTAACTATTATATAATTATTGTGTATACTGCATGTCGATGCAATATTCACCATTTCAACTGTCAGACTCATTCTTCGTTCCATACTCAGACAAATCTTCATTTGAGGAACATTCTTGTCGAGTATTATTACAGCGACGATATAATATCTCTCGCATAATATGTAGGCCTATTAACAGGTTTTTAACACAATAACTAAAAATAAATACGCATATTGCATATATATATATATATTATATAATATATAAAAACATGTGAAAAATGCATGCAGTGTATATGCATGTATGCATATACCACATGCATAATTGCATATACAGTATACACTGCATACAATAAAAAGTCGCTCAGCCAAAGCAGCAGCTACTCAGAGGAGCTCTCCCCTCCGCTCATGTAATACATGGACAACCCCTTTCTCTGACGGTGACTCATCCATAGACAAAACATACGTCTACGACTTATGCACACTACACTACACGTAGATTTTATCGACGTAAAGAGCTTCCAAAAAGGCGCTCTATAAATACCCAGACGGCCAGGTGCATACTACATGGACGTCTATACCACAGCCACAGTCAGACCCAACAACCGCGGAAGACAAACGTAAACAGAGGCGACCGACATATAATAAGTAAAAGCGCAAGATAAACCCAATTGCGAAAGCGTAAACGATACGGGGTACACGTCGGGGCCCGGCTTATCACGTCGCCTTTAAGCAGGCGACCTGTGGAGTGTAGACCACTACAATAAAAAAAGTCACTGAGCCAAAGCAGCAACAGCAGCAGCAGCAGTAGCCGGTTTTTCTCGATAGAGGGCTCCAGCTTGTGCTTCTTCTTCTTCTTCTTCTTCTTCTTCTTCTTCTCTGACCTCTTTCCCAATGGTGTCGTAAAGCTTTCCCTAAACGCTGTTTAAAAAAGCGGCCGTGCTTTTTAAGAAGCAAAGTACGGATGTTGTACACGATTGCTAAACTTTTTTGGAACACTTGAAGCATGACGTTGATTGAGCTGCTAAGCGTGATTGCAGCGTTAATTAAAGTTCTGCAGACTGATTGTAGCGAAATTGAAGCCTAGCTGTAGCCTAATTGCAGCGATATTGAAGCCTAACTGTAGCCTAATTGCAGCCTAATTGTAGCGAAATTGAAGCCTAACTGTAGCCTAATTGCAGCCTAATTGTAGCGAAATTGCAGATTAATTTTGGTGAAAGTGTATGGCGCCTAATAATTGTATGGCATCTTTGACATATACACCACAGAGCGGGGCGCGGTGGTGTAGTGGTGAGTTCGGGGCCATGGAGCCGGATGGTTCCAGGTTCGAATCCTCCTCAAGCTGCCGAGTGGGGACCTGTAGCAAGTCCTTCCCTCGCATTGCAGCGTCAAACTCCGGTGCAGTGTCCACGCTGCAGTCAAGAGCGTCTCTGAGTAGTGGGTTTGAAGGAGCGCTATAGCAAATAGAAATGCAAGGGAAAAGTAATCAAATGCTTCACAAAGTAGATTATATATGCCTAATGAAAACTTAAAACAAGTATCAGAAAGAGTTTTGTTTACCATCACCATCACCATCACCACCATCATCGTCACCACCGTCATCATTATCATCACCACCACCGTCATCATCACCGTCATCATCATCGTCGTCGTCATCATCATCATCAGCTCCTGATACCAATCAGTCACATGCATGGTGACCGGTCTTTTCCAGCGACCAGTTTCCGCCATTTACCATAAACTATAGGTCATCAGTCAATTGCAATGCATTTCTTCTGCTCAACTGGAAACACCATATACGGTCGTACCACCTGCAAAATGGCACCACCACCAGAACTGCCCTGTCACCACCACCACTCCACCAATCACCACCACTCCCCTATCACCATCACCACCAGAACTCCCCTATCACCACCACCACTCCACCAATCACCACCACTCCCCTATCACCATCACCACCAGAACTCCCCTATCACCATCACCACTCCACCAATCACCACCACTCCCCTATCACCATCACCACCAGCACTCCCCTATCACCATCACCACCACCACTCCCCTATCACCAGGCCACTCCTCTATCACCACCACCACTTCCGCCATCACCCCACACTTCGTATTTCTGCACTTTACTAATGCGATGACATGAAGCTTCGATTACAGCAGCAGACCAAATATGGAAACATCTTAGTGAAAATTTAGTCGACCCACACGGACTGGAACCCAGAACCCTTCGATGACGATTCCTTCCGTCCGTCCGTCCGCCCTTCCGTATTATCTAACCACCAGGGTGGCATAAACATCGGGGTGGCAGACGTATATAGGTACGAAGACCAATGGGGATAGAGTAGACCCTTAGTGGGTGGCAAAGTAGGTGAAAGGCCTGGGGTACGGGCGATGGCGGAAGAAAATATGTCTCTGTTGACACTTATTTTCCAGGGCATTACATCCTTTAGCAGTTTAACAACGGATATAGGAGAGAATGGCGAGGACTCTATAGGTCGCTAGGGTTCCACAAACCGACAGCACAAGGTGACAAGGTGATCCTTTAACAGAACGAATGATGCCTGTCAGCAGTGGGGGGTGTGGGGGAGAGGGTGGCCGGTTGGTTAAAGCGGTCGACCTGTAATGAATGCTGCACGGATTCGATCCATACTGGAGGCGGTTACTGCATAGTATTGTATAGATCTATAAATTTGTATAGCGCCGATGCCATTGCACACTAATCAGATACGCCGTCAGTGCCAGAAAGCAAGAGAGAGAGAAAAAGTGGTCTTGTGACAACGAAAAGAGTCATTTGGCCCGCCAGTTAATAAGGAGGAAGCTAGTTCCACAATGATGCAGGGCCAGTGAGAGCAAAGGTTCACGTTTTAGCCATGGCGGTCCTATAGCTCGTGAGACGAAGAGATTGTGTTGGTCAAAGGAGCGGAGCGGGCGAAGAGAAGTACAGTACACAATCAATCAATCAATCAATCAATCAATCAATCAATCAATCAATCAATCAATCAATCAATCAATCAACAAGAATTCATATAGCGCCCCTCAAGGTCACAACACAGAGGCGCTCCCGGCCCAGGCCAAGCGAGCAAAGCGAGGACATTCACAAATTCACAGTTTCTTTCGTGCATGTGTGAGCGTCGGAACCTTAATCGAAAGAAGGTCAATGCCATTGCAAATGGCGTCATGATGAATTGCGTTCCCAATAATTATTGTTCCATACCATAGCTTTGCTTTTTCCCACCTCCATTCCCATGATTCCCCTCCCACCTACATGTAACTTCAAACTCTCGATACGTTGTCTCAATGAATGAATTCGTATCTGGAGAAAATTCGAATCCAATTAGTGACTTCCGTATAAAATTATTTTTATGCGGATGATGGAAGGTTGCGGACAAGCTGACGCCTGGCCTGATAGGATGTCGCAGAGACATAGAGAGACAGACAGGCAGACAGGCAGGCAGACAGACAGACAGAGACAAAGACAGAGACAAAAACAGAGACAGACAGAGACAGAAACAGACTGACACAGACAGAGACAGACAGAGACAGAAACAGACAGAGAATTAAAATAACAGACAGACAGACAGAGAAAGACGGAAAGACAAAGACAGACAGAGACAGACAGACAGACAAACAGATCATAGAGACAGTGAGACACTTATATAGACAGACATACATACAGAGATGTAATAAGGTTTTCTCTAGCCATCCCTTTGTATCTCTCTTTCTCTCTCAAAGACAGACACACATAGAGAGACACCGAGACATCGATAGAGAGAGACAGATACACAGACACAGACATAGAGACAGGCAGAGAGACAGACATACAGAGAGACACGCAAGACAGACAGAGACAGACAGAGATACATATACAGAGATAGGAAATGCCTGAAGTAAACAGGAACGATCATAGATAAGGAAATTTCCGAATTCAGGGTATTTCCAAGAATAAACAAACCACCCTGAACGTCTTTGATTATATGTTCAGTGTTGTTCACCCTGAGGAGGTTCATAGAACACACACACACATACACACACACCCAGACGGGCGGCCCGTCTATTATGAAACAAATGCCAGCCAAGTGGTAGAGAACAGAGACACCAGAAGCACAGGTGGTGCTACCATCCGGTAGTACCACTTCCACCTGAATACCTAACTGTTCGCTCATCACACATTCATTCATTGACTCATTCATTCATTCATTCATTCATTCATTCACTCATTCATTCATTCATTCACACATTCATTCATGCAATGCATTGTCCATTTCTTTATTTTAGTAATTTTCATTTGTTCAATTCTTCAGAACTATTAACCAAAGTCATCATGTCACACAATGTTTATTCATCTGTCTGTAACTTCCTCTCTCTGTCACTCCCTATGTGTCTGTCTGCCTGTCTGTCTGTCTGTCAGATATACAATCTGTCTGTCTGTATGGTTTTTAACGTGTCTGTCTGTATGCAGGATTTTTTAACGTGCACTTGTACACAAAATCTGCGGTTGTAATTGAATTTGTGCAGTTGTAAGATCAAACTTGTGCAGTGAAAATCATGAACAAAGGTAACTCTCAGCCGACAAAAAGAAAAATTTGGCAAAGACGAAAGTCATGACAACTACTAGTAAGAAGGTGCTCAAGATTTTAGTGAATGCCGAAATACTGGAACAGGTAAATTCCTTTGTCTATTTAGGGAGTAGAGTTACCAAAGACGCAAATTGTACGAGTGACTTAAAATCAAGGTTGGCAATGGGGGATTACGGCCATGGCCAAATTTACACAACTATATGGAAAAATAAATCCATCATCAACAACACCAAATTGCGGTTGATGGAGTTATTGGCGTGGCCAGTGGCGACGTGCGGGTGCGGGGCTTGGACGCTGAAGAAGGAGGAAGAAAGAAACCCGTATTCAGGCATTTGAGAATAAGTGCATCCGAAAACTACTGAGAATCCCATGGACAAAATTGTGACAAACGAACGGGCGTACAAATCAGTAGAGGCGCTATATAAAACAGAAAGGTACTATTGGCTCAAACCAAGCTAGAAAACTGTGTTATTTTGGCCACATCACGAGACAGCCGCACGACAATATCGAGAGCAGTGCGATGACGGGTCTCGTACGTAGAGGGATGACGAGGTAGACGGAGAATTTCGTGGCTCGACAACATCTCGCAATGGACGGCCTCGTGGGCATATACCTGCTGAACGCGGCTCGCGACAAGAGACTTTGGGCAGTGTTGATCCGTTCGTGTAGCCAACCGTCACGAAGCGACGATGGCGATTTGACATGACATGACAGCCGATTTGGGGTAATTTATCACAGAAGACCGGAATGGAATGAAGGGGTTGCGCAGTGAAAATAAGTTCAGAAAGAAAGAAATTTCCGGCCAAAGAGCGCACTAGATTTAAATTCCTGGTTGTGTAGTTCTAAAAATTCCTTTAAAAGTCCTGCCTGTATGCTTGTCCGGGTTAGGGTTATAAAGTTAGGCTAGGGTTAGATCAGAGTTTGTCTGTCTGTCTGTCTGTCTGTCTGTCTGTCTGTCTGTCTGTCTGTCTGTCTGTCTGTCTGTCTGTCTGTCTGTATGTCTATTTGTATATCTGTCTGTTTCTCTCTGTTTCTCTTGTCAGCAATATATAGCAACCTGATCTTATTCTTCACATGTGTGCACGCAGGGCCGGATTAACCAGTATGCCATGTCTGCCATGGCGGCGGGCCCCCCGCCGTCAGGGGCCCCCCGTGCGTGCACAACAAGAATTTTTAATGTTAATTTTCTCCTTTATTCAACTTCACTTAAAGGACATTGTAAATTTACGTCAATTGCTTATTGGTTTTTATGAGCAAACAATGCACCACGGGCCCCTATAACTCTTAGACAATACCGGAATAAGATCCCTGACATAATTAGCCTATATATTTGATTTGAAGAAATTTAACGATACCAGAGAACAAAATATTTCAATTTTCCGGTGCTCAAAAAAGGCGAATAGCCATGGATTGCAAAGATCCCGTTGGTAGGAAAGGAAAATAATAGCGTGAATTCCTCTGTTCCCATAACCGGATATTTTCAAATCCATGGCGACAGTCACGTCAGATATAGGTCAAAGAAAGGGCAAGATCGGTATGTTTATTCATAGTTAAGCGCCATGTATGAAAAGGATGCACAGGTAGGCAGATCTGAAAGTGTGGTTGGACGGCCATGTACGGCGTCCAGGCACCTATTTTCAAACCTCAACACCGTCCTGCCACTTATTTGGAGAGCCTAGAGAAATGACGGGCATCCAGGCACTTTTTTAGAACTGCACTTTAAGTTAAGCACTGAAGGTAGACCTACATTATGCAGAGTCTGAAATTTGTGAGTCTGGTGTGCAGTGGTGTCTTATAATTACCATACACATTTATGCTATGATCTTTCATAGTCTTAGATACTGTTTCTTTCAGTGATATTCTTGACCAGTTAAATCCCATGCACCTAAGAGTATAGAAAATTGTGAACAATATTGGCGCCCGCATAGGAGGAGACTTGGCCTTGGGTTTTTTTTTGGGGGGGGAGCGAAAGAGCAACCAGAGGACGATCGCTAAGGCGCGAAGCGCCAAGCAGTGGAAAGGTTTGGGAGGGCACATTCACTCCCCATTTTTGATTTTTTTCCTCAATTTTCACCCTGCAAAAGTAGCTGTATACGTAGCATTTCAGGCTGTCATTGTAAGAACATAATTATTTTATCATAATTTCAGTGCTTATAGTCAAGGTTTCAGACTTGAAAAGCGTCTACTCCCATGCATTGTTATGATTTTTATGTGTGGTCTCAGAACTTCAGAAGGTAAGGTAGGGGCTTTTTTTAGGGCCCCCCTGAGAATATGGCGGCGGGCCCCCCGAATGCTTAATCCGGGCCTGTGTGCACGGAGCCTCGCAGACAATCCATGCATCTTCCTAAATCTTAACTATGGGGCCCTGAATAAGCGTCTAAAAATGCTTTAGTTTAGCCTCTAAGTGAGGCTTTAGACAATTTGCATAAATTGCATTTTACTGCATTAAATCATTAAGAATCTTACCTTGATCGTCAGGACCCATGTTCCCCCTTCGTAGCCCCATTCCTTCCTCAAGGTCCGTACTAATGTCCGTATTTTCCAACCGCGTCGCCCGAGGTGCTGTCACAACTAGAAGTATTCCGACCCACAGAAAGACCCTACACCCAGGTCGGGTCCGGCCCAAAAGGGCAGACGGCAGCGGGAAATGGTCCTCCATACCCCGCACTGGCGGGAGCCCTGGATTTCTAAACACGACCGATAGAAACTATGACAATAAGTCTTCGAATTAACGTCGCAAATATTTACACAACGCCGCAATTGGATCGTTTGCGTCCCTCAAAGGGATTGGGCGGCCATAAAGCGTCTGCAAACACTTCGGACTATAAGACATTTATATCGCGCCCGATTGAAGTATCTGTCGGATAAAAGCGAGACTTAATCCGGTCAAGAGCAGGAGATCCTGCTCCAACTGTGGACGAATGTTTCGTCGTAAATCTGCGAAAGACTTTTCGCTTTTAATCGTTCGCTGTTATCGGAGATTCGGAGCCACTGTCTGCTGCAGACGCCGTGCATGCTCGTGGTGCAACGTCAAACGTCCCTGCAGTGTGGACTTCTTGCTAATAGCATTTACCGCAAACTCCGATAATTTAGCGCGCTGACAGAGCGTTGTAAGCAAGTTATACTTTAGTTCAAATCAAATCAAATGTATTCGCTCTGCCTCTAGCGGTAAGCTTTTGGTCCCGCGTGTTGAAACATCAACCTGTCAGCGTCGTGCTTTCTCAGTTGTAGGTCCTTCTGTCTGGAATAGTCTCGAGTTGCAGATGCGCCTGCTGCCTAGGGTTGACTCGTCAGTGTTCTACAAGCTCCTTAAGACTTTTTGTTTCACTGTGGTTGGACTGGGAGCGCTTCTGAGTGGAATTCTTGAAGAGGCGCTATATAAATTCTTGAAATGACTGAATGTATATATTGTTCCCAGCAATGTATAAGATAGGCCTAATGACCGCATAGGGCCTAATATAGCCTAATAACAAGTTTATGCATAGTTCATTCAGTTAGCCTATGCAGTAAGAAAATTTTAAGAAATTGAGGTTTGTGAATCAATAAATTTATTCAATGAGTAACAGTCACAGGAGAATGAGGAGATAATAATTATCACAATGAGTAATTTAATTGAGAGCCACAGGCCTAGGCTACTAAAGGGACAAAGTCTCGCTAAAAGTTGGTCTAAGCTTATATTTCTTTTGATAAACACCCTCCCAAAAATTCATTTGAAACAGTTCTGCCCAGAAAAAACCCCGAGAAGAACCAGGACAGAACCGGGAAAGAACCGGGAAAGAAAAGAACCAGAAAAGAAACGTAAAAGAGCCAGAAAACAATTAGTTAAGAACCACGCTTTTGCAGGGTGAGAATTGCCGGGGGGTTGGGGGGGTTCAACCCCCCCAGTCTTTCTTAGAGCCCCATGTTAAAGTATGTTTTTCATACCCCAATTTCAAGTTTATCATAGGCCAACCCCCCCAGTTATTTTTCCTCAATTCTCATACTGCGCTTTTGCCCTCAAGGCCTAACATGTAAACGCTCGAGATATCGTATCGAAAGTCTCTTCTGAAGTTTACCAGTTTTCAGACGAAGTATTTCCCGTGCACAGCAGTTAGAAAGCAATCCTCCATGCAATGCCAACGGATAAGGGGAATTTATATGACTCGACATCGACTCCGTTTGATCAGACCACCAGCCCCCCCCCCATTTCTTCCGAGCAGCAGACCCACTTTCTTTCTTTCTTCCACCCACGATCGTTCCTGAGTTATTCAACTGCACCTGGTTCGGTAAGAAAGTGCTTTACCAATAGCAGTTGTACATGTATGGTTCTAACATGGTGTTATTGTAATTTGTACGATATGTAAATATCCATTTCTCTCTACAACGATCGTTTGGTCGGGACCTTGCTCCAGTTTTCACTGAATTTATCGGGTGAAACCCTTCATCATGGCCGCATGTTTCATTAAGTGCACACAGACCTTGCTTCGGCGAGATTTAAAACTCGGAAACTAAGCACTTGGCCACATTCTTATCACGACTGCCAAAGTCCGTTCACATAAACTGCATCTCGCATTCGGATTAACCGGCATGCTCAACATGCTTCAGCAAGGGAGGGGGCTTCCGTTTACATCCCCAACCCTCGACCAGGAATAAACTGAATCGAGATATGTGTCGTGTGCGCGTGCGCAGTGTGTCGGGGTCATTAAAGGTCGATTCTATGAAAATTGTAAACATGCGAGGCGCGAGTCTTAAGTTTTCGAAGTTATTGACAGTTGCAACCCATCAGTAAGCATAGGCGTAGCCACATGAAGGCAGGAGGAGGCAGTTGCCTCCTCTTGGATTTTCCCGTATTTGCCTCCTCTTGCTCGAACTCCATCGCCATACAAATCTGCATGCAAATGATGCAATTTACTTACTTACTGCACTGTTCAAGCAATGTTGTACCGTACGGCGTATACTATTTCCTGACACACAGACACAGTTTTCGTTTCCGGTAACAAACGCCTAACTTCAGTATTTTTCAAGTAAATTGTACTAATCGAATTATTGTGTATTATCGTCATTCCGACTCATTCGTCAATTCGTCAATAGTCATTATTATGTCTGCGGGGCCGCCAAATAAGAAACTTCGACAGATTGTGCTATCTTTTGCCAGCCAAAAGCCAGCGAAGAAATACACAGGTAACGACAGGTTATTAGTAATAACGCCTATGGTTATTAGTTATAATTAGTAACGAAGCTTCTCTTGAAGAAAAGACCTAGTTTCATCAATCCAACTTTATATACTTACGGAAACAATTATTTCCATCATCCAACTTCTATTTAATCAAACTTCCATTTAGGCAAGAAATCATTCTCATCAATCCCTGCAGCTTCCATTTTAAAGCAACAATGTAAAATAATTTAGCAACGTAAACTAGGGTTTAACCGTTATACCGTTAGGATTAGTAAATAGTAATTATGGTAACTTTGTAAGGGGCTTCTATCCCCCCTAAACAACCGGGCTCAATCCCTCTCCTTCCCCCCTACTGTGAGTGAAGAGATCTGTAACTTGTAAAAGAAACACTCCCCCCTGTTTTTCACTGGGCTCAACTTGAGCCCACCGTGTATAGGGATAGAAGCCCCTGATTATGGTTCCTTTATCAACTGGTGTTTTTAAATTACTGTCGTAATTTTACTTCATTCTCATAGAGCTCATAAATAATATATTGCCACAGTGTAAAACTAATTTGTACAAAATCTTCTTTTAACTGGTGTCTTTAAAATTACTAATTTTGCCTCCTCTTGTTTGCTCCATGGGTACATTTTGCCTCCTCTTGTGCCTCCTCTTGAAAAGAGGTCTGGCTACGCCACTGTCAGTAAGCCTAGGAATTTTAATTTCTTGGTATCAATTAATAACCTCCATGTTCAATGCAACAGCTACGCTTCCGGTAGACGTGGCCTATGTAGGTCAAAGGGTCATTGAAATGTCGAACCGCTTAATATGTAGGTCTGTGCCTTACTATAGGATATACTGTATACTGAATGACAATTGCAAACACAAACCAGTTGGCCTGTCTTGTGCATTGCGAAAGGCGCGACAAGAATTTATGGATATCATTCAATTATATTCAGAATTCATTACAGCGAAATAATCATTTGTTCATTCGGAAAAGCCATTGGTTTCCGTGTAAGCTGCGAGAATGTGCGCTAAGCCATTAATTTTTTCAATAGCAAATTTTTAATGTCGGTCATGCTATCAAATTGCTGCACTTCTTTGGATTCAACGCATTTTCTTTCTCTGTCCCTGTCCACGTGGCTTTTGTTTTTAATCCGCTCGAGTCGTCCGTTGGATTAGGATTTTTAATCGTCATTCTATTCAAACGGTGATCTCAAGAATCTGGCTACATGTAGGCCTACTTTCCGTGGTTAAGAAACGCCAACTTCCTATGACTGCTTACAATAATTATTATAGCCACGGTGAAAAAGATTTTCACTGCCTGGGTTGAAAACGATATTCCAAAACTGATTTAATTCGATGAACATTATTCCACATTTTGCGGCTAAATAGTAGGCCCTAAATAATAATTTGATCAACATTATGTCACATTGACCCAACTTTACCAAAAATTGATCGTCATGCACTTTATAATTAATAATTATATCCCCCATCACTCCATAAGCTTACTCAGTATGCGACACTATACAATAATCAGCACGAGGCACCTATAGTGGCTTATATCCCCATAAAGAACCAGGCTCAATCCCTAACCTTCCCTTCCCCGGCCAACATTTCCTCTTCCGGGCCAGCCTTCCAGAACCCGATGTGAGCTTTAGCAATAATTTTTTACTCCCTCTGCGTTTTACTCGTCTCAACTTCTCAAGTTGTGCCCGCCTGTATTGAAAAGCCCTGGGGCATCCGATTATATATATTCGTTCAATGAGATTCTCGCTGACACACCGCAGCCAATTACAAATTATACAGAAAAATCATAACAATTCAATTTTTTAATTACAAAAAACGATACAGAACAATCATACGTCAATCAACTGTATGGAAGTCAGAAAGAGGGGTAGTGGTCGAGTATCTATAAAGTACTCGAGAAATGTAATTTATGTCGTCCTTAATTGGTAGTTCGAAATTATGAGGACGAGGTCGAAGATTGTACAGCCTATGGACTCTCGGTGGGAAAATATTAGCCAGGACGTGAGAGTCGAACCGGATCACTCTTCGAAGTAGTCGATTTTCAATGTCATGTACAACTCGACATGCCTGATTGCCTAATCCGTTCGTGCTTCATCAAAATTACTTTTCTCATATTTATTCGAAAACCGTAAACTTAACAATAAATGTGAGAAATGGAGTCCTGAACGAAACGTTAAAGCGGTTCACTTCACAATTACCTCATCCGGTGCGATTTTCTTCTTTGCGCACAGATCGGTCGTCTGGAAGACCGGAAGTTTGTAATCAAATGACTATCGGCATCGGATGGCGTCATAACTCCTCAGAACAGAAAGAACAGGGCTCCATACCACGCGGCGCATAAGATATACCTCTGGCAGCCGCCGTCTGCTTCGGGCTCAACGACATCCCGTCAAAGCGTTTGATAGCTGCGTTTAAAGACGTCGTTAGTTTTTCAGTCTATGATCGCGAAACTACTTGGAGTATTTTAAGCTTTTCATGGGCTCCGCGTTCTCGGTCAAGGCTGCAGTCATGGAAATGTTTATTTGTGTAGACCATGCAGCGGTTTGTTTATCCGGCCTCGACTTACTTGTTTTATCAATCCATTCATTCTGGTTTTGTTTTGGCGGCCTAGCTATTTTTGGCCAACGTATACTTGTTTGTTTGCTAGTAGGCCTACGATCCGTACACTGGGACTTTAAAGGAGATTATAGCTCGAGATTTAGGCCATATAATTATGAGATTAGTCTGGATAGGTTAGTTTCTGTCAGTATGATGGATCACACTTTATCGGAATGATTTGTATTACGCGATACTTGACTACATTGCATGTACCTCGACTGCAATGATCTGAGTAAATTCAGTCACGTGATGCTTCGTTACGTGAGGTTCAATTTAAATAAAACTGACGAGGCGCCATCTTTTTTTAAACTACATGTTATCGAATTTCAAACTAAGTTAATCAATATTCAACCTAAATTATCGAAGTTCAGCCGAAATTGATATGGGCCTATATTTTATAGGGCCTATATTATTATACAAACTTTATCGAAATTCAACATAAATTATCGAAATTTCACGTAAATTTAGCGAAATTCAGTCTAAATTAGGCTATACATAGACGTCTATTCAACTGAAAATTCTAAAAATTCAGCAGAAAGTATCGAAACTCGACCCAAATTTAACTAAATTAAAACCTATATTCATAGATTCATTCATTCATTCATTCATTTATTAGATGCATTTATATAGCGAGTCTTCAAAGGGGCTGCTCAGAGGCGTTCTCAATCACAGCGCGGCCAATAAGACTGTCTTAAGATGAGAGATAAGTCTGAGAAGGATTTCTACAAAGAGAGAGCGGAGGGTCAGAGGAAGGCCATTCAATTCAACGTAGGTTACATTTATCTGTCCTTAATGCTGCAGCTCGTCTGATTGGTGGCATTCCAAAGTTTGGGCATATATCAAGTTTTATACGGGAGGAACTACACTGGTTGCCTATGCAAAAACGTATTGAGTTTAAGATTCTAATGCTCATGCGTAATTGCCTAGCAGGCCAAGCTCCGATCTATCTTATGGAACTTTGTGTGCCTGTGCTATCCATTCCAGGCCGTATAGATTCCTTCGCTCTGCAACGCATGGTGACCTGGTTGTTCCTAGGGCTCGATCTTCCACAGTGCTGCATAGAAGTTTTGCTATGGTCGGTCCGTCTTTCTGGAATAAGTTACCTATTAGTCTCCGTAATGAACTTCTTTGTCTTTCTTTGCCCCTTTTCCGCAAGCGTTTGAAAACCATTCTCTTTGATTATGGTTTGGTGTCAGGTCGGGAGCGCCTCTGAGGAGTTCTCTTGAAGTGGCGCTATATAAATGTTCGATTACAATTACAATTACAATTACAATTATCTAAATTCAGCCTGAATGTATCCAAATTGAACATATAATTTATCTAAATTCAACCTAAGTTTATCTAAATTCAGTCTATATATAAATTCATTAAATTTAAACTTGAATTTAGTCAACGAACAACAGCCTATACGAAAGCAGCAGCGCTAGTCTTTTCTGAGCTGAGTGTCCCGTACCCAGAGTCCACAGCACTGCGCGACCGCCGCCATTTCGCCCCCGGATCGCCCACTTCCGGTTTGAAGGCGGAAGCGGAAGTGACGTCATCGGCGTCCTCGTCCTCACCCAGTTTGTTCCCCCAGAGGAAGATCTTGAGCTTCGGGTTCTGTCTGAGGACGTCGCACAGCTGAACGTAGACCTCGAGCAGCTGAGGCTCACTTCCGGTCTGGCCGCCAGGACCTCCAGCCGCCGAGGCCTCCATGCGAACTGAGGCCGACGACCAACGTCTGTAACCAGCCGAGAGGTTCTCAGGTGGGATTCCGATGGCGTTGTAGCATGCACGAACGACGCGCATGCTGTGGCACCATCTCAGCTCCTGCAGCAGACTGACGAAACCCGCGTTACCAAGGCAACACATGTCAACGCCGAGCACCTCTAGGGTCCGGTTGTAGCGCATCCCCTCGGCCAGGGTCCGAACCCCCTCATCGCGCAGGGAATTCCGCGACAGGGTCAACGATCGGAGGGCGGAGTTCGTCATCAGCATCCGTGCCACTCCTCTGCATCCCTCGCCAGTTATGCCGCAGTCGTCAATGGCAACGTCGCGCAACGTCCGGTTGCCTAGCAACGACTCGGCGAGTGCCAGGACGCCGCTGTCCCCCACCGGATTGCTGCTGACGTCGAGTAGCGTCAGTCGCGGATGAGAGAGCAGCGCTTCAGCGAGTCGTTTCGCTCCACTGCTTCCGATGCCGTTGTGCCGCAGCCGCAGCTTCCGCAACCAGCATCCGGGTAATTCGATGAGTGTAGCCACTGAAGAGCATCCATCGTCGCTCAGTTCGTTGTAGCCGAGGTCGAGTTCGGTGAGAGCGCGATTGGCCGCGCTACCCGCTCCGATCGCCTCCACGAGTCGGCGACACGCATCGGCCGTCAGACCAGTGCTCGAAAGATTGATGGTTCGTAACGATGTGGCACAGCGAAGAGCGTTGGACAGCTGCCCGATGCAATCGCCCTCCAACAGATCGTTCATACGAAAGTCGAAATACTCGATGCCACGCTGCTGCTGCTGCTGCTGCTGCTGCTGCGAGGATGAGGAGGAAGAGGAGGAGGAACATCTGTCGAAAGCACGACGGAACAATTCCCCGAAACACTCATTGTCTCCTCCAAGACCCGTTCGAACAATGGAGAGATGGGTGACGTGCGAATAATCGGAGAGAATCCGTGTGAGTTTGCGAACGGAATCGACGTTTAGATCGATTGAGAAGATACTGATGGAGATGGATGGGAGTTCTGGTTGCATGGGTGAGGAGGGCGATGACCACGAGTTGATGGAGGAAGGGGGTTCGTCGTTGTCAGGGTGGCAGAGGGCGCTGTGTCGTCGGCGGTTGAAGGACTGATCGCGACGGGGGAGGATGGGGATCGAACCCCGGTCGACTGAGGCACAAGTCGTCGCGTACAGACAAGGTGTCGTCTGCGATGTGGGAACAATGATCTCACATCGAAAGTAGCCATCCTTGCTTTTGTTGTTGTTGTTGTTGTTGCTTTTGTTGTTGTTGTTGTTCCTACGGCGGAAGTCTTTCGTCGGTGGTGGTGGTGGCTCGGATGGGAGTGGATTCGCATCCGGAAGTTCGTTTAGACGCTCACCGGAAGTGGATGAGAGTGGTGGATCTTCCGGATCAGCATCCAAGGTCCGTTCCCCGGATTCGTTACGTCCGATGGATCTTGAGAGGTCAGCAATGGCGTCGACCACTTCAAGGAATTCAGCGATTCGTGCCAACCGAGGATTGTCGTGTGAAGCGGCGGTGTTGAGAGCCTCACGAATGAGCCTGAAGCTTGGCAGCGGCGGTGCTCCTCCCTCATCACACTCCGTCTGAATAGAGGATGAGGAGGAGGAGGATGTGGTGGCATAATCCAGCAGACATCGACATGAGTCGATCCTTGACGTGCACCGTCCCAACTCCAACGCCAGCAGTCCTCCATCTACACGACGGTGGAGCAACTGGAGCGATTGGAAAAGAACCCACGGATCCAACTGTCCGCACAGCCACTCCTTCGTGCCATCGATCAGCTTCGTGCAGTTCCATGGATCGTCCCCAAGCGTCACACCTTCCCTGTGTAACTGGAAATTATTGGGTCGCTTCTTCGGCAGAAACCTCGCCAGTGGCGGCTGCACCGGTTCGACCCCCGCCTTCATGGGTCCTGCTTCTGGTAGGTTCAACGATTTAATCCCACCTCCGTTTGACCGCTGCCACTGGAGCATCGCCCTTCGCCCTCGCACCTCCTGCACCGAATGCCTCCACATCGATTCTGGACACAGCACCCTCTCTATTCTCTCCTCCAGTTCGCCTACTCCGGACCGCTCCGCATTGTTCCGCTCCGATTCACTGGCACCACCGCTCTGTTCCGCATCACTGACGCCGTTAGCATCCGGATCACGAATCCCGTTCTGGTCGGGTGCGCTGTGCGAGCGACGCGTGACGAACGACAGGTGTTTCTCGCACCTGTTGATGAGCTGGAGAGCTTTTCCTGCGTGCACCGGATCGAAAGGAAGATTGTCGTGTCCCAGAAATTCGACCGACTTCAAACGTCTGCGTCTCCACGACGACAGCGTCGGTCTCCTTGACAACAGATTCGACCAGGAGGAAGTCGTGAAATCTAAAAGAAAAGAAACATTTAGTTTTTATATAACTCTAATCAATGATTTATGCAGCGCCTTTTCAGACGAAACCCATCAGAGGTGCCCTTGAACTGATGACAGGAAATCAATGTTGGACGATTACGATTACGATGCTCAATACTTCATTTAAATTTAAGACGTTATAAATTACAGTTTTTATTAGATATTTACCTGATATATTATTTCGTTAATTTGCATTCCTATTACGTAATTATTACTCTCTGCTTTCTGATGCTGTTCTAACCCCCCATCAAAATGGCCGTTGTATCTCCCTCTTTAAACGTCAAAGTTTTGACACAATCACCCTTTTAAACAATTGCCTCATTTCCAGAATTAGCCTTCTTCAAACTCCTGGAAAGATGCATATCCTCCCCCCCATTCGGCTGATCACCTTGACACCAACTCACTATCTCACCCCCCCCCCCCCCCCACCCACCCTCCCCACCCACTCTCCAACTCGATTTCTTGAAGTAGCCTCCAACCACTTCAATGAATCACTCATCAGTCTCCTTCTGCATGGCTGTGACGCATTTAGAGCAATGAGCAATCAGTGACTAAGGTCACGATATACCGGGTGGGCCATGTAGGCTATATACTCTTCTCGCCGCTACTTGTCCGATGTCAGCGCCACCGCGATGTCAGTCCTTGGTGCACCGAGAGGAAGATGGGTGGGAGGGATGGGGGGAGACCACTCTATCCTACTTGAGCGTAACCTAGATCTTGCGTCTTTTTGGTATTGATGACTCCGCTCTTCTTTCGTTCCGCTTCTCTCTGTGTCTGTCTCTGTGTGTCTGTGTCTTTCTGTCTGTATGTGTGTCTGTGTGTGTCTGTCTGTCAGTCCGTCTGCCTGTCTGTCTGCCTGCCTGTCTGTCTGTCACACACACACACACACACACACAAATACAACACAGACACTGAGAAAGTCTTTAAGCGTGACTAGCGCCACCTACCGAATGATTGTGAACTTTTCACGCTGCATGATGCAGTAATGAGTCATTTTATTTAATACCTGCTCAATGTGTTCATGGCTTCATGTAATAGCCTATAACATTATTCTATAAACATTATACCGTCATAACAATTATATAATAATTACCTTTGCGATGATTTGCTTTTCCACTGTGACAAGAACACAGTTGACCCATGATGACCCCGCCGTGCACAGCATCCGACTCAGACTTTTAATCCAGACTCAGCAACAACAGTAATCCGATGATGCTGATGATGCTAATCCACTATTAAACATGTAGATAGATGGATGGACTGAGTTGACCTCTGCTGCTGTCTGATGACGATGATCATCTGCTGCAGTTGAGTTGATGAAGAGAGGAAACGAGATGCGGGCGAAAATGGCAGATGCAGAGGCAGAAGTAGATGCAGATGCTGAGAGGACTTCATCACCCATCTGTCATCGATCAATAATAATTAACAATCAACTTTGTATTGATATATATATATATATATATATATATATATATATATATATATATATATATATAACAAAGGCCCATTATATATACAAATTATACATGCGTGCAAAGTGTGTGTGCATGTGTGCGTGCGTGCGTGTGTGTATGTGAGTGTGTTTGGGGTGTAAGGTGTGTACAATTCGTATATATATAGGTCTATATATAGTAATGTAATTATCTGTTGTCGTTATAATTACCGGTATGTATGTATATATTATACATAAATAACACATCTCGTCGGAGGACGGTTCACGCGGGTCAGTGCATGGAGTGACCTCGACTGTTGTCAACGGCGGCGCTTCCAACAACCGACCGACAAGCGACTAATGCCTTCTCCTACACGCATCCCTGCTTCAGTCTCAACGATTAGCCGACGGGAGTCATCTACCACCTACCAGAGACTCTGATCAACCACGCCATCTACCAGCTGTCTACGGGAATCCGGTGGTCAACTCTACGTGCTTGCGAGGGCTCGCCACTGGTGACTCTGTCAGCTTACTGTGTTTTGTAACTTGTTATTTTTCTCGCCATGACTCTTATTATCATTTTCGGCTAGTTAGCGCAGAGAGCGCCTCTGAGTAGATATATATATCTTGAAGGGGCGCTATATAAATTCTCTGAATGAATGAATGAATACATAATTTCATAAGATAATATATGCAGTTCGGGGATCGAAGGGATATCATCATCGTCGTCAGGCGTCAAATGAGATTTCCCATGCCATATGCAAAACACGTGGCAGCCGAAGACTAGTTTAAAAGGACGATAGATCAGACGGACGGATACAAACACAGAGACAGAACCATTGAGAACAGACACACAGAAACAGAGAGGAAGACAGAGAGGAAGAGATGAAGACAGGCAGACAGAGAGTGAGAGCCAGAGAGACATAGTGACACACACACACACACACACGTGGTTATGAAAATGAGCAACTGCAGCTATAAGTTCTTAGTCTCGTCATACTCATACATGACATTACGCTTGAGGTTGGAAATGGACAGACCTCTCCGCCGGTCTCCGGAGTCACCTTATCATGTCAACAATTATTGTAAAGGTCAATGAAATTCCACTTTAAAGACATAACAGCTACGACTCCTTCTCCCCATTTGTAGGCAAATTGTAGCCCAATTTTAATCGTTATCTCCAAATTTCTAAATCCTCACTCGAAAGCCAAGACCCTAGAACAAGAAGGTCATGACGCTCTGAAGAGTGAAGAGAACGTCCAGTGGTATCTGAGATAGGTCATGAGATCAGAGAGGTAGCGAAGAGTTTAACCCAGAAACATTTTACAGGCAAACAAGCGGATTCTAACTGAATCGGAGCAGCTAAAGGAAGCCAATAATAATAATAATAATAATTAATTGGTGTTCAATTATAAAAGTCTAAATGTGAGAGAAACGAGAGAGGTGGGCAATCAAACAATCAGCAACAGCATTATATTCACGATGAATGTGACAATGAAAGAGATCAGCTTTTGTAGTTACTAGCAGCAGCAGCAGCAGCAGCATTGCTTTTATCCATTTGTTACACACGACAGAGATCTTAGGCCCAGATCAATAGAATTATTACGCCAAGTGTTTTCAGTATTCGATAAAAGCCACTCTCGATCTGACACCGATCCAGCCGCAGATGGCACACACAGAGCGATGCTGAAGTACACGTGTGCAATTATTATGGTGCATACCTAGCAGAGGAACCTCTTTGAATGCTGATCGAGGCGTGTTCGGAGTACACTCGGAGCATTCGCTGGTTCCACGTGGAATAGAAGCGAATAAAGTATATCTTTGTCTATGCATCTACCCATCCATCTATCCAAATCTACCCATCATCGATTCATGCACCCATATATCCTCCCATTCACCCACCCATGAATCGATGATCCATGTATCCACCCACCCATCCATCCACCCATTCATCCATCCATCCATTCATCCACCCATCCCCATCCACCCATCCATCCATCCATCCATCCATTCATCTACCCATCTGAGCCATCTCCATCCATCCATCCATCCATCCATCCATCGAAGAAGCTCGACATGAATTGAGTCACTAGTTTATAAAAAATACTTATGCCGAATTGAAAGAAATTAATCGTATTCTGCGTTTAGAAAAAACGACAATAGTTTGAATTGCTCGCCATAAAAATGACCCTCCCATAAGAAACACGCTGTAGCCAGTCACCGCACGCACAGCATGCTCGCACTACTCGGTCAAAGTTCCAGGACTGAACGTAGGCACACTCCGGGTGAACTCATAACCATGCTCTCAGCACCACTAAGTAACAGTACGAGCGCTTGAAAACGGAAAATTGCATCTGGTATGATCATACTTAGATATCGATTTTCCCCCCGAAAAACTCTGCCCTTCTTCTAAGCTTTGTAATACGAGTTTACTTCCATCCTTGTAGGAATAGTAATGATGGAGGTGGTTGAGCTCATCCTTATCTTGCCCTGTGTAGTTTTCCTTTTCAGCACTGCGCACAAAGCAATCTGCATATGATCAGGCAGATGTCTGTGTGTACACACAGAGCGAACAACAGGTGCATAATACACATACTGTGCAGATGGAGGGAGTTCCATAATATTCTTGCGAGTTTAACATCTGTTCCTTATTCACGATTCCTATGAACTTTGGATGGAACATGAGATGACTACGGTGGTTGGATATCATGCCAATAACATCCACATATTTTATTATCCATGCATCTTTCGATCCATACCGTCCCTATGCTCTTCTGTCTATTCATCCATCCTTCCATCCAACCATCCATTTATTCGTTCATCTATTCATCCATCCTGTCTTTCTTTCTTTCTTTCTTTCTTACTTCACCTATTATGACATTCATTCGTCCATACATTCATCCATCAATCCTCTCTTAATTCCATCTATCCATTCAACCATCTATCCATCCATCTTCTAATTCAGTGGTTCTCAAAGTGGTGGTCCGCGGACCGGTGCCGGTCCGCGGAGTCATGATCGCCGGTCCGTGAAGAAGTCTGAGAGTGAAAAGTAAATTATAATTATTAATTCATATTTTTAAAATTGCGAAATTATTCGAACTGTTGTTAAACATTTATTCAACATTCTGTCTCAAACTTTAAAAATGGGCCTACATTACAAGGCCTTATTTTAAATTGCCAAATGGCTGTATAAACAATTTTTATTAATTAAAAAATTCCTAATTATAAATAACCCTATAATTATAGTTTTTATACTATATAATTCGCTTTTTTCTGCTTGCCATTAAAGTTAGCGGTCCGCGAGCTTCCCGAATAAATTATTGCCGGTCCGCGGCCTGCAGAAGCTTGAGAACCACTGTTCTAATTCATCCATTCACCCATCCATATAGGCCTACCCCATCTATCCATCCATTCACCAATCCTTCCTTTCATTCTTTCTTCCCTTCATCTATTCCAGAATCCATCCGCCCTTCCTTCTATCCATTTAACCATCCATCCACCCATCCGCTAACTCGTCCATCCATCCATCCAATCATCCATTCATCCACATTCTTCCATGCGAACATTAGTTGAGGCATTCGTTACCTAGGGACATCAGATCGGAATGCAAATGTTCTCATCAGACTAAATTAGTTTCCACATTGAACGCTTCGTTTATTCAAGAGCCGACCGGTAAACACAAAATGAAGCATGCAGGAGGTCAACTACCCGACCAGTCAACCATCTACCCACACCACCATTCAGTTTCCGAACCACAAACCACACCTCACCACCTACTGCTGTCAGAGGTGAGAGGTCGTGGCTTTAATTAGAACCCCGCCAACAGGGCAGAGAGCCAGAGACCATGCATGGAGGGCTTTTCAGTGTACAGTTCTTATAATACAAAAGCGAAGTTCTAAATGAGTTTTTTGCAGCTGTGACAGCATTTTTGTGCAGTTGAATACAGTCAGAAATGTTCATTGTCATTCGATTGGTAGTAAATTGCCCTGGCTGTGGTGAATGCAGAAAGCAGTAGGCTACTACATTAACACTGAACTTCTACAGCGCCCACAAAACCTATCAGTCGCGGGAACCTGCTTATTCACAGGCGCTCAATCAAAACAAAGTCGATAGAAAGAGGTCAAGATCCGAAGAGTCAGGCTGGGTGGTTACACAGACGGCTATATAGGTTGTGTGATGTTTAGAGTTGAGACGGCGTGGAAGGTAGGGGGAAGTGGGGAAATGAGGATAGGATCTGTGAAAAAGCAGTGTTATCAGTTTTGAGTGAAAGACCTGTGGAGTGGGGATAATATAGCGAGAGATGGTGAGTTCAATCTGATGGGTCAAATGTTTGTCGTGTACTGCTGGCAGAAATTTGTTCCAAAGAGGCGGAACAACATTGGCTACTATAATAATTATAGTCTCATAAAGCGATTTGCAAATTTTAAATAGTGATGAGATGAAGGAAGGCGTAAGGGAATATGTTGAGCCTTCAAACGATAGGCTACATAAAACCTTAGCCTATAGTCGTTATTTGATGACACCTAGGCAAAATAAAATGTTTAAATAAAGGGCTTGATGATGACGATGACGACGACGATAATGATGATGATGATGATGATGATGATGCATACCAAATTACCCATGGCCATGGGCGGAGTTTATCAGGGACTAGGGGGGGATAAGCCCTTCCAAAAAGATCCAGATTCAGCTTTTTACCATGTAAATGTTATGTTTTTCCGGGCTTAGCCCCCCAAGAAGGCATTAGCCCCCCCCCCCAAGAACGGAAACCAATCTCCACCCATGCCCATGGTTACGAAAGCTATGGCTTGAAAGACTGTCAGTTCTGGTCTTTTTTACCTGCTACAAAATAGTCTACAACTTACTAAGCCAGTCATCTACTTACCAATAAATAATCCAGTCAAATTAGTCGCCAGCCAACCAGTCAACTATCCGCCAGGTCAATCAGTTAGCCAATTATAGCGCATAATATTATTATATGGGTCAGAAAACAATGACTAGTCATGTATATTGTCTCTTCAGTATCTGCTGATAACAATGTCATTATAATCTGTAAAGGACCAATAAACAACTTCGAGACAATGCAGGACAAATATTATCATTATCGAGCATACACCTTTCGCTTGAAGCTGATGTCATATGAACACAATTATATAGCTACGTGCCTATCCGCATACGGACAAGACACAGACAGACAGATAAACAGACGAACAGACAGACAGGCAGACTGACAGACATAATATTATAGACCGGACATGCACGCAACAAAACAAATAAACAGATTGCAAGATAAACAATTAAACATGCAGAGACAATAGATGAAGCAAACACACAAACCGAAAGACAAGCAGACAGACATACAGACAAGAAGACAGACAGACATACAAGAAGACAGACAGACAGACAAGAAGACAGACAGACAGACAGACAGACAAGAAGACAGACAGACAGGCAGACAAGCAGAGAGACAGACAGGCAGACAAGCAGAGAGACAGGCAGCAGGAAAGATGGACGGACATTACGGAGTTGTGTTTTGATTGTATGATGCAACCTTCAATCACTAAAACTCAGACTTTCGATCTGAAAACTAATCAACGACAACGTAAGATTATAGACAAGAAAGAAATGAAGGCAACATGAAGTGACAACAACAAAGACAATGTATATAAGGTATTAAGGTACACGCAATGTCCGTCCGTCTGTCTATCTACCTGTCCGCTTGTCTGTCTGTCTGTCTATTTATCTATATGTTTATCTCTATGTTTATCTGGCGTAACGTAATACAAATCAGGGCGTTGTGGGCTCATTTTAAATGGAGACATGCTATAATTAATTATATAGGCCTATGCGAGTATGCGTACAACATCGTACATGTATCTCGATATTATATATCTATACACTTATCATGTAAATCATATCAAGCATCTACCTCTTCAACTCCGCCTCTACCCTCCATTTATCAATTATCAGTGCCAGTCCCAAGTATGGATAAATAAGGAGGAGGACGCTAGCAATCTATGCACTGACAGAGTGTCGTTAAGCAATGAGTAACATATGGTGTATCCACTCACCTCCTCTTCAAATCCAACGCATCAATAGCCAACTGTAAGTTTTCAAATTTAAAAGAAGCTCTTTCAACTGTATCCGAGCGTTGTATGTATTATTGCAGAGAGGCTAAACAGCCGATGCATTCTCCAAAGAAGACCTATGCTCTCTCTCTCTCTCTGCTCTGTCTCTGTCAACGCTTAGAGGCCTATCTAAGTCTATCTTGCTATCTGTAGGCCTCTATAGGCCATTCGGCAGCGCCTGTCTATATTAGACGCATTGGCCTCGCTGCTCATGCACTCGGTCGTTTGCTCGGTCGCCTGCCAGCGTCATGCTATACTGGCTGACAAGTATGTTGTTAATCGTAAACGTTTAAGGTCTGTCTCCTTCGCAATGTGTGTCCGTCTGTCCGTATGTCTGCATGTGTCCACTTATCTATCCATCTATCTATGTATACCTATCCACCTATATTATCCACCTGTCCATTGTATTTAATATGTCAATCTACCAGTCTCTCTTTCTCTATCTCTGTCTCTGTCTCTGTCTTTGTCTCTATCACTATCTCTGCCTTTCTCTGTCTCTGTCTCTGACACGCTCTGTCTCTGTCTCTGTCTGTATGTTTGTCTCTCCCTGTGTTTTTCTCTCTGTGTCAGTGTGTGTGTGTGCGTGTGTCAGTGTGTGTGTGTGCGTGTGTGTGTGTGTGTGTGTGTGTGTGTGTCACTCATACCCTATAATTAATTCTTCATAACATTTTAAAAAACATGCATGTACGTATTGTACGGCCTATGTTTATCTGTACAGATGCGCACGAAGACCTCTATTTCACAATATTATAAGATGTTTCGATGTTCGGCAACAAACAAAATAGAGGGGGTACATGTGATAGTTTTGGTCACGCGTCGATCCTCTTCGATTGTGACGTTCTCATGAGTGTCAACGTAAACAACAAGCTTCAAACTTCAAAAACATAAAGGGCACCAGCTTATTTACGAGCGCTGCAATGTCTCCAATAACATAGCTAGGCTGCCTCGGTTCAACTCGAATGATTTTTTTTATTGCGACTTAGTCTGTTAAATTTGAGGAACTTATTCCGTAGCCTGTGCAGTTACCGGTATGGGTTTCTAAATGGCGCTATATAAATTCTCAGAAGGAATCATGCAAATACGTGTGCGTGCGATTGTGTGTGTGCGCGTGTGCGCTTGTTTGTGTGGTTGTGTGGGTGTTTGTGTGGGTGTGTGACCATGTAATAAAAACCTTCTTAAGCAGTGGTGTGTCTATTCATAGACATCTAGATTACTTTAGCATCTAAAGATATAGGAGCCCTTGGTCTATTATATAGGCCTACAAAAGCAAGACTGGCGACAGAAATTCCGAGCCCCTGGGCAGAGCAGTCGCAGCCCCTATATTTAGACCATCCTCAGGCTTTAAAGAAGAATTTTAAAAATGCTAATTGAAATAAATGACTACAATGTGGGACTATGGTTATATATAGTCGTATACCACATTATTATAATATTTTAGAGGAACCTTTGGAAAATGCGAATATGAATCTTCTGACACGAATCATATTATTTGCCATCTGCGGGTTTCTACTGCACAAAGTTTAAGTTTTGCTCTCAATTAATGATCATGTGGTGAAGTGAGAAATCCAGCACAGGCAAGTGGTGCATACGTCATTACTGAAATTACCGGACTTAAAGTTCTCTGTCTCTCTGTCTCTCTGTCTCTGTGTGTGTGTGTGTGTCTGTTTTTCTGTCCATCTCTTTCTGTATGTCTGTCTCTCTCTGTCTCTCTCTCTGTATGTCTGTCTCCGTATTTCTCTCTGTGTGTGTTTCTGTTTGTCTCTGGCTTGTTCTGCATCGTCTGTCCCTTTCTTTGCCGGTCTGTCTCTGTGCCACTGTGTCTGTATCTCTCCTTATGTCTGTCTCTGTCTCTCCGTCATTGTGTGTAGGTCTATACTTAACGGCGTCGAATATGACACCCCTTTAATTCGTCAACGGTTTGCACAATAAAGCAGACACATCCCATGCAAGAAGAGAATAGCCCAACGGTTTATATGCATTGTTGTCATCAGTGGCCCTCAGCAGTGCATGGGGTCCATAAAGCAACCCTTCTGCCCTCAGCCGACAAAATACATTCACCCTCTTTCATCACCCTCTTCAAGATATTCTATTCAAGGGATTCGATGGGAAACCGTTATGATATTTTTTATTTGAAGGGGCATGTAGGAGTGGGGGGGGGGGTTGACACTTATGAGAGCTACGGTCGAATATAAGGGCGTATTAATGACAACCATTATTGGGGTGTTCGGATTGTAAAGAGGACGTTAAGGGTCGAATAGGGTTACACGGTCCTGGGAGGGCGGGGTTGGGAAGAGGCGGAGGTTGGGTTACTCAAAACCAAGGGTCTATAGAATCGGCGGACGAATTGGGTCAAGGAAGAGAAGGGGAATTGTGTGTGATATGGACGTATAAACTTATAATACGAGTCTGATGGAAACAGTATCATCATCATTGTCATCGTCATCGTCATCGTCGTCACCGTCGTCATCATCATCATCATCATCAATAACAACGACATCATCATCGTCATCAACATCATGCAGTAGCAAGCAGCAGCAGTAACGTCGTCATTGTCATCGTTCATTATCATCATCATCCTCCAGTTCCTCAAGGCCAGAAGTGTGAGGACGCAAATCACCTATAGATGTGGTCCGAGGGGTCCATAGTCCCGCTGCCCCTCCCAGAGCCGATTCTGGTGTCCATTATTCAGCCGACATTAGGCCTATACTAAAGCAATCGAGTATGGTTTGTATACAAGCGTATGATTGATATAATAATAACATATAGATCTCAATGCTACAATAACAAGGTTCCTCATAAACGTCACACCAGTGACACCACCCACATGTAGGATTTATGTTTTTAGTCAAACTGCATTAGGGTATATAAACATAATTATATAACGTGCACATATATATATATATATATATATATATATATAATATTATATATATGCTTATATATATTATATAATTTATATAATTATAATGTATACATAAATATTTTCAGAATTGGTTAAATAGAAAATGTGCATACTATAATTATATAGATCTATATCTATATCTAATACACACCATTATAATATGTATAATATAGGTCTACATGTGCATGCGCGTAGGCCCTATACGCGCATGTTTTAATTGATTTGTTATTTCCTGAACGGCCACTATCTATAGCAGTGGTTCTCAACCTTTTCAGACTCACGGACCCCCTTTCAATTTTTTGTCCCGGTCACGGACCCCCAATAAAATTTGGCGCCTTTTGGCGCATTATCGCGACTGTGCTACTCTATTATCCTAGATTCAGTCTACACTTTAGCGATTAAAACAAACCGACCTATCTAAAACAGATGAATTTGTAATTGATCAGCGTGTTATAAGTTTCATGTCGCCTTTGAAAAGAGGAAAATTTGAAAAATTGACAATAATTCATCTGTTTCTATGTTTTTAACTAAGAAATGTATAATTTTCATGACTTGCTCGCGGACCCCCAGGCAGATCGCCGCGGACCCCCAGGGGTCCGCGGACCCCCGGTTGAGAACCGCTGATCTATAGAGTGTTATTACAAGTATCTATGTTGTTTTTGAGGCATTCTATTCTGCATTTAGGCTACAAATATTGTTGAATATTTGGGTTCAGAGTTCTCTTCGAAGCAGACAGAATGATGTTACAAGACATGTGACCCATATTCATTCAGAGGGTTCTATTATGGAAAAATAGATAGACAGGCGTATGGGTGTTAAGTGTTGGCGACTTCATTTTCTTGGCCCCGGCATATATGGAGGGCTAGTGACCAGTCCTTTCCCTCACCGTCTCATCTTCCCATCGACAGTGTGCGGTTGGTGTACTCATTAAAGCTGAGTAGGCGAGGGGCACACTTACACTTGGAAGGAAATTCTCGACACAAATTTCGGTCTTGCAGCAGGGATTCGAACTGCCTGTCGCTTGACATTTCCGCTCGTTAACTATGTGATTATCTACCGTGCATCCCTGAAATAGACGTGCTGCATGGCGCACTGACAGACAGACAGACAGATAGACAGACAGACAGACAGATAGATAGACAGACAGATAGATAGACAGACAGACAAACAGACAGACAGATAGATAGACAGACAGATAGACAGACAGACAGATAGACAGACAGATAGATAGATAGACAGATAGATAAACAGACAGACAGATAGATAGACAGACAGACAGGCAGAAACAGACAGACAGACAGACAAACAAACAGACAAACAAATAGGCAGATAAACAGGCATACATGCACGTAAGCATATCCAGACATACATCAACAGCTATACATGTAAACTTACCATGCAATGTGCTTGAAGAACAATATTATAAACGTTTGCCATGTATCTGATGATGATGATATAACAGTTACTATGCTTTCTCACCTTATTCTGCAGCTCCGATCACATCAAGAGCATCGCGGCCTTTGACATCTTCTCACCACCGCATCACTACTCTCTCATCTGCAGCAGCAACATCAGCAGCAGCAGCATCATGTTATATACATATGCTGGTGACGATGATGATGCGGGGGAATTCCCTCAAATTGCATCTCACTACGCATGCGCAGAATATATATAGTGCAGCGAATGCAAAAAGTTCAATCCATCACTTTCTGAAATTAGATCCATACATCACTACAGCCTCACATGCATGCAGGCCTATATAGATCCATAGCATCATACTGTGTAGTATATATCTGTATAATATATTAATATGCTGTATTTCTGTATATATATATATATATATATATATTATATATATTATGCAATTGTTCCACTTGTATACGACATGTACATAGAGGGATATTATAATTATTACAGTCTACAGCAGTGGTTCTCAACCTTTTCAGACTCACGGACCCCCTTTCAATTTTTTGTCCCGGTCACGGACCCCCAATAAAATTTGGCGCCTTTTGGCGCATTATCGCGACTGTGCTACTCTATTATCCTAGATTCAGTCTACACTTTAGCGATTAAAACAAACCGACCTATCTAAAACAGATGAATTTGTAATTGATCAGCGTGTTATAAGTTTCATGTCGCCTTTGAAAAGAGGAAAATTTGAAAAATTGACAATAATTTATCTGTTTCTATGTTTTTAACTAAGAAATGTATAATTTTCATGACTTGCTCGCGGACCCCCAGGCAGATCGCCGCGGACCCCCAGGGGTCCGCGGACCCCCGGTTGAGAACCGCTGGTCTACAGTATATTGCATTTAGCCATATTTTAGAAATACATATGCTAGTTCACATGTTGTGCAAGCACGATAGGTGACTTTGTATATGCATATGCATATGTATATATGCATAATGTATTTGTATATATATATATAGATGTATGCGTAATGTGTATATGTGTGTATATATATAGCCTATATATTTTGTATATATCTGAACATATATATATATATATATATCGTGATCCTAAATGCCCATAGCACTTTAGTGGAACAGATATGCATGTCGTCTTCGTGTCTCCTGCAGTATTTATTTATGTGTTTATCAGCCAAGCATTGTTTATTATGAAATAATTCACGTATCGCGTGCAGCTGCAGCTGATCGCATCATTCATATCATTGTAACATTTAAGAATACGTATATACATGTATAGTTGCATACGCCTATAATTATACATTGCATGACTGTCTCGTTGTACTGTAAACCTATAAAAATATTTTCATTTATATATTAATATTATTTCCAGATCTATGTGATATATATTACACTGCCATGAATATATCCCTGCAAACACCTTTCAGGGTATACATTAGACCTAGGCCTACGTAATGTTTTCTGTTAATGGCATGAGGGGGTTACTCATGCTAATGCTGATTTCTTTGATTGTTTGTCTTTCTTTTGTTTGTGTTCTTTCTCTGCATTTTTCCTGTAGTGTTTACTACATTAGTTTTGATAACTTTGTTGTTTCCTTAGCTAAGTAACTTCTTTGCATTCCAATTCTCCCTACAGCTTTTACTTTTACACTTCACTTGGACAATTATAGGCCCCAACATAATCTTATTCTACTTAGGCTATTCACTTTGTGTATTTGCTTATTGCTAATTATGTCTATACTTAGCAATGAACATGTTCCGAAAAATTGATTTTTGGGTGCATTAACCCAGATTAACCCTATGATCCTTATCACAGTATCGTTGCCGACTTGCCGTCAACCGCTAGGTATGAAACGCGCCTTTGCGTAGTGACGTCAACGATGGCGTTACTTCGGTTGAATTCGTAATCCGCGAAGCTAGCAAGTTCTAGAAGCGAACAAGTTCGCGTGGTCTGCATTTTGTATCGTTATTTCCATCATAAATTCTGGTTAGTTTTGAACGAAATAATTTCTAAATTGTCGGACGATTGCGCGGTGTTAGTTGTGCAGATGCTTTGCGCTGTGTAAGCATTTTCCGATTTGCTGAGCGTAAAAGTGCGTAGACGCCACCCCGTGAGACAGCGAAAAGGCGTCATTGACCAGTGATACCGCTCCAAAATTTAAGAAAAGCCAAGATGGGGTCTTAAAAAAAGCCAAGAAAAGCCAAGTTAATAATTATGGACTATGTCACTTATTTTCTTTCAGCAGAAGCTATTTTATCCGATAAATTGTGATTTTTATGAAATTATGTATAATTAATCCTGAAATTGATGTATGTTAAACTATTAATAATTGGTCCCGTTCGCTGATTTTCTAACATACTAACGACATTTTGGAACATAGTGCGCTAGTTTTGAGAAATAAACGTTCAGAGAATAATAATAAGTCGGATAAATCCTAGTCAGTAGATGTAGCCGCTGCCATAGTTGTATTATTGCAGCTAAGATTATTGTTATTTAGTGGATTATTGCTTAAATTATTGCTATTTAGTGGATTATTGCTAAGATTATTGTCATTTAGTGGGCAGAAAAAAAGCCAAGTAAAAAAGCCAAGGTCCTTTGAAAAAAAGCCAATATCCCAAGATACGATTGAAAAAGCCAAGATCTTGGGAAAAAAGCCAAGGAGCGGTATCACTGTCATTGACTTATCATCAAATAGAAATGCGGGAATGGCGTGCGCAGAGAATATGTTTTGACAAGTTTTATTTTACCTCTTTAAACTTGTTGCTGGAGTTTAAGATAGGCGAGCAGTTTGATGTTAATCTCACTAGTTTATTGGTCTGATTGGTTCTTGAAACGTCAAGGTGGATCTTGCATGCTTGTTTTTACTGCTGTGCAGTGTCACAAAAGCCAAGTGTAAATTTTTTATAGCATTGTGAATTACATGGAATTTTGGTTTAGTTCAGTCAGATAATTAAGTAGGAAGGTTGCTGTATCATCATGACTTTGCCTTGAAAGCTCTGCTTAAAGTCTAGGATTATTGTATTGCCAGATGTCCAGAACCGACATGGCGATGCTAAATGTTTTAGTTCTCATTTTTGCGAATGTTTGACATGAGGTGGTCATTGTATGGAGATATTAGAACCCACCACTACACCATCACGCCCCACAAATTGAAAATGAAAGTGAAAAAATGAAAATGGTGTTCAGAATAGACAGGTCTAATACTATAAATTTAATATTCACTGTCATATTAGTAGACCTGTATTTATGTGTGCTTGTTTTCAGTTGTGCAAACATTCACTTGAGAGATGGATAAAGAACAACTGAAATTGTTGCACGACTTCGTGAAACTCTGTCGGGTGAAGCCAAGCATCTTGAATCTGCCGGAGTTGGCCTTCTACCGTGAGTGGCTAGAGAGGTAAGAGTTGAACGCAGCAATAATTGTGCCAGCTTTTCTACTAAAACCAGTCATGATGGTATTAGAAACTGCAGTTTAGATCTTCATTGAAATTTTAAAATTGGCTGAACAGTTCCGAGCAGTTTAAATTGTAAATTGCTGAATCGCTGTAATGACAAGCATTTACTTAAAATTACTGGGAAAACAGTGCTTCTCATTGTTAAAAGAGTACTGTCAGTATCAATTAAGTTACAGCTGCGCTAGAGAATTGGTCATTAGGATGATTAGGTCCTTAATCTCAGTTGTATTTATCCAGATATTTTAATTCTTGTTAAACACTATTTGCACAGCTGTCCTTGTGTAATGCTACCTAGAGCCATTTTGTATGAAATAATGTCTGGTGGATTTGCCAGAAGGAAACTATGTCTGATTGGATGTACCAGAAATTTATCCACACATTTGTCTAACTGATCATGACATGAACGACTCAGGAACACTGGTTAATGACTGAAATAAACTGTGTGCCTTAGGCTAATGTTTTTGTCAGTTACTGCAGCCCTGGTGTTAGCTCTTGGAACCAGAAAAAACTTTTTGCCAGGCTCCAAGTCAAGAATTTTGCAGAAACGGATAGTTTAGTGAACATGTAATAGGTTGCGTTCGGCCAACTTAATTTTTCTTGATCAAACGAAGTATATCTGTCTGTCTTATTGAAATTAATTTGTCTGTATTATACTTGTGAATTCAAATTTTTTAATTTTTCTTGCAGCCTTGGGGCTAAAGTCCCTGCACCCTGTGCGGATGGAGCGGGACCGTGTGGTGGATGCAAAGCTCCTCCCACCGAAGGAGCGCACAAGGTAGACTGCACTGTGATATTAATATTAGTCATACAGTTTGGATTTGTTAATGTGAATTTGTCAGGGGAAGTGCCTTATCAGACAGCAGTTTATCTGAGCTATTAAGTAAAATAAATAAGGTCAAAGCCGTACGCCGCGTACGGTCACTATATAGAGAAACGTATGTGTTTGCATTTACATGTTGTTTGTGCCTTGGACCTGATATTAAAGGAAGTAATTGTATTTTGTTGTCTAGAAGGCCGCATCGCCTCCTGCTCCTGAGCCAGAAGACGAAGAAAGTCCGGAGAGTGATGTTGGTAAGTTATTCGTAAATTCAGAACTGACGTGGGCCACGCCGGATCATGACCAGAGGTTTCAAAACTGTTGCGGTTCTCAAGCTCGATGGTCTGACGTACTGGTGACATTCAGACTTGCATTTTGTAGCACTTTTTTATATTTTATTTTATTGCTATTTTCTGTTGCATTTCTCTCTCGAATGTTAGCCCTCTTCTTCGTAATTACCTAAGAAATTTTTAAAGAAATGAATTATGCTATTACATGTTAATGATGCCGCCTGACCCGTTTGCATCCACTGTGGTTTCAAGGTTTTCTATTTAAGTGTCTTGATACATTCAATTAATTAATTAATGATTAATTACTGAGCATCTTTGATAAAAATTTGTTGAATAACAATTGGTGTTTTTTAGAAATTGACCGAGAGGGATGTATTGAACCGGACAATGAACCACCGCAAGCAATGGGCGACGAATCGGTTGAGGTAATTTTGCATGTTTGGTAATCCTGAAGACTGAGTGTCTGTGCTTATAAACAATTATGGCTATCCCAGTGTCGCTCAAATAGAGGGCTGCTACCTAACAACCATATCCCATAATGCAATGTGCTTGGTAAGTAAGTAATTAACATGGATTTTACTAGCATCAAGTATCAATCTGTGTTGGTTAGTATACTATCAATTAACACATTCTCATCATTGCAATTTCCATTTACGTAAGGATTATTTTCATAGATCCAGCTTCTATTGTTCTGAATATTTAATTTCCAGATGCTAAAGCTTGGCTTTATTATCTGACGTTAAAATGCACAATTTATAATTAAGGATGCTAAAATTATAAATTACTGTTTATGACCTTGGAGACTTTTACTGTTAGTCTGTTGACATGAAAATTCTTCATTACTTAAAATTCATGTTGAATACTTATTGAGTACAAATTGTATGATGGGATGTGGCTTGAAGGTGGTAGCAGCACTCTATTTGAGAGAAGTCAGGGGAGGCCGTATTGTTTACATACACAAGCACTCAATCTTCAGGATTACCACATACTTTTGCATATTCATAATTTCTAGTACAATCCATACAATAAGAGCTTTTAACATAGGAAATCTTGCGTTAGGATTGCTTGATTTGAATTGCAAAGTTGTTGGTCATGTACGTCAGAGATCGAGAAGGATGAAAACGATGAAATCCAGTCTTTATTTACGTTTGTTTTTGCAGGTTACAGACGAGATGCTCGAGTTGTCGTCGACTAAGAGAGACGATGCGATGAATGCCATTTCTGAAGGCAAGTCGACGAACATTTATTATTATTATTATGATTTATTGACAAATTTTTATTATTATTATTATGCCTCAAGGTATATGTGATCTCTGAGAAACTTAAGCCTGATTAAGAACAAAGAAAATGTCTGGAGCTTTACCTATTTGTCTCTGACCAGTTGTTTATCGTGTTCCAGGATTGTCTTTAATTCCAGTTTGGTAAATTGGCTGATTGATTGTTTTCGTGTATATAAAAGACGTCTGTTTACTTTCGCAGGTAATTTGGAGGAAGCGATCAACTGCTTCACGGAGGCGATCAAAAATAATCCGAGCTCTGCCTTGCTCTATGCCAAACGAGCGAGGTAGGCAATCTTTCTCCGTTAGGCACTATGGCATGCTTTTTTGAATGATAATGATGATGATGATGATGTGAATTCTTATACGGACATGCTCAAAATGATTAGAATGCAGTGAATTTTGATGACTGCAGCAAATTCTGATGACCGTACCCTACCCAAGGTACAATGAATTCTGATAGTAATGTGGTGATTCCTGATAACAATGTGGTGACTTCTGATAAGAAAGCAGCGAATTTATTCTGTGACAATGCTTTGAATTCTGATAGCAGTGGATTCTGACAACACTGTTGGGAATTCTGTGTGTATTTATGTAGTATCTACGTTAAACTTGGCAAGCCGAATGCTGCAATAAGAGATTGTGACAAGGCGATTGAGCTCAACCCAGACTCTGCTCAACCATACAGGTGGAGAGGCAAGGCATACAGGTTCGTTTGCATTTCTTTCTATTGTATATTGTATCATTGTCATGCTTTCATTGAGAACTGCTTTAAATAACCAAGCATCAATCAATATGGCTGAGCGGTTGTGAGCGAAAAACTTGCTCAAGAGTCCTACTAAATAACCCTTTCATTGGAGTGCTCAAACTCGTGCTCTCTGCGTGCTGCAAGGCATGCATTGTGGCCTATTGTCTACATTAAACAGTTAGTATTGTAAATAAATAAATAGGTTTGACGCGATCTTTTTCATCAATTGATTGGTTATCGAAAACATGCAACTGCTGAAACGCTTTGAGCGTACAGTAATGCTTATGTTGGTTTGCAGGCCTGTAATGCTTATATTAAGATTCTTATAATTAATATTTTATGTTAACCCTTTGCGTGGCAGAGGTGCAGAATTGCGACATATGTTACTTTACATTAGGTTTGTGATACTTTACGCTAGGATTTCTATATACTTCTTTATGTTAGTCTTCGTGTGATGCCTTATGTTAGGCTTCATGTAAGTGTAAATGCCTTTGTCATACGTGTAACTTTCCAGACTGCTTGGTCACTGGGAAGAGTCCTTCCATGATCTAAGCAAGGCTTGTCAGCTGGATTACGATGACGATACCAATGAAGTTCGTAGAGAAGTCGAGCCCAAGGTATCTCGTTTTAATTGGATGTTGTTTTTATAAACAAGAAATTATGCTGTGATTATGTGTAACGGACAAGGAAATGTTACATCGACTTGTTTAGTAAGTTATAGAATAAATAAGTAATTGCATTCGTTAAGATCCGGACTATAAGTTACTCTTGTGTAAAAAAATACAGTGATGTGAAATCCATACATCGGTCGCACTGGCAGGCAGATACACTACAGCCATACACCTGTAGATTGCCTGAAGTGTTTAGGCACATGTGCTGTCAATGGCTGTAAATACACGACCATTTATTATTAGCTGCTTGCTAGATTTGGTTAAAATTTACATTTTATGCAAAATTGCACATTCAAGACTATTTCTCGAACATTTGGTGTGTGCTACTGTGTTGTGGTTTTATTTCTTTCTGTTGATGTTTTCAGGCGAAGAAGCTGTTGGAACATAAGCGAAAGCAGGAACGTAAGCGCGAGGAGAAGGAACTTGCCAAGCGAAAGGAACGAGTGAGAAAGGCAAAGGAAGAGGCGGAAAAAGCTCGCAAAGTATGTACCGTGTCAATATTGTGCATGTCCACAGATTCCACGGCTTTCGAAGTTTAGTAATAAATTAACGAGTGCAGTTTTTTAAATTGTGACAATGTGCATGGTTGTCACAAATTGTGATCGCAAAAAGTATGAAGGAGAAACCCTGAACCAAGCAGTTGCATATAAAAGTTAAAATTTTGAACACGGGAAGTTCGTGGGAGTGTCTCAAAGTGATACATGCCACAGTATCTAATTGTGAATGTGTTTATCGTAATGAAACCTTTGTTGAATTATTTTATGCATTTCAGTCAGGGGGGACCCCATCTAAACTTCAGTGGGTTAGTGTATACAGAGATATTAATTGTAGTGTGTGTGTGTGTGTGTGTGCGAATTGCTTCTAAATAATTGTGACCTGGTTTTGGAATACGATCTATCGTATAGGTTAATTTCTGCGTGCTTTACAACTTAAGCACTGTAAGAGTTCTGAGCTTATTGAATGAAAAACGATTGCCGGGCTGGGCCGAGGGATTTTTAATGCTTGGATATTTTGCCGTTGGACCACGTCTGTGTGGAATCTTGTTGCGTTTGGTAATTATTTCTGTGAATGGTTTGGTGTTGTCGTTGTTTTGGATAGGAACAGCAGGAAAGAGACGCTTCATCGCCGAGATTCTCAGGTGAGGGCAACATTGCGGTCACTCGTTTATTTTTGTATGTGAATTGTAAGACGTATCTTTTGAAGAATTCATGCTTGAAGTGTATGTTAATGTAAGTTAATAAATACATCGGTATCTTCATTCGTTTCAAAAAGTGGCTCAGAACTCACTGATTCTTCTTGGCTTTCAAGCACTTGGATATCTAACTGAATCTGCCTCTGGTGGCTAACTATTCACACATCGGATTCAAATTTTAGCATGACCATTCATGTGTTGCAAATTTTATTTATTAGCAATGATAATGGTAATTCATTACTGTGATACAAGTGTACCATAAACGCATTTAGTACGCTGAAACTTAGAAAAAATATCACAATGGTACTGACAATGCAGACTTTTCTAAATTAACATTAATATAAACTTATAAAGTCTAATTAATGGAATTGCAGTACAACGGTCATATGAGCAATTGTATAGAAAAATATTGATGTAGTAAGTGAATTGTTTATCCATGCATTGTCTTGTGACTCCTTGGCATAAATTTTCAACCTTGGAATCGTCTGTTTAGATCTACAGGTAGAACCCCAGGTGTGTTGAGCAACTGAAGTTTCCGTCAAAGGTGTTTTGTAACTTGTGTTAGATGTCTTCATACGTTCGTGAACATTTGATTGACATCTTGCTTTTGATTGACAGGTTTTCCGGGTGGCTTTCCGGGTGGCTTTCCGGGCGCTGGGGGCTTTCCAGGTGCTGGAGGCTTTCCCGGTGCTGGGGGATTTCCCGGTGCTGGGGGCTTTCCTGGTGCTGGTATGTCGGGAATGCCTGACCTTACAGCTCTTCTTCAGGACCCAGAACTTCTCCAGGCTTTCCAGGTATGGAAGCAACATCATTTCCGACTTGGATATATTAAGGATGGCGTACGCACCACTGTTGACCTGAGGATGTGGCAATCTAGGCAATTGCAAGAGGCGCAACTTTTTAACCTTTCTCGAGAGATTCTGTGCATGTGCTATAGAATAAGATTAGCCAATGGTACATGCATGGTCAGCAAAAAGTGGTGCTTCTAGTGGTGACATTTCCTACAGGTGAGATCAACGTCGAGAGAGAGAGAGAGAGAGAAAAGGCAGGATTTGAAGCGAGAGTAAGGGTGTGGAAAGACTAAGAGAGAGAGAGACAGAGCGAACTGATGGTAGAAGTCCATTCCGCGGAGAGGGACATATTGATTGATTCTGAAAATTTATATAGCACTTCTTCAAGAAGCGCTTCTTCAAGAAGCCTACTCAGTAGCGTTCTTTGCAGGCAAATGATCTGGATTGAAAGTGTACTAAAAGCGAACGGGAAACCGATGTAGCTTGTCTCTAAAGCGTTAAACAGAGGAGTTACATTGCTTAAAATTTGTGTCTTTTTGTGTTGACTAGGATCCAGAGGTTGCAGCTGCTTTCCAGGACATCAGCTCCAACCCAGCGAACATATCCAAGTACCAGAACAACCCGAAGATACAGAAGCTGATGAAGAAGATGTCGCAGAAGTTTGACGCGCCTCCGGGAGCGATGGACGAGGAGATGGAAGACATCAGCGGATCTTCCGCCTCTGCCAGTTCCGGTCAGACCGTTCCTCCGCAGCCAGACATCGACTAAACACCCCCAACAACAGCGACACCCCAGTTACCTCGGCCGATCTGTCTGTCTCGGAGCCAGCTCTCGCTTTCGGACGATTATTTAAACGGCGCGTTTGAATTCGGACTCGTGGCGTCGAAATGCGGTTGAAAGAGTCGTTGTTTCGGGCGGTCGTTGACTTTTGTTGGGATCTGTTGTAATTACTTGGTGGGCTGGGATTCGCAGTTGCTGATGGACACAATTTGTTCCGTTCTGTTTACGCTGTGTCAGTGGGGAAAGTTTTTCGCAGGGGGGGGGAAATGTTTCTGCAGCTCTTGATGTCGGCTCAATGCGTTTTTATTTCTGTAATCGGCGCTTTCTTCTTGCTACTGCGCTGTTGGTCGGACGTTGTGTGCGCCGTCTTCCGTGATTTCTAGTGTTCTCGATATTTGGCGATGTGAACTGGTGTTACTACAACGCAGATAAAATCAGATCCTTGTTTCTATTGTACCTGGTACCACTTCATCCTGCTGTCTTTTGTGCAGCGCTGGTTGTGTCTTCGTGTGGGTAACCCTGGTTCCTATTTTCAGAGTGAGAGCCATAGTACATAATTGTATTTTGTAACAACCACATTTTCGGAGACGGGTTACAGAATGGCACGTAATTATCAAAAGTATCGTGTATTTGAGGGATAATGAAATATTAAAAAAAGCCAAATTGAATTCTAGATTGACATTCTTGTTGCACTTTTCTTGCATGGAGGTTGTTTAAGCTAATTGTTTTTAATCTACTGATTGTCGTGGAAATATATGATGAATTTCTGTGGAGAATTTACAGTAATCAACTTGACTTGTTTCCAGCTAGATTGCTAAAACACAGGTGTATTTAGGCTCCAGAAGGTGTTGCATTTTGCATTTTTCTGGCTTCGGGATCATAAATTTCCAACTATTCTTAACGGGTTAAACCATAAACTGTACCAATTAAAACAAACTTGCCAAACTTCACCGCATGAATGCTCATTTCCCACGTATTTGGTTATCGATTCTTTTTTATGTTTTGCTTATCAACTAGTTAACCGTTCTTTTATTTTGCTACTCTTCTTTTTGTAAAGCAAGGCTGGCTAGAACAGACAGGTCTACTGGATTTTAAAACGATGCAAACAAGAGATTGTGAACTAAAATGATGCAAGAAAGTTATTTCTTACCGACGTATGTTTTTGTTTTGCATTGCTAACGTGACAATTTAACGTGGACCTTGTTTTGTGTTGGCTATTTTCAATTCAATTTTGCGCACTAGTTAACGTTGCGTTTCTGTGAGTTAAATCGTGCACTAATTAATACATCTGAGGTTCTGTCGGTCGGTGTGTTGCGTTCTGGATTTTAATGCGATAGTCTGGCAGCAAAGTTTAGCATAAAGATATTTCTTTTATTTAAGGTAATTTGCAATAAATCTAATTGATATTCCACAGCTCAGTCTTCTAGGATTTATCGATGGCAATGTCTTCAACATAGTCTGCATTGATGTACTTGCGTAGTTTACAGGTTCAAATCCCTCCTCCCCTCCCCCCCAAAAATTCTGAATTTTAAAAACTAATTCTGTATGTTTTGCCACGGTGTCCATTGGAGAACCCCTTACATTTTCAGATGTGCTGGCCAAATAAGTTGCAGGAGATTTGAAAATCAAATCAAGTGAATTTGTATTTTCTTCTCAATATTAGTAATCTCTGAATCAAGCCAACATTGTGTTTGGTTGAAAGTAGACAATGAGAACTTGCAATCCAGTCGTAACACTAGGTCATAGGGCATGATCAAATTGTCCTTGGGGGCATGATTAAGAATTTGTAGTCGTGCACTAGGACCTGTGTTATAGGTTTGCTGCCTAATGATGTCACTGTGCAGACTGCTGTGAAAACGAAGATCAACACACACTGGTTTGACCAAGTTATGCTCAGGTCACAGTACAGACAGTATCCACCAGTAGGCCTACAAGTTAAAAACTACGGCGGACAATTGTGAGGCCATTGGCCGACATGGTGTGCCGTTATACTACATGGAACAAGCAACCTTAGCCTTTGAACTAGGTAAGTTAAAGACGGGAAATTAAACTGAACATAAAATGATCGCACACGGTCACAATATTTATGCGCTAGAAGAAAAGATTTGCGCCACTGTCACGAGAGTCAAGGATAAAAGTTAAAAGGAAAGGCCGTTGGTTGCTGAATGCTGATACGTTGAAAATATCAGAATACTTCCCGTCTGTGCTTTATTTGGCCTACGCACATCATCGACAAACCAGCAGTCAATCCATTGATTCGTTTTATAGGACCTATTTGTACGTTGCAAATCCCGCTTTTTGACACAGAGATGCACCAAATTACACCGAGCAGCTCTGGATGCCGCACAGATTGGCGCCTTGGGTGTATCGCAGACGCGCACTGAATGGAAACTAAGGCGCTGATTGGTCGAAGTTTGCCGCCACAGTTCCGGACTAAATAGTTTATTGTGGCCGCCATTGTTCAAGGATCGAATTCAACGATTAACGGGACGAAAATAACGGTTCTCCGATTGTAGATCGGTCTAAAAATGGTGTTATCGGAAGACGGCGACGATGGCCAAATTGAGACGCGCTTTGAGTCTCTGTGCATGGATCTTAACATGGACAGAAGTTCCCAGGAGGAAGCCTGGGTCTCTTTTGAACGTATTCGCACCAGCTACACTCTCGAGGTAGAGACCAATAAATTGTATATGTATTTATTTATTTATCTGTATGCGTATTGTACACATGGACTTGCATGCATTCATGTCAGAACTCCGCCACTGCTCGTACTTTGGCAGTGCCAGTCCCTACATGGATAAAGGAGGAGGGTGACACTAGTCACCTTTTATATGACTGTCGTTAAACAGCAGCAGGCGCATTCATGTCCATTTAATGGATGCGTGGTTTTGAAGAATTGATATGCAATACATTTCCTCATTTACATTCATCAAAACATTTATTTTCTCGTGACCTTGAGCACTGGGAGAGCCTCTGAACGTTTCACCCTGTTGTAGGCGCTTTATAAATGTTTTAATACAATACATGATTTTTTTTATTGTCGCTGTTGTCGGTAAACACGAAGACTGAGTCACCGTACTCCAAACAATATGGCCACCGTATATGCGTGCATAACAGAGCGGCGCGACATGCGGCCTAATATTTCCGCGAAAATTAAAGGACGCTTCAATTTCAGCAGAATGACTGCACTAAACCCTAAAACTAACCCTAACCGACCCTCACGGCGCCTAACCTGAGCCCTAACCGACCCTCACGCTTTGCATGTTGAGATACATGTTACGATGTCGTCGACCGGTCGCGTTCTAACTTTACGGCATTCGTTGGCAGCCATATTGTTTGGAGTACGGTGACTCAGTCTTCGTGTTTACCCTGTTGTCTTCAGCAGTTTGGCAGACCGTTCAATTCTATCCAGTTATTCTCATCGAAATTAAAATTTGTCATAAATGGTCGCCGACTCGATACAGTCTATTTTACACTGATTCTTTCATCGTAATTGCTACAGGCAGACACAAATGCAAGAGCATAATAATTATAAGTTCAGAGTTATCTTCTACTAGTGTTGTGATAATTTAGGATTTCAGATCTGTTTTCTTGGTGCTAGTCATGGTTCATAGTCTAAAAATGATGTTAATTGTCCAAATGATGCCACAGTTTACTCAAGTGACGTCAAATAATATCATAGTTTATAGGCCAAAAGATGACCATCGTATTTGAACCAAAATTTTGCATTGACTTCATCTATTAACTTTGTAAATGATCCAATGACCAATAAATCAGTCAATCAATCAGCACTGTTGCTTGATGACTTCTATAATGCCGCTGCCATAGTGACCAACACATGAGTCAGTGGTTGTTTTGAGTCGCCTTTCCGGTTCAGTTGCTTTGTGTAGTGATTTTCTTCTTGTTGTTCACTCACTGTTACTGTCTTTATTGCTGCTAGAATTGTGCGACCCTCTACTGTTTAATCTATTCTATTAATTCAACGCTTCACAGGTGTTTGCTTATGTTTTGTATTGACTTCATGCATTAACTTTGCAAATGAGACAAGCAAGTCTTTAGCGGGTCTACATATGACCTCTGACTTGACCATTGACCTGCATTAATGTTCTACGTATTCAAGTTATAATTCAATTGTATAATTTGTCATGCAGTATGTTACACTAGGGCTGATACAATACGAATGTCAACAAACCAATCAATCAATTAATTGATCAATCAGATTCTGTTGCTAATGGCTTCTATGCTGCATTGCTGCTGTTACCATAATGACCAGAACATTAGTCAATGGTTGCTTTTAGTTAAGTCACAATGGAAAGTCATGCTCCACTGGTAATGGAAAGCCAGGACCTAAGTACTGGTCAGTATGTCTGCCACCATGATGAAGCAGTTGCTTTTCAGTAGAATTTTTCAGGCATCGCTGTAAGGAGACAAAGCCGAAATCAATAGCCACAGTGTCTGATTGATAGGTTGCCGCACAGTGCACACCACTGTCCAAGGTGACTTAAGGATCCCTTTCGCCCGTTCTGCAACAACGCAGAGCCGTTCCTTCTCTGTGGTTGGTCCAACAACCTGGAACGGGCTTCTCTTGGCAACAAGACCCCTCAAAAAATGTTCTCAGTTTCACAAACTGTTGAAGACTGCTTCTTGTTGGTTTGCATGGTCTCTGAGTAGGGAATCGTGATGGGGTGCTATATAAATTCCGATTGGTTGATTGATTGGTTGATTGATGCTAATGAGAATTTGCTTATCAGAATTCAGCTTCTCTGATGTGTCATGACTCTGACTGCGACTTCTCTTCCAGCGACCGATGATTGATGAGCATTTTATGCACTGTGGAAGTCGCATGATTAGTTGTATTGGTAGAGCTGTGCTCGGAATTCTACCTGTTTGTCATGTACGTGCTCAGCCTCACACTCCAAACATTGCTACAGGCAATTGTGATGAATTAATTATTCATATATAAATTGCCAGCCTGTGATGATCCAGTGCTGATTGATCAATTCTTGATAGCCTGACTCAACAACTCAATCGCTTGCTTGGAGAATGGCTGCATGCTTCCACGTCAAGTGTAAAATGTCCGTGGCATCTCTGAACTTGAAGTTGAATCATTGAGCAATAGTACCATGCTGAAACCTTTTTGTAGCACTGATAGCATTGATGTGAATTCTGATTTTATGTCATGGCCATTGTTTTTCATTTTTCTTTGATTTTGTTTGCTTGATGCATATTCGTGGGCACCTAGAGCTGTGCAAGAGAGTATGTCCTTTCAAGCTGCTTAAATATTGTTGAATCAAATTTGTTTTAAAATAGTTTCAACAGATCTGCATTTTTAGTTGTATTTAGCTATGCATCATGAGTGCCTGACTTTAAAATCTGCTGTTAGCTTTTTTTAAATGTAATCATTTTACGCAATGTAATGCATAACATTGCATATGCACTTGTCAGATGTAGATAAAAGTCACTTACTGTAACTTCTTAAATTATTATCTTGCTGGGGCGCATGTTGAGGGGAGACTCGCTCTTGAGGACTGTTCTCAATGGAAGAATGGATGGAAAGTATCCACCAGGAAGACCAAGAAAGATGATGTTGGACTGGTTGATGGACAGAGAAAAGGGACGAGGATATAAAGCAATGAAGGAAAAAACACAGAATAGACAAGAATGGTGTCATTGCAGGCTTGGACCTGCCTGATTGCAGAACGCCAAAGAAGATCTTGCTGTGTTAATAAGTAAGTAAGTAAGCATATTCTTTAATATATATAACCAGCTGCAAAACAGCACTCTGGTGAACAAGTATCATATGTACCTGGGGTACATAAAATTCACTTGATAAGATATAAAACAATATCAAGACTAAGGCGTAAAAAAAAAATTGTTGTGTTTCCGGTAACGCGACCGACCCATTTTTAGGGCCGCGACCCAAATATTTTTGTAAAAAATTTTTATTAAAAAAATTTTTTAACAAAAAAAAAAAATTCCAAAATTTTTTTCAAATTTTTTTCTAAATTTTTTTTTCTTTCACATTTGTACTGACATAACATAAGATACGTCAACAAAATGAAATTAATAGGACTGTTTCTAGAGCAGTTTTAGGTGCAGACAGTCGGGAAATAGGCAGTTTATACTTGCTTAGAACACGTACTTTGTTTCAGCATGCAAAAAAGACTAGTGGGGTATACTTTTTCGGATAGTCACTGCATAAAAATATTTTACAAAATAAAAATATTTTCCGACCTACCTACCCAATTTTTTTTAGCTCTGTTACCGGAAACACAACATATTTTTTTTTTTGGCCTAAACAAATAGTCATCCTACTTGCTAAAATTTTTATGTACTCTGTACAGTGCTCACATTTTCCGTCTAATGTTTTCTGAATGTAGTTTTGCTTTGAAGTTACCATCAGACATGTTACATATTAAACAATGGTTTGCTACAGAGAGATGTTTCCTGTATTCGATACTTGTAAGGGTTACTGAGTTCACGGCTAATGCCATTGTTGTTGTTGACGTTGTGTAGGGTGATGGTCTGCACTGGTTGGCCTGCGCCCTCTACGTCTCGTGTCGGTCGAGCCTCGTCCCAGCCGTTCACGGTCGTGACATGGTCGAAGGCAACTGCGTCTCGCTCACCCGTCTGCTTCGTACGGCAAAGCTCAGGTGCATCTTTTATTGTTATCTTAACCCTTTACTGACCATGGCATGGTGTAGTCTTTTCGTTTGGATGGTATCCATGGGTAAATCCTATGTCGTCAGTCGGCAAAGAGTTAACATGAACTGGTGCCGTTTGCTTAACTTCGTTTAACGTATCCATTCATTCACTCAGTTTGCACATGTGGTGTCTCTCCCGAGTAACTCCATGTGCCCTGCCTCGTCCTGAACCAAATTCAGGTGTTTGTAGAGAAGTCTATAGATGTCTGGTTTGGGCCAGGGATTCTGCATTCAAATTCATTTTCTTGGCTTTGCAAGTTTGCTATTCCAATTTGTTTATTGATCCCATAAAATGATAGACAGACAATGGTACATTCAGAGTGTGTGAATGCAGTGATTGATTGTAGTAGACAATTATATTTATATACAGCCATTGCTGCATATGTTAGGGAGTAATAGGCTACCTGAAGGGAATGATCCTGCGAGAGTTTGAGCCTATTTGCCAAAACATATTCATTTCTATAAGATGGCAACAGTTTTAAAATACCCAGATACAATGGCAGTAGCTTGGGAAACATATGAACAGTTGCATCAGGATACCTTCCTTCTGCCTCAACTCAGAATAAAAAAATAAATAAACATAGGTTAATACAGTTGTTTATTTGACTTTTTATTGTGTGCAAATATCCAGTCCTCTCCTGCGTCATCTGTTCTTCCCACCAACGGTGTATGGTCAGTGTTCTCTTCTAAGCTGAGTTGACCTGGCTGCTAGTGGAGCATAAATTTTGAAACCGATTTGCACATAAAATTATTTGGTTAATGCTATTACTTAACAATATTCATACAATTGGATTAACCATGGTTTTTTTTCTTCCAGCCTCATAGAGTTTTTCAAAAAGATGAAGAAGTGGGCCGACATGGCGAGTCTTCCGCAGAAATTCCGCGACAAGGTGGAGCGGCTCGAAAGGAATTTCGCCGTTTCCACGGTGACGTTCAAGAAATTCCAGCCGATCTTTCTCGACATATTTAAAAATCCCGCAGACGATCCGGTGCGGCCTCCGAAAGGACGGAAACACAAGTGAGTGCTTACACGCAGTAAGATCAATCAGAATTTATATAGCACCATTTCATGATCACTGAGCAAAATATGCTTCCAACCAATGCACAGCGGAGAAAGTGGTCCTAGGCAGCATATGGAACTGAGATCAAGTACCACTGTAGAATATAGATATAGGATAGAACGTGTATACTTCTAGTCGTTTTGATGTTAACAGTGGCAGATTTGCTGTGTAACTGTTTAGAAATCATATCTAGCTATCTATGGAATTTATCTCTCTCTTCGACAAAAAACAGTGCAGGAATTAATATATAAATATTCTGCAGCATTTGTGCTTTTGTTTGCTGATGTTTAAATTATAATTTGCAATTTTAATTTTTTGTTTGTTTCTTCTGAGCAGAAGACAAACGATCGCCGCACGAGAAGTCTTCAGCTTCTGCTGGACAATGTTCGTCCAGGTCAAAGGTCAGACCAATGTTATGACTGCTTACTTACTAACTGAATTTTTGATTTTCGGGTTATGATTTCCTTGCTAGACCCATTGAGATTGACCCAGCGTTCTACTATGATGGTACATGGTAAATTGGGAATCCTCTGCCCTCAGTCGGTAAGAAGTTAACATGTTGTCATGTGTTCCTACTATTTCATTCAATCATTCTGTGGCTTGTTAGTTTGAATTGAGTAAGTGAATAATATTATTAATTTCTGTTGAAATGCATACACATGGTTTATTGTTTGATTCTTGTTTTCTAGGGAATTTTCCGGCGATCAGCGACGACCTAGTCAACTCGTATCATCTGCTTCTCTGCTGCATCGATTGGTTCTACGCCAACGCGTTGCTTAGCAACCGACGTGATCTGCTGAATCCGAGCTTTTCAGGTCGACTTTCGTTGTGCATTATTTGTTTAAGACTTTTCTTGATGGTTCTAACTGAGGAATTAATACGTCTTGTAAACCGTAGGTTTAGGTCATGCGCAGCAAAGCGCAAGAATCCCAATTGTAGATAATTGGATCATCTGGTTGATGACTTATATTTATATATGTACAGTCTCACGCTGCCTTTGCTGATTTTCTGCAAGCACTTGAGGTCCATTCTGTTTGATCATGGTTTGGCTGTGTTAAGTTGGGAGCTATATAAAATCTGGCGCTGTATAAATCTGCAATCACCATTACCGTCGACGGTGGTCTCTTCCGCTGAATTCATGAAGGTCATTTTCTTCGATCATGGTTTAGCTGTGTCAGGTGAGGAGCGCCTCTGAGGCGTTTCTATTTAGTGGAGCTATATAAATCTGCAATTACCATTACTGTCGATGGTGGTCTCTTTTAGTGAAGTTGTGGTTGAGGATCGTAATCCGTTGGGAGAAGAACATTCAAGAATTTTGCGTTGATTGTTTTTCCGTGGCGTTGTGCAGAGATTTTTTGCTGTTTTTGTTTCTTCAGGTCTGCCAGAGAACTTTGCGACTCGCGACTACAAGCCGCCGGCAGAAGTTCCGTGCATCATTAAGACGCTTTGCGAGCAGCACCAGGGATTGCACCTCGAGGCGAAGGGAATCAAGGAGCACTGGTGGAAGCCGTACATCCGAAAGCTGTTCGACAGAAAGGTTGATCTTACAACAATACTCCGAACTCTTCCCGCCTCATTGTGTCGTCCACTTCGCTCTTCAACCAGATTTGATCTTGTAGCTCTCCTCATACTAGAACAGTTATGGCTCCGTCCCGGTCTTTTACCGCAACTGGTCTTTCTCTTTGGAATACGATGTCTCCATCTACTCGATCTCAAATTCCTGCTGGTAATCCCTTGTCCTCATTTTCTTTTCTCTCTCTCGTGGCCTTGCACACTAGGTTCACCATGTTAGAATTTCTTTATAAATGTTTTCATACAATACAATACTGGGTGTTTGGCGATGTTGAAGGTTTTATCTAGGTTTTAATATTTTCTTGATTTTGTTTGCAGATGCTTGTTGGCAAGACAGAGAATCTGATGGGCGTCTTGGAGCTGACCAGCTTCGAGAAAAACAAGTAAGTAGCAGCAGCAGGGTATCTGCAGACTACTTAAGTAACACTTTTGAGGATTAGGCTGTGGGCCAACTGCTTTTGCCATGCATATTTGTGGTGACTAGTCTGAGTCACTGGTACCGTAATATTTGTCTGTGTATTGTTGACATTTTTGGGGCACGGTGGTGTAGTGGTAAGTTCGTTGCCTTGCGGCCTGAGGGTTGCAGGCTCGAATCCACCTCAGGCCACCTCGTATCGACCTTAGGCAAGTCTTTCACTCTCATTTGCTCAGCGCTTCGGCATGAGACTCTGATACAGTGTCCGCACTGTAGTCGGGAGCACTTCTGAGTAGTATCTTGAAGATGCGCTCTAACAAGTGCACATAAATATAGGTTTGATATGCCCAAAGAAACTTTGGAAGGGACCAGTCTCTCATTCTTTAAAAACACATTTCTTTTCCCCCTGGAATTTCTATGCTGAGGGTGCCGCTGAAAAGTCATTAGAACTGCAAAAGGCACTATTTAAATTTATAAATAAATATGATAGAGTGTAAGTAATACGATACTAATGTGGCATTGGTTGGAACGATTTTGTAGCAAATCGATAAACAACGCGTACGATGAGTACGTCTTGAACGGCGGCGATTTCGACGAACGAGTTTTCCTCGGAGACGACGCCAACGAGGAAATTGGAACGCCAGCGAAAAGCGGATCATCGCTCGTTGGAGAAACGTCGGAAAGATCGCAGGTCGCTCGAAATCTTTGGCAACACCTGAACGAGGCAAGGAGATGTCTTTGTCATCATTTAAATTCTTTCACTGTTGGTTCTAGGTGTTGCATTTTGGTATTTGCAATTACTATCTCTGCAAGAAGTTGCAGTTTGCATATGCACTTGTTATGGCACCCCTTCAAGATTTTCTACTCAGAAGCGCTCCCATCTACAGCACTGTATCAGAGTTTAACACGTTGACTGCTTATTTGCTGTGTTAAATGACTCAATGGGGGACGTGTATACACGTCCCTCGCGTCCAACGTGTTAATGCCAAAGTGCATGAGCAAATGAGAGTGAAGGACTTGCCCAAGGTGCCTACGAAGCGGTTGAGGTGGATTCGAACCTACAACCATCCGGCTGCAAGGCGACGGACATAGCCACTACACCACTGCACCCCGCAAATGTTGAACGAAGACTATGGGCAATGTCAGTGGTCTGTGAATGTATCAGTGTTTATACAATGTTCATCTTGTTTATAGCTGTTACAATGGACTTCCATTTATTTAAATTGCAGAAGACGTTGGCTCCTGCCACCCCGCTCACCAATCGTAGGTACTTGACGGAGAAGGAGGGCATGGTGACGCCGGTTTCCACGGCAACGCAGAGCGTCAGTCGACTGCAGACGCTGCTGTCCGGACGGAAGACGTGTCCGAACGAATTCCTACTCGAGTGCTTTAGGTAAGAACGCTCTAACCTTTCTTACTCTGTGTTGCTTTCTGGTGATGATGAGTTCTCTGTCCAAAGGTGGCAGATCCTTTGGCTTTCAAGCCATCTAGATTAGTGAGGTGGTTTTCCGTTGCCTGCCGCAAAGGCAATTCTGGGTGAGCAACTTGCCCAAGGTTGCCACGCAGTGACTTGAGGTAGATTCGAACCTGCGACCCTTCGGTTGCAAGGCATTGAACATATCGCTATGGTATAGCATCCAAGCATCCATTGCTGTGTGCTTGTTATTAATTCGTTCAAAGTAGGGTAACTGGCACTGACTGCTAGGGTTAAAATGGCAGAACTTTGCAAGTACGTGTTGATTAGATTAGATTATACATGCATGATTTATGTTGATTTTGTTATGACTTGCAGCAAGTGTGTACGAAATCCAAAGGATGGCATCGTGCTACGGGTTGTTGAGATGGGAAAGACTTTCTGCGAAAAATATGCACAGGTAAATTCTATTGTCTTATGTGCACTGGTAACTTTGATTGTCTTATGGCACAGTTAAGTAATTGTTGTTATACTTCTCTGGCAAGTACTTTATCAGTATGCAAATGTTTGTAGCAGGTACGAGTGTTGCAGTTTGTTCTTTGCATGCTTAATTCTGCCGTACTTTCATTCCAGTGCAACTTTTGAATAGGTTTATTTTGTCTGAGGCTGCGTAGCATTTGCTGATACTGTAACATATTGCAGATTATATTGCAAGTGCCTAGAAGACGCTATAATTGTCAGTTAAATATCATGCATTAGATTAAATTTGATTAAGACTGTTCCCCTTGTGCTGCCACCATTCCTTGCATTACATCATGGAGTATTTCTTGTGCTGGCACATTGCAGATGAGACTAGATTAGAACAAAAGTCATTGTTATGATGTGTGCCAACTGTTCGTCTTCTTCGTAGCCGTGTGATAGTAACATGGAGTCGTCAGTTGTTGACTTTGCCAAACGTCGTCTTCAGTTGGCTGAGAGTCTCTACTACAAGGCGCTTGAAAACATTCTCGTTGATGAGAAACAACGACATATCGCTAAAGACAACTTCCTTGTAAGGCTTTCCAGTTGATATCCTTCTCTTAGTTAATTTAGCTATACAGTGGCATATGTTGATATTCTGGAAATCCATAGAACTTTATCCTACATAGTTGTCCTATGGGATTTGATTTTTTTTAAACAATATTTATAATTAAATTCTATTCAAATCTAAACATTAAACCATAAAAGTTATCAAATTTTGGCTAGCAAATATAGTGTTTAGCAAAAATAAATAGTAGCTATGGTAAAATAAGTGTTGACTTAACTAATTAACTTTTGTAGGAGGAATAGAGAAGCGTACTTGTACGTACTCATGGTGATGTTCCATAAAATGATAGAGTTGCAACAGGGGAATGGGGGTAAAAAACATGATTTCATGCATACATAATATATGGGTGGACCCAAAGCTCCCTATTATTATTATTTTTATTATAATTAATATTATTTATTACTAGATGGACAGTTGTCTTTCAATAAACAACCCTTTGAATTTATTTTAAACAATAATATTGATTCATCATCATCAAGAACCGAGGGACCAGTGCCCGTAGGTGCCCGCTGCCATCCTCATTATTCCTCGCCATTTTTGTCGTTCCATCGCCGCATGTGTCAGGTCTTGTATTGGTGCTCCGCACCAGTCGGTTATGTTGTCCAGCCATTCCTTGTGTGGTCTACCTCTTCTGTTGGTTCCCTCCATTCTTCCAAACACCACCCTCTTTATTTTTCTGTCCTCGTTCATTCTACATATGTGACCAAATAGCTCCAGCTTCCTGGTTATTAATATCTGCATAAGATTTTCTGTGGCTTCTATTTGCTCATACAGTTCTGAGTTTTTCATCTTCTGCATCCATCCAACTCTCAGCAATCGTCTGTAGCATTTCCTCTCGAAGGCTAATATCTTTGACTCCATTTCTTTAGTTACTGTCCAGGCCTCGCATCCATACATCATACTGCTGAATACACAGGTTCTCAGTACTTTTAACTTTGTTTGTAGATGTATGGATTTGCTCTTCCAGATTTTATCCAATGCCTTTAGTGCTGTCATTGCTTTCGCAATTCTCGCCCATACTTCTTTCTTGTTGTCTAAGTCGTGTGTTTTGATGCATCCTAAGTATGTGAATTTTTCCACGTTTTCTATTTGGTTTCCATCTATTTCCATCTTCTTAGACAGTTCTTTTGCTCCAAACACCATCGTTTTGGTCTTCTCAAAATTCATGTCAAGGCCATACCTTTTTCCTTCATCACTTAACTTCTGAGCTGTGCTCTCCAACCTCTGGATGTCATCGTCTATCAGGTCGATGTCGTCCGCAAAACATAGATTGTTGATATTCTCTCCGCTGATCTTTACTCCTCCTTCTTCCTCCCTGGTCTTGTCTAGTATTCTTTCCAAGAGAGTAATGAATATGTCTGGTGATATCGGGTCACCCTGTCTTGTGCCCCTGCCGATGCTGAACCATGGGCCAATCTCTCCGCACACCCTTACCGCCGCCTTTGCATTGCTATTAACTTCTCTTAGTAAACGCACCAGCTTGTTGTCTACTCCATATGAGTCCATGGCCGCCCATGTTACACTCTGGTCGATGCTATCAAAAGCTTTTTGGAAGTCGATGAAGCAGTTGTAAATTTTCTTGTCTTTTCTTCTAGCCTTCTCGCCAATCAGCCTCAGTGTTAAGATTTGTTGAGTCGTACTTCTGCCCTTCCTGAATCCGGCCTGTTCGTCTGATCTGAATTCCTCTGTCTGTGCTCTGAGTCTTTCAGTTAGAACCGACATCAGCACTTTCCCCAGATGGCTCATCAATGCAATGGTTCTATAGTTGCTACATTCCTGTGTACTTCCCTTTTTATGCAGCACAATGATGACTGACTTTTTCCATTCTTCCGGCGTGTGACCTTCTCTGTATGCTATCCTGCAGATCTGGTGTAGTTCCTTTATTACCTCTTCTCCACCGTATTTTATCATTTCTCCTACTACGCCATCTATTCCAGGACTTCTGTTGTTCTTTATGCGCTTCACGGCCCTCCTAATTTCCTCTTCTAATATGTCATCATCTTTGTCTTCCTTTGGAGGTGCTATCTCCGCCAGCTCTTCGATTACCTGCCTTGCCGTGTCTTGGTCCAGCTGAGTTTGGTACAAACCACTACAGTATTCCGTCCATCTGTGTACAATCTCTTCTGAGTTCATCAGTACTTTTCCCTTTACATCTTTGATCGCTCTTGTTTTTGGTTGCCACGTTCTATTTATGTTCCTAATCATTTTATATGCTTCTCTTGTCTTGAACTCTGCATGAAATCTTCCTATTTCTTTACACTGGTCTTCTAACCATTTCGCTTTGTCCGTTCTTGCTGCTTTTCGCACCTCATTGCACTTCATTTTATATAGCTTCTCCGTTTCCTCTGATCTGTCTCTTATGACCCTTAGCCGTCTTTTTTCCTGCACTAAACTCAGTGTTTCTGATGTGATCCACTTTTTGTTTATTTTTTCTTGGAGTGGTATTGTCTGTTCTGTCGCTTTCATTATTGTCTCGGCCAGCCGTATTGCCCTTGCATTTAAGTCGTTCTCTTCTTCAAATTTTTCCATTGCTTCTTCGATTGCAGCTCTTGGTAGGCGATCTGTATTTTATCCTCGGCCAGTCTTGATATATCTCTTCTTGCTTGTGGTTCCATTTTACGATGCCTTTTCAGCCGAATCTTGATGTTCGCAATCACCAGGCTGTGGTCCGAGTCCATGTCCGCTCCCTGGAATGACCTGCATTGTTGTGTTGCTGTTTTCCAGCGATTCCCGATGAGTATCATATCTATCAAGTTCTTGCTTCTACCGTTGGGTGATCTCCATGTCCATTTTCGACACTCTTTTTGCTGAAATCTTGTGTTGCATATCCCTAGATCATTCTCTGTCGCAAATTCCAGCAGTCTTTCCCCTCTTTCGTTACGGTCTCCATATCCAAATTTTCCCATGACCTTTTCCCATCCAGTGTTGTCCACTCCGACTTTCGCGTTCCAGTCACCTCCTATGATGATTACATCCTTTGTCGGCATCTCTTTGATCGTATTCGTTAGGTCTTCATAGAAGGTTTCAATCTCTTCTTCAGAGCTTTCTGATGTTGGTGCATACACTTGGATGACCGCTATGTTAAATGGTTGGGCTTGGAACCTTGCTACTATTATGCGTTCGTTCACTGGTTTGTATCCTAACAGAGCTCCCTTTGCTCTGCTGCCCAGGAGGAAACCCACTCCCGCTCTGTGTTTACTCTCATGTCCTGACCATAGGATTCCTCCCCCACTCATCTCTCCCGCCTGTGTCCATCTCATTTCCGATATCCCAAGGATGTCGCACCTATATCTTTTCATCTCTTCTTGTAGAAGTTGTAGTCTGCCTGCTGCCCACAGGGTTCTTACGTTCCAAGTACCCACAGACAGTATGTCCTTGGCTGGTTTGAGATTTCTTTCAGTAGCTGACTTTTCGTTCCAACCCTGATTGCTCGATTGGATACGCGGACCTTGTTCATCCGGGCAACGTCCGAGCCGGCATGTACGACGATTTGAGTTAACTGGCATTAGGTTTCAAGCGTGTTTCCTTTTTGCTGTCAGCGTATCGCCACACATCTGACAAACCCTTTTTGGGGAGTTGATTGCCGCCCACGTTAGCCAGCTTTTCAGGGTTCCTGTTGGGCCTGTCCACCTCGCGAAACGCCCTAGGTGGTTCTTCGGCTGAGTTAGCCTTCACCACTGATGGCATAGCCCCAACAGGCAATCCCCTACTTGGCTGTTGTCACCCCCCCCCCACCGCGTTGAGGTGTGGGTCGGTCTTGGGGGGGGGGGGGGTAATATTGATTAATCGAAGTTAAATTTAGCATATTAATTGATTAAATTTTTAATCAGTACTGGAAATAATTGAAACGGTTCAAAGAAAACTGAGTCAGTTGATTGTTTCTGCAGAAGCTTTCATGTGTTTCAGATGAAGTGTTTCTGTGAATTTGTCTGCTTTTGATTTCTAGAGCCTTCTCGAGCAAGACATCTTTCACCGTTCGCTGTTTGCGATCTGCCTCGAAATTGTCATCTTTTCATATAACTCACAGAGGTTAGACGAGATCCTATTGTGTTACGGGTTCTGTCAGTTGGTGCAAATTCCTTATAAATTGATGTTTGTCAAATTAGTTTTATGATGAATATTTTATTTGAAATTAATTTTTTTAATCAGTATTTTAATTTTAGAGATCACTGATGGACACTATACATGGGCAGCAGAAGAAATGGATAGGACACATCTTAAGGAGCGACACCCTACTAAAAGACATCATTGAGGGAAGAATGGAGGGAAAAAGGATGCGAGGTAGACCAAGAAGAATGCTGCTGGACTGGATGCTGACAGAAGATGGATACAGTGGACTGAAAAGAGAAGCGCAGAACAGAGGAAAATGGCGTCATTGGACATACGAACCTGCCTGTGACGGCAGAGAACATGAAGAAGAAGTATTTTAGTGGCAAAAATAGCAAAATTCGTGGTAAAAATTCGAATCACATCATGAATCGAATCAGTGGGTGTTAGTTTGATAATCACGTTGATTTTATGTGATACCATAGCACAGACATACATAGCACAGTGGTATATAGTTATTGTATCAGTGTAGACCTGATATTTAGCTTTTCTGCAGTGTACAATTAGTTAAACTAAAAACTAAGTTAATTGACAAATTAAATTGCTTATAATTTTTAAAATTAAAGCTGGAGACTAATAAATTTTTAATCGTGATGTCATACTCAAATTGACTGCTCAGCAGTAGGATGTGATGGACACCTTGCATGGTTGCCCTCAATTAAAAATTCGATTCGTGTAGCAACTTGTTATCGTCCGTTCATTGCTGATTGTAATCATGCTGCATTTGTCAGAACTTTGTGAATTGGACAAATATTGTAAATACATGGGTTGTGGTGACGGTTGTAGGGTTTTTCCTTGGATCATCGACGTTTTTGAGATCCCTGCCTATTACTTCTACAAGGTGATCGAGGTGCTGATACGAGCGGAGGAAGGTCTGTCTCGGGACATCGTTAAACACTTAAATCACGTGAGTTATCTGCCGGGAGAATCAAATTGTTGTACTCCACATGTGTGCTTGGCACCTGCCGGTTTTAGCTTTCGCAGTTGTGTTAATACTAGATGGACTTTTGTCCATAATGAACTTTGACTAAGGTTAGCATAACTCATATGCATCTGCCTATATAATGCATGTGACGTACTGGTACACAAGACTTGATGCTTGTGGTACGTATTACTTTGTGCTCGTTGTACGTATGGCTGGTACTTGTGGTACATTTGGCTTGGTAGTCATGATACATACATATGGCTGGATACTATGGTACAGATGGTCACTTTTGTACATGTGTCTTCTTGGTACTCTCATGGGCAGCCAGGGCAGCTCTGCAAAATTGACTTGGCCTATTTCATACTTGTAACCTACCTAGTATAAGAACTTTTGCACACAGGTGCAGTTTGTTACAGATGTGAAATAATGGATCATTGTGTTAGCTGATTATGATTAATGTAATGCATAAGTTCTTGTTATAGCGTCCCTTTGAGAACCCTATCCAGAGGTGCTCCCGACTGCAGCACGGACACTGAATAGGAGTTTCATGCTGAAGTGCACGAGCAATTACAAGTGAAAGACTCGCTCAGGGTACCCACATGGCGGCTTCCAGCTCCAAGGCACCGAACATACCCTTATCAATGATGCTGTGCAATTGTCGGTGGAAGACTTGCTCAACGTCGCTGTTTGAATTACTTTTAAAGCGTGTGTACTACTTGAGTGTAATAATCTTTTGATGTTTTGTCTTGCAGGTTGAGGAGACGACTCTCGAAAGCCTCGTGTGGCGGTCTGACTCTCCCGTCTGGGAGGCAGTGAAGCAGTCTGGTGATGTGCCGTCGGTCGAGGAGGTCAGTGAAGCAGTCCGCGGGTTTTGCTTGGATCGTATTGTATCTTTATTTTTACGAGGTCGCTTCAGTAGGTCGAAAGATGCATGGTAATTTGCATGTGGACGACATATGCGAGTGTGCGTTTTAAGATGTTTTTAAAATGTTTGATTCGTTGAGTCGAATTGTACTGAAAGTGAATTGCATTGTGAGCCCTGAGTGGTGTGATTGAGTGAGTGAGTGAGTGAGTAGTTGTTGAGAGGTGTTGGTCATAACTGCTTGATTGGCCATTGCTGATTGGTGGATTGATTGATTGCCGCTTCACTGACTGGTGACATTTATCTTGTTTGGAATTATTAGGTGGGTTTGAAGGAATTGTCGGAGTAATTGATGGATTCTGTTTTGATTGGAATATGTTTAAATTCTGATTGCGCTCAATCAAGCAATCAGCATGCAATTGATTGATTCAATGATTGTTGGAATATTTCTTGATGTGGATTGCGTGATTGGCCTATTGAAGCAATCGGTATTCAAGAAATATTGATGCAATTTTGATTGGAATATTTCCTGAGTGTCCTTGATTGTGTGCCTTCACGCAGTCAGCATTCAAGAAATATTCCAATCAGCATTGAATTAGCCAATTGGTTGGTTGGTTTTTTGAGTTGACTGATCGTGCTATGTGTCTGTTCGTTGCTTCCTTAGGTGTCCCTTCCAAGCCAGCTGGAACGAGATGGTTCTGCCGTGGGTAACAATTTAGCTGCCCTTGTCAGTCCTCCACTCGTCCACCCAGCCGTGCGGAGGGTCGCCACTACAGACGCCGTTCTGCAGAACAAACAAGGTGCAAAGCAACAACCGCTTTCCGCTCGTCAATTTATCTGCATCCGTTTATCCCAACAGAGAATCACTATCTAAATTATTGCTAGCTGATGTATAATAATTGTATTGCTGATATTTTGTATCTGTACCTGATCCTTTATAAGGCGCTTCTCTGAGCAAGGGCCTTTCAGAAGCACTTGCAGTGTGTGCGACCCCGAGAGCGAAGGCAGGATTTGAGGTGAGAGAAAGATTGGGAAAAGACTACCAGAGAGGACGACAAAGCGAATTGATAGAGTAATGGTTTTGTTTCAAGTAACATTTAAAAGCCTGCCCATTAATCAAGCGACTAGCTTATCTTTTTGCATTGCATCTTGAACCAATTAGCTTCATAGTGGTGTGCTATATAAATTCTATTAATAGATGAATAAATAAAACAATTCTGCATAATTCATTAAGCACCACCGTAATCCAAGTGGTTGCGTTTTTTATGCGTATTATACGTTTGTGAAATTAGAGAGGATGCATTTTTGTCGCACATTTCAGATGCCCTTCAGTCGCCCGGTACGATCAGCGCGACCGACCGCTTCAGTTCGCCCGTGACGGCCAAGCGTCGTCTCTTTCCTAATTCTTCTGTCACAGATGTCGCCACCATCTCCGTCAGCCGAGCGAACAGTTTGGTGACGACCAGCAGTCCCGTTTCAATACCTATGGCCCTCATCACAGCGCAGGACGGACGTCAGGTCAGTGAGATGATATCAGTTAGTGGCAAGTTTTATGTATATAGTGTCTTTTTGGCGGCCATTTTGTCTGTTGGTAAGTTAAGTTGGTCCTTTGTGTTGTGTAGGCATTGTCTAACTTGTAGAATGAAATCGGTTAGCTTATTATTATTATTGTTATTTGTTTGTTTGTTTGTATGTGTACTTGTTATAGCGCCCATTCAAGCTCTCTCTACTCAGCGGCGCTCCCGATGCAGAGCGGACACTGCATCGGAGTTTCACGCCGAAGCGCTGAGCAATTGTGAGTGAAGGACTTGCTCAAGGTCCTTACGCGGCGAGGTGGATTCGAACCTCGGACCTTCCGGCTCCAAGGCAACGACGCCACCACTAGACCACCGCGCCCCAAACAACTGTCATTTGTAATTTATCATTAATTCATTTATTACTTTGTGTTGCGCCTCTTCAAGGCAACTGCTCAGAGGCACTCCAGAGAGTGGGATGGATGTATGAGTATCATTTCGAACTGTATCATATCGATCTGTTTATTCGACTATTTAGCCGACTTTATGTAACATTGAAAATAATTGCATTTTTTCACTGACTTTATTAGGCCTATTGATGATTTAGTTATGTATATATATACAGGGTGGCGCAAAATAAACCGGGCTATTAGTTTTCTGTCAATATCATGGCCAGAAGTAAGAACATCGAAATGGAATTTTACAGGCTTAAAGACAATTCATATTTACACATGAATGCCAGATTTCATCAAAATATTTCAAACAGAACAAAAGGTATGTCACTTTTAGTGAGGCCACCCACCGTTTTTTGACGTTTCAAAAAAGAAACGCCCCAAAAATTAGGTTTTTTGTCAATATAATGACCGGAAGTAAGAATTTCTAAATGAAATTTTACAGGCTTAAAGACAATTCAAATCTACACACGATGGCCAGATTTCATCAAAATATTTCAAACAGAACAAAAGTTATATTACTTTTAGTGAGGCCACTCCCACCGGTTTTTGACGATTCAAAGACGCAACGCAGCAAAAAGTAGCTGCACGTCACTGAGAAGTCACGTAGCAAGATGGCAATGAAATTGGTAAATAAGGAATCTGTCAGATTAATCAGTTTTGGCACTGGTGGTGGGCACATTGAACACAAGTTGTGAAGCACTACCAAGTTCATTTGACAATAGTTATTTGAGATGAGACTTAATAAAATCATGTTTTTGTTACTTTTTGTTGCGTTTCGTGTTTGAATCGCTAAAAAACGGTGGGTGGCCTCACTAAAAGTAATATAACTTTTGTTCTGTTAGAAATATTTTGATACAATCTGGCCTTCGTGTGTAAATATGAATTGTCTTTAAGCCTGTAAAATTTCATTTAGAAATTCTTACTTCCGGTCATTATATTGACAAAAAACTAATTTTTGGGGCGTTTCTTTTTTTGAAACGTCAAAACACGGTGGGTGGCCTCACTAAAAGTGACATACCTTTTGTTCTGTATGAAATATTTTGATACGATCCGGCCTTCATGTGTAAATGTGAATTGTCTTTAAGCCTGTAAAATTTCATTTCGATGTTCTTACTTCTGGCCATGATATTGACAGAAAACTAATAGCCCGGTTTATTTTGCACCACCCTGTATATTCACTTTTTTCATAACTGATTGATGTTCCCGCAGTGCGTTTGCAGGCGGTTCATTAAAGTATATACTTACTTACTTTTTACTTATTTGTTGATGTGTTGGTTGATTGATAAATGAGTTGTAGCGATTTTTGTTTTTAAATGATGTTTTTAGGTAGTTTACCGCTCTGTACTCTGGTTGTTTCCAGATCCTGATTCCTGTTCAAGTAAAGCCGAGTCCACAGAAGCGGAAGCTGGATGAGACTGGCGAATCTAACGGATTGGGTCTGCCTGCCAAGGTTGCCAATTCCCTGCCACCCAACAAACCAAAGCGCACCGGGTCTCTAGCGCTCTTCTTCCGAAAGGTAATTAGAATACACACAGGTTAAACATGTAACTGGATGTATCTCTGTCTTGAGCTATTGGGATTAATATACATAGATGAGACTAAGGCCAAAAATGCCATTGACTGATGAGCTTCTAGTGTAGGTGAAAAAGATTGGGAACTACTGTACATGTTATAGGTGGATGTAATTTAGCATCCTTTTAGAACTTCTCAAGAACGGAACTACGCAATTGACTCTGTCTCTCTCAAAACTTATATCTTCTCTCTCAGGATACTCGCCATGGAAAATTTACTGAATGGTCACTGTCGTGAGTGGCACTATATAAATAAAAAATGACATTACATTCAAATGAACTGTTGTGTTGTGATGCACACGTGGTGACAGGTGTATCATCTGGCGAGCGTACGTCTGCGCGACCTGTGCGATCGACTCGAGATCGACTCGGAGTTGTGTTCGAAGATCTGGACGTGCTTTGAGCACAGTCTCATCAACCACATTGACATGATGCAGGATCGACATCTCGACCAGATGATCATGTGCGCTGTCTACGTCATCTGCAAGGTGAGAGCACGCATGTGTGCGTTCGTGCAACGACACGTTTTTGGGCGATGCGCGTTCGAGCGATGATGCATTTTTGTGCAATCGCAGTCCTCTCCCCGACGTCTGATCCTCCCCTATCCACTCTTTTTTCATGATTGAGTTTGTTGTTGGGTTTGAATGAAAAAGAAAAACTTAAGCATCTTTTTATGTGGCAGAGTTGTTGAGATGCACATTCTGGTCGCTTTTAGCCGAATAGTGCTACGAATAGTTTGTTCAGCTGAATAGTTTTTAAAGAAAGACCTTTCGTGGAAGAATTTTGAGTATTTTGGTCTTCCCGAAAGCAAGTCTTTCAGTAAGAAGGACAGTGTTCTTTTTAGTGTAATGTCACTTAAAGAAGTTCAGAATTGAAGGCAATATAATTTAAGTATGATGCTCAACCTCTATATATTTGGAACATTTGTCTAGTTTGTATATTTATGCCCTTATCTGGTGTTGCCTGCTATTCATTTTCAGCCGAATCACGTGACCAGTTATTTGTATTCAAGGACGGAATGGTTAAATATGCTATTGGTATTTCTCTACAGAAGATTTGTTAGTCGCAAACGTTGTGTGTCAAATATCTTAATAAGTTTTCTGTTGATGGTTTTCAGGTAACGGAAAAAGATCGGTCTTTCCAGGACATCATGAAATGCTATCGACTTCAACCGCAGGCGGAAAGTCACGTCAGTATCTCCGGTCATATTTATTAGAGCTCTGTCATTTGCAGTTTATTAAATGACTTTCTCATGATGTTTACTAAATGACCTCTGCGTTATGTATTCTAAATGTAACGTAATGTATTTTGGTAATTTCTGTAGTGCGTTCGCAGCATATTTTTTTATACCTCTGATCAGATATCTTGAAGAGGTGCTATATAAATTCTCAGAATGAATGAATTTTAAAGGAAGGTTGTTATTGCCATATGGTAAATACTCTCTTTTACCATGATACCCAGTAGAGCAACTTTTCTTTCATCCAATTCTCCATACGTTCTTCTTTCCGCAGGTCTACCGTAGTGTCCTTCTCGGAAGCCGACAGAGATACGAATCAGGTGGAAGCAGCAGTGGAAGTCGGAACGAAGGAAATCGATCTGCATCGCCAGCGGTGGTTGAGCGGAAGGGGCGAAAGGAAAGAGAAAACAGTAAGTCACAGCGGTTTTTTTGTTCTGTATTTTATTTATATAGCACTGTTATAAACTGACAAGACTTCTACAGAATGTGCTTTGGAGTTGTGCGTTGAGTGCTTAGTTCAAGGTTAATGTAACCTTGTAATCTGGGTTGGAAATTTTGACAGTCAATTAATCGTTAAAAAGTTTAATCAATCTTTGGCTTGTTTGATTAATCGTGCACTTCGGCACGAAACTCCAATGCAGTGTTTGTGCTGTAGTCGGGAGCGCCTCTGAGTAGAAGGGGCGCTATAAGAAATGCAAAGAAATAAGTAAGTAAATGTTGATTTTTGTTGCAGATCTCAGTTCAATCAGGTCGTCGAGCACCCTCCCCATCTCTCAGCCGGGCAGCCAGCCTCCAACGCCGACCCGTCTTGCGGGAACGGTGAACACGTTCCAGTTCGACGATCGGGGTGAAGATCGCGGCGACCTCATCAAGTTCTACAACATGGTGAGAATGACTCCAGGTGGCGCCAGTGTGTCTTTGAAAAATGTGCTATATAAACTTTCTGGTGCATACGTAAATTCATGTTAACTGATGCGAACTAATGAAATGCTACAACTTGTTATGGTGCCATGATAATAATTATCCTGGGATTTGCTGTGAAGGTTCAGCATGCTAAAAACTACGGTGCAAACCCTTTATCTCTGAGTTTGAATTTATGGTCAGAAACGCATGGAAAATTGACCTTTGCCTGTTGACTCTTATTCTGTTTACGTTCACAATTTCGTCCAGTCCGATCTCAGAGTCCTGTTTGAGTTGCAATTTCATCTGTACACATCTACTGATCTGTAACAGTAACTGAAGCCTTATGTTGACTTAATCAAATTTTGAAACATTGTTCTTGAGTAAAGTAGAACATGGGCTCAAGGGCTCTAGGCATTAGACATAGTAACCACAGGGCGCTCATTCCAAGTCGCAGGGTCAACGACAGAAAGGGTTCTGCGCTGCATAATAGAAGTGCACCCCCCCCCCCCAGGGGACAAGAAGTGCAGCCTGCTTACTATACGGATGTTGTTGTCCAACTGTTTCCAGATATACGTGAATCGGATTAAGAACTACGCGTTGAAGTTTTCAACTCAAAACGTGAAAGACGGGGTAAGACGGAATTTGGATTGTTCTGCTTTATATGTTTATCAAAGAGAGGAGAACAATTTTACACTGTCTTCATGTTGCTGAGTTTTTAATTTTATAAATTGTTTTATCTCTCATTTAATTCTTTTATTGGTAGACAGGCTGAGATGATGGTTTATAATCTGTCTACCTATCTAAGGAATTTATATAGCGTCCCTTCAAGATAACTATTCAGAGGCACCCAGGCACGGCTAGGGAAGAAAGTCTTGGGTAGTTTATAAAAGAATTAGACAAGTCCAGTGGAAGATGATCCTTCAGCTTCAGATTCCCATTGTTTTATATTAATTTTTTTAGTGTTATTATTAGTAGCATTATTGCTTTTAATGCTACTACTTTTATGATTGTTAATGATTTCAGGGGCTCAGTGATGCAATAAAAAATGGTATTGGTCTTGAATGACGGTTTTCATTACTATCATGGTTTTGCTGTATAGCAATTGGTATTATTATTTTCTTAAATTCTTATCTAAGACTAGCTGTACCCAGCCACGCGTTGCTGTGGCAAAAAAGACTTCCCCCTCCCCTACCCCTCCCCCTCCCCTCCCCCTCCGCGATGGCGACGCGGATCACGCCATTAAACGCTTGAGCAAGAAGGCGAAGGCCGTAATGAAATGCGCTAAAGAAATTTACGGAACAAACATGCCCGAATCGGTATGCAAGGCTTATTGACGGCGTAGGCTATGTGTTGAAAACGGCGGAATTTGCAAAGTTGCTTTTTTAGCTTAAAAGATTGCGTTTTTTCCAAAAAAGCATTCTGCAAACCCGGCCGTGTTGGAACTAAACGTTTTGGTGAAGTTTCCAAAGCAATCATTGAAGAAAGTTCGGAGATCTTGCGTCAGGTGCCAAACGCGGTTACATTTTTATATATATAGATAAGAAATATCCCCAGAACTGAACCGATTGTCAATGTCAAATAAGAAATGTTCAAACTTTAATCTGATTATTTTCTGTTGTGCGTTGCTTATTTTGTTGTCTGCTGTTTAGGTCGATAAGCCGATCCTGTCTCCGTTGCCCGTTGTCCGCAGTCACTGCTCTTCTCCCCGCAAAATTTCCAACAACCATTCGTTGTACGTCTCCCCGCACAAGGCTGGTACCCCGCTCGTCACCCCACAGTCTGGACTGCTCTACTGCTTCAACCGAAGTCCGGCCAGGGTTAGTGTTCGACTTTCAGTGATGCAGTGGATTATGCTTAAGAGCAATGCCATATTTGTGGCAGTACAGGCCAGGGTTGTCAGATTTCGGAAATACTTTGTCTCAAGGTCGCATCAAAAAGTAGCCCAAAAGTCGCGAAATTAGCTGCTAGATGAAGACATTGGTAATTTTTGGCTGAGTACATTAAATATATTTTACTTTATTGGTAACAAAACCTGTTGAATGACTTATCAAACTCAATATGTTGCACTGGTTGTGGAGCCACATTTCATCTGGTCACCTGGTGCCGTCAGCTACTGGAGCTCTGGCGAAAGCCCTGGTGCATCTTCTCCAGTTGATCCTCTCCCTAGTCGCCTCTCTTAGTTCCTCCAGTCTCATGCCAGACTTTTCCTGTACTTCATCCAACCATTTCTTCCTTGGTCTTCCGCATCTTCTCCGTCCCTCACCGCATGCCGTCATCAGCTCCTTTTCCAAACCGTTAGATCTCATCACATGGCCGAAGTAGCTCAATTTCCTCCAAGTTGCTGTTTGCTGCAGTGTCTCCTCCCTCTCTATTCCGAGCTCCTCTCGCACCGATTCGTTAGTTCTCTTCTCCGTCCATGAAATCCTTAGCATCTTTCTCCAAATCCACATCTCACACGCGTTGATTTTCTTTTCCATATCCCGTGTCTTTGTCCATGTCTCGCATCCATATAGGACGACTGGGAAGATCAGTGCTCTTACCAGTCTTTTCTTTGTTTCCCTGCTCACGTATTTGTCCTTCCAAATCTTTTCCAGACCGTTCATTGCCGTTTTCCCCATTGTTACCCTCCTCCTTATTTCCATATCACTTCTTCCCTCCTTCTCTATCATAGATCCCAGGAATGTGAAGCTCGATACTACCTCTATCGTTTCTCCATCCACCTCAAAGTTTTTCCATGTTGCAGTTGTCATAACCTTTGTTTTCTTTACATTGAAGTATAGTCCCGCCTTTTCACTTTCCTTCCTGACTCTTCTTATTAACTCGACTAGGTCGTCCCTCTTACCCGCCAATAATGTCGTATCATCGGCGTACCTCAGATTATTCAGTATTTTCCCCGCTATCCTTACCCCTTCTGTTGCCTCCTCCAATCCAGCCCTCCTCATAATTCTCTCGGCATACAGATTGAACAGGAAAGGGGACAAAATGCACCCCTGCCTCACTCCTTTCCTTATTTTAAATTTCCCTGTGTCACCATATTCCGTTCTTATTACCGCTTCTTGATCCACATAGAGGCCCTTTAGTAGTTTAACCAAATGCTTCGGAATTCCCATCTCAACTAGTGTCCGCCACAGTAGTGTATGGTCTATGCAATCAAACGCCTTGCTGTAGTCTATAAAACACATATGCACCTGTTGCCCGTATTCCCTCTGTCTCTCCATAATCCACCTTATATTGGTGATGTGATCGCGCGTTCCTCGCGCCTTCCTAAATCCCGCTTGATTGGTTGGTAATTCCCTTTCGATTGTCTTCTCCATTCTTTTGTGGATTATTTTGAGAAGTATTTTGCTCGTGTGCGATATCATCGCTATCGTTCGATAATTTCCACACTCTCTCGCGTCTCCTTTCTTGAATATTGGTATGAACACGGACCTTTTCCAGTCCTCCGGCCACTGCCCAGTTCTCCAGATTTGATTGCATAGTTTTGTAATAGTTCTCACCACTGCTTCATCTCCCGCCTTTACCAGTTCTATAGGTATTCCATCATGTCCTGGCGCTTTGTTGTCCTTGAGCTGTTTTATCGCCCACTCCACCTCTACCTCCAATATCTCTGGTTCGTTTTCGACTTCCTCTATTTTGATGTTTTCCTTCTCGACACATTCATCTTCCATGTACAACTCTTCCGTATACTCTCTCCACCTTTCCTTTATCTCCTCCTCATCTCCTATTATCTTCCCATCCTTCGTCTTGAGTGAACCCATTCTAGGGCCTGCTGTCTTCGTTATTTCCTTCATCTTTGCAAACAGTTCTTTAGTCCGTCCTTTCTTTCCTTCTTCCTCCAGCTCCCTACACATTTCCTTTAGATGGTTTTCTTTATCCTCCCTTGCCTTCCTTTGGAAGGTCTTATTCAAGGTTTTTACCCTATCCCTGTTCCCTTCCTTCTTTGCTTCTCTCCTTTCTATTGCCACCTCAATGGTCTCTTTGGATAGCCATGGGGTAGTTTTCCTTGACGTTTTCTTTGGTACATGTTTCTCCGCAGTCTCCTGGATCGCAGTTTTCATCTTTGCAGTTGATGGTTGAAAAAACATTTTCAAATCATCTTATTAAGATGCAACATTTCCGTTAGGTTTCCAGGTTGAGCACAGGTCTGTGTTAAATTCTTATAAGTCACTTTACAGAGCTACACATGTAAATTGTGTTTTTTTCTTAAGTTTCACTGTTAACAAACAGGAGCTACTCAAATGCACATTAATTACGTTACATCGTCACATTCTTTGTTGTTTTTCGTGTAGGACCTGCGTGCCATCAACAACATGATTCGACTGAAAGACAACGGTCCTAACGCCGTCGCCAAGAGACTTCCGTTGGCAGACGAGGGTATCGCAGACTGCCCTCCGAAGCGCCTGCTGACGACAGCAAGCCCAAGCGGCCTTACAAAGCGACTGGAAGAACTGATGCACGATCGACAGGCTAATGGCGGCAGCTAGAGGGCGCTTATGACTCTGGGCAGCGATAATGACGCTTGCATATATATGAATGATTTTTGAGCGAAATGGAGAATTCTTTTGTGTTAATTATTAATAGCGATCTTCACGGGGTATGTGAGTGTGGACGGCCTTTAAAGTGCATTGTTGAACATGAATTCATTTATTGCATAGTCTGAAATATCAGTTTCAGGTTGATGCGGCCAGTTCCAAGGTAACTTGGCCAGTTTCAAGGTAACTCAGCCAGTTTCAAGGTAAATCAGCCAGTTTCAAGGTAACTCGGCTCTCAATCATTACCTTGTGTAAACACAAACTGGTTAGAGAGGTTGAGTGCTTAGTATGTCGGCTTTTTGCCTTAGCAACTTGCACTTGGGTCTTGTGAAATGAACATAGGCATTGTCGAACTGTTTTATCTCAGATGTCCTCGTCGTTGGTATGAGTATCTCGTTGAATCGAACCACATGCAGATTCAGCGTAATGCAGTTCTTGATGCGACTACCGCTGTCTGTTTTACGATTAGTTTTGATGATTTTAGAAGCGGAAGTTCTGTAGAAGGCATGTATAGAATTGCTCCTTAATCATTGGCTTTTTTTGCTTTTTCGACGGGTTGATAATGGTATTGCTTTTTTTAACATGTCGATAATTTTAATCATGTGATTGAGTGACAGAATCGTTTATGTGATGTTTGATTAACGCTTGTTTTGATTGAACTTTGTTTCGACTTTGCTTTAGTGTCTTGTATTAGCAGGAATTCGAGTTGGGAAATAGGCGTTCTGTTATGGAATTTGTGAATCTGAGAGCATTGTAGGAAAGAACGGCCTGCTGATATCACAACTACTGTCCTTCGTGTAGCTGCAGTGGAATTAGGAAGGTGTGATGCAAGCTGGATTGTAACTACTGAATATGTGAAACAATCTCTAGGTCTAAGATTTCACTGTTGTTCTGGCTTTCATATGCATGCAATAAGTGCTTTATGTAAATGAATCTGATTTTGTCAGTTGTGTTGGAAAATTGTCTGTTTACAAAGCCCGTTCATCCTGTAAAAATTGGTTCAGCATGTCTTCTGTGCTTTTAGTACCGCTGAATATTTACGGCCGCTATATAAATTAGCGTAATTTCACTGAGAGCTATAACTGAGTATGTCTTGATAACTGAAGTGTACTGTCTTGCTTTTGGCACAGTAAAATGCAATTCTGATTTGATAATGCCATCGTTGCAAAGTTCAGAAGAGTGCATGACGCTGGGCAACCAACAAGAGATGTTAGCTTAAGAGACACAGGCTGTAAGGACCAGCTTTCCATTAATAATGAAAAGGGTTTAGAACTACCTTCAAAAAATGTAAATATTCGGAGTTTTATTTCTGGTTGACCGTGTTAGAACAGTATGTGGAGAATCTGTATTTTTATATGGTGAGCCTGTATCAGATGCGACGTGTTAACCCCACCCCCCACTCCCCACCCCCCCATCTTTAAAGTCACACTCACTGATTTGTGTTGTAGATTAATGGGACTGTGTGAGCTCGTACTGTGCATTAAGTACAAATATCTGCTGTTAATCATTATTGTGCATGTGTGAGCTTGTACTAAACATTTATCTATTGAAGTACTGATATAGTACTGTAGCTATGTGAGCTTTTTAAAACTAGACAGAGTACAGTTCTTGGTCGTGTACTTCAGTTTTGTCCACAGAAACTCTTCCCAACATCATCATCATCATCATATTATGTTGAATTTATGAGGTGATTACGACAATAATTCTATGTCTTGCATCATTGCATGTGGGCGCATATGAGCATATGCGGGCATGACAAGTCCATATGGGTAATGTCATTCTCACCTTATGGAATTCATCATATTATATAGCTCTGTGGTTGTTCAAGTCTCTTGTGCATATTTTTCGTTAGATACACTTGCTGTCTGTGGCTAATTTTCTTTTATTGTGATGGATATGTTTGATTGCTTTTTTGCTTTCTGATGAGGTGTTTTACTGAGAGCTTTGACGTTTTTAAAATCAGCGTATGGGTTAATTTGCACTTGCTGTACCTAATTTTTTTTATCAAGCATGAATGATTTTTGGTTTGACATTGGACCATAAGTTTTAAATCACGTGTAAGACTTTTATTGAAAGTTGACAGTTTTAAAATCATGGAAGGAATGGGTTTGTTGATTGATCTTGATTGTAGTGCATGATGGGTGTCTTCAATCAATTGTTACGGTATTTGTTGGCAACATTTCTTCCTACGATCAGGAATTGATTCGTTTGGTTCATTTCTGTTTGCGGCTTTTGTCTTTTTAGTTGCTACATTTTTCAGCGTTTAATCAAGTTTCACTGATTCATTTGCTAATGAGTTTTGAACGGTTTGTTTACGAGAAATTGCAGAATTAAACAAATGTTACTTGTGACTTATATAGGATGAAACCACGTTCGTAACTCTGATTATGTTAAAGCAATATGGGACATGGTTGCCGATTGGTTGGAGCAAGTGGGTCACTGTAGCTGATTGGTTTTAGCAAGTGGGTCACTGCAGCCGATTGGGTAGAGCAAGTAGGTCATGGCAGCCGATTGGGTAGAGCAAGTGGGTCGCTGTAGCAGATTGGTTAGAGCAAGTAGGTCATGGCAGCTGATTGGTTGGAGCAAGTGGGTCATGGCAGCTGATTGGTTGGAGCATCTGGGTCACTGCAGCTGATTGGTTAGAGCAAGTAGGTCTCTATAGCGATGGTTCGAGCAAGTGGGTAACTTTGTATGGACCTTGAGCAAGTTCTTCACTTAGAATTGGTGCTTGGTCATTGTATAGAGGAGCTTAATAATTGCGTAGTAATAACAATGTAACATGTTGTCACTTTAGTGCTCTTTTACTGGTTTACAAAATATTGGTACTATTCTATCTGCGTAATGGTTAATGCTGTATGATATATTTGTGTACAGAAGTCTAGAGTGTACTCTTGGTATGTAATAAGCTTTCTCGTATGCACGACCAAATTGAGTGTAATTTACCGTAATCAGTTTACTGCGTATCAGATGTGCTACGTTTGCACCAGTCCATCATGTACTATAATTATACGGAGTATGTAGTAAATAGCGTAAGCATTACTGTAGCGTACTTTTCTTACAGTTTCTTTGTAATTCGTGCTGTGGTCCTCTTGTTTCGAATGTTACCGCAACTGTAGATGTAGCTGCACGAAATGGATGAATATTATGTCAACAATTGTTACTCTGGTTGCGAACGGGACATTGTATTTCGCGCGTTTTAAGCGGTTTGTTAAAATTTTGAGACGTAAAATGAAATATTTTAAATTGATAAAATATTGTTATATCTGTTAGTTTGTTAGAGATGGTGATTATATTAAAAGAGATGATGAAATGGCGATGGTGTATTCGAGTTTTGCGATTATACACGCCATTATTTCGTATTCTACCATTGATACCATTTCTTGAGATGTGAAACCAGAAAAATGGTGACACTTTTAATGTTATCGTGGCAGTAATGTAATGTAAATCTTTCAGATTTCTCAGCACCAAATGTGAGCTGCTTGTTGCTGTTTAACGAAATTGTGTCATATCAAAGATGATTAGTGTCACCCTCCTCCTTTGTTCAGGCTGCGGACTGGCACTTCCAGAGTACGGGCGGTGGCAGAGTAAGCTGCGTCAAAGAGGTAATTTTATTCTTGAGTGCTACAGTCTATTCCGTGATTAAGTAAGTGTAGCCTTTATTACTTTATTTCCAAAGTAGTTCTAAGCCTATTCCCAGAGGCTATTAAGACTACGTCTAAAAGCTATGGAATCAGGAATGGTCAGTCAATCGGATAGCACTGGATGCTTTTAAAATGTGCCTCTGGCAGGCCACGGCGTTGAATGGCTAAATGCAGACTGAAAACCGCTGAAACAAGTAGCTTCTTTAGGGTCTCCAGTGATTTGTGTCAGGAGGCAGCCCCAATTATCCATAAGACACTTCATTCCATCGATGTTGATCCAAGGTCCATGGTCTCGAAAGCCACTGGAGCTAAAAGATAGGTGGCGCTAAGCCAGCTGATTGTAGCCTACTTGTTCTAATTCCTGGTCACCGCTAGACCTACTGCTGCCTTTGCCGCGAACACTGACCCGATGTCGACTGGATGTACATGTAGCCTATGATGCAGCAGCTACGGTGTCAATCACCGTGGCGTCTTAGTCTAAAACTCTTGGACAAGATTTCGACTTTTGTACCATGGTATCAACGAAAGACCATTATCAGGATGTCGTGTGTGAGACTGCTGCTCAATTAGGTCGTTTGATGTGGCTTGTCTGGCGCCCCTCACGGTCCATTATTGTTATTGTAATATTCCTTTATTATCTTCAGCATTCTGTAACAGATAGTTCGATTAGGCCTAGCAATGGACTAGTCTACGACTATAGTCGTAGATTATAGGCCTAATTAAGGTCCTTTATGTAACTTTACTCTGTGGCAGATGCGTAGGCCTAATTACGTCGCGACAAGAAAGATCTCCCGTAGACTGCTAGGCTGCGGCCTAAATATGACAAAAGCCTTTGTGTTAATAATTCCAACTACTCCTCTCGTCTGGTTACGTTGACGGCTTTGCAAAAAGGCGCCGAGACTGGAAGAGTTGTAATGGCAGGATTATAATTAACTGATAAAAATACTAGCGCTATATAAACTCCATGTAAATAGATATCAGTGATGTGTGCCATTTTGTTGTAGGGCAGATAAAATAACAATTATGGAAAATGGCTGATAACAGTTTGTCGTAGTTTTATAAAACTAAGTTAACATTCAGATAAGAAGCAAACTTAATATCGTACGGAGTTTCGTGGCACTCAACTTCAGATTAGACGATCTGTTTAATTTATTTGCGGCGACATCGACACCGAAGGATACAAGATGGATGACCGACAATCTGGTCAATATTTTGGTATTGATAACGCATATGGAAATGAGGCGACGCTTTTATCATAGCCATTAGTACTGTTATGTCCAACTTTATTTGTGCAATCAACTAGAAATTTAAAGAACTTATCGGTTCAAAGCTGAACTAATTTAAATGTCGGCATGCTGAACAAGACATGCGGTCTGTCCTCTGTTAACTCTGTCCAGACGCCGATCCAGTAACAGTCTGTATGATCTTGCATTGATTTAGCGCCTACTTATGAACCAGATAGTTGCAAGGCTCGACTTTTTCGACACTGAATTAATTTTTTACACTCGGCACGATTAGCGTATTGCCCTATATTCCTTTAAGAACATAGTTGCCCCGAAAGAGTCTTGTGTCTGTTTGTTAACCTATGTTACCAGTGAATGAATTGGATTTAGAAGTGACCTGTTTTTGATGCTCAGAAGTTCTAAAGTTAATGAAAGCCCATCAATTTTAGGTTAAACCGTAGTATAGGCTGTTTAATTATTTTCATTATCGATATCCCGTAGTTTAGGCTGTTTAATTAATAAACGCCTAAAATCATGAATGTAACGCGCCATAAAACGCGCTATTCCAATTTCTGAACATTCGCAACCGGAAGTAGCAATATAAACCGAAAACGCGAGAAGATGGAAGCTGGATTGACGAAAAAACGGTACTTTTTTATCCGACAAAAATTTCTTGCATTCGATGACAAATATTTATTGACGAAATGGAAGCGGGATTTTACGCATGAGGGTCGGTTAGGGCTCAGGTTAGGCCTCGTGAGGGTCGGTTAGGGTTAGTTTTAGGGTTAGTGTAGTCATTCTGCCGAAAATGAAGCTGGATTGATGAAAAACGCTTGAGAAGTAGAACCTGGATAAAGGCATTTTATACCTGAAATGGAAGCTGGATAAAGGCATATTTATAGTTGAAATGGAAGCTGGATTGAACCTGGCGATCCAGAAATTACTTGTATATCATTTATACACATGCAAATAATTTAACAGCCTCACTTTTTGGCCAAATAATTAAACAGCCTAAACTACGGTTTAACCCAATTTTATTCAATAACATATTTAAGGCACTCTGTAACCTTTGCTGATTGTATTATTTATGTTCTCCAGATGCTAGTAGGCCCAACAGTAAATAGTATGTAATGTATTCTAGCTGGCATGCAACTTCTTCATGTCTATCATTAGATTTTCCCACTTGATTTCGTTTTAATTTTGGATATAGATTTTGTGGATCCAGTTCAAATTTACGTTGGGGTATGCTTTCAGGATTTGCTAAGCACCCTACATCTTCAAGTCTGTGAGCACCTGTTAATGGGCTAGTTCTTTTAAGTTAAACAGCCTTTGGAGCTGAAATATTTTATATCAGTGCATAGATCTGACTAATGTGCAATCCACAAGAAGTTGTTTTAATTTGTAAACAACAATGCAGTCTGCTAAACATGTGATGTTTTTGTTTACGTGGCGCTTAGACATGTGTCGAGTTTGTCGCTCGGAAGGGTCGCAGGAAAAACCGCTCTATCATCCGTGTGTGTGTACGGGAAGCATTAAATACATACATCAAGAATGGTAAGAAGTCATTGCACTGTTAACCCTTTCCCGCTGGACCGGATCACCCATGACCCGATTATCAGGATAGGTATCAAAACAATTCCGGCTGGAAAGGGTTAATCTATCACACTCAGCTCATGATCAAGCTTTATGCTTTCACTATTCGTTCTCCTCTTTCTGCGTCTTCTCATCGACCTCTCCTGTCTCTGAACAGGTCTGACTTGGCAAAGGATCAAGTTTGAGCAATAGTGGTACCAGCTTGTGGGACAAGCAACTTAGAGCACCAAACTGTGAACCAGAATTTAGAGTCCCAACCGAGTCGGAATGATATTGATTATATTCATGGTCAATGTATGTCACTGACCAGTTTCTCTGGTGTAGAGAGTGCTTGAGTTGTTCTGTTTGTCAGTCTGTTTGTCTTTCTGCATGCCCCATTCTATCGGTCTGTTTGTCTTCTATTTTTCTGTTTCTTGTCTGTCTAAAGTTGCCTAAATTCTATAGATCTGACTGTTTGCATGCCTTCTACACTTTGTTTTTTCCTCTCCATCATCTGTCCTTGCATGACTCACACATTCATTAGCACCTATGTATTGACATATTATAGGGCAGTGTTTCTTAACCAGTGTTCGACCGAACCCCTGGGGGTTCGATGAGCCACTGCCAGGGATTCGGCAGAGGTGCTCTCAAATATATACATATTAAGGGTCAGTGAGTGAGTGAAAATCACTTGCTATTTTATTTTTATTTTTCGAATTTTATTTAATAACAAAGGACACATTAAGATGCAATTGGTACTGTTGGTATGGTTAGTTAAAACTGTTAGTAGTTCATGTATTGAATGTATTAATATTGCATCACATTTTTGAAAATTTTAAAATTTCCTTTTGTTCCCATTAGTTAAAAAATTATTGTTCAAACTTTAAGGGTTCGGTGAGTGGTCATGAATTTCTCTTGGGGTTCGGCTGCTTTGAAAAGGTTAAGAACCACTGTTATAGGGGGAACTATGAAGACCTCTGGCTAGGCTGAATAAGCCCTCAATCAAAGGGCACCTGCACATAGGGGTCAGAGGGCACTTGACTCCCAATTTATGGAAAATTGATTGCTTCTTAATTAATGCTTTTCAGTTGTTTACAAATTTCTTTGCACTTAAGTTAAGCAATGATGAAACTAATGATAGACCATGTGAAGCTGAAAAATTTATATTCAGATACCTCGTTGAAAAATGCCATTGTTCTTCATAACCTTATTTTCACTTTTTAGGCTCTTGCTAAACAGTTTATTCATGGCCATTGTGTTTTGTAAAATATCTGTTGATGGCCCGATGCACTTCAATCATTTAACATTTCCATCTGTTCACCAATTTGGTTAGCCATGAGAGCTTGCCACTTCTTTGTTATAGACAAGGCACTAGTTATGGATATCATCAGATAATATTAGATGAGAGGTTTCAATTCAGTTGGATAGTTTTATTTGTGTTGTATTGTTTTCCGCAGCCTAGTCCAGTGGCTCAAATACAGCAAGAAAGAATACTGCGAGCTATGCAAACATCGTTATACATTCACCCCAAGTGAGTATACATGCATTCACCCAAAGTAAGTATGCATTCACCCAAAGTGAGTATGCATTCACCCCAATTGAGTATACAGTGTACATTCACACAAACTGAGTATGCATCCACCCAAATTGAGTATACTTTCACTCCAAATGACTACCGATTCATGTCAGTTGAATTTGGATTTAGTTTCAAAGCAGAGAAGACATTTACTTCACTTAACATCAATTGGCTTTGCTATTACAAGCTTTTTTTTAACAAGCTGACACTGTTAGCTGAATACTGACAAGCTAGCTCAGGCTGCTACAGTTTAGGGATCTACAGTGACTGCCACCTACACATTACAATGTGTTATGATGTGTGTGATGTTTTCTTCTCACGGTCCATATAAACCTTCTCACGGTCCATCTTCTCTTGATGTATGGTTTCAGTCTACGCTCCTGACATGCCGAAGCGGTTGCCACTGCAGGACATCATGAGTGGTCTGCTGAGAAGCGTTGGAAGAGCCGTTCGATTCTGGCTTCACTACACTCTCGTCGCCATCGCGTGGCTCGGAATCGTTCCACTTACCGCTTGTACGTTCCACACGAAATATAGTTACCAGAGTCTTCTTACAGAACTATATTTTACATGAAGATTTTATCTTATAGTGCTTGTAAAACCATGTCTGTCTGTGTCTGTCTATTTAAGGAATTTATATAGCACCCGATCAGGATAACTATTCAGAGGTGCTCTCGACCCAGTGCACTGCTCAGGACACAATGCCAAACAATGGAGGAGTCCCTGTAATGGATACATTGCTGGATAGGGAGCCAGTGAAGTTGATCCTGCATGTTTATTTTATGTGAAATTTTTTGTTGACTTCCAAAATCATGTGCTGTTATGTGTGCGCCTTCTAAATATAGATTTTACATTATTGCTGTTATTGATTAAATTCGTAATGTGCATGGTCACACCGAATGTGAATCTGAGGTGTGGATAGTCAGCTGCCAGAGGAAGATGAAGTTAGGTATTCAGGTGCTTGAAAGCCATGGAGAAACAATGGGCTGTAAGCCAATTTTTGATGGAGAGAAATAAACTTTTTGAAGTATGGAAATGAAATATAGAGAGCTCTACATAATTTTATTGATTGATGTGTTGCTTACGGCTTGCAAATGTTAATACAGCCTCTTTTATTTGACACAAGTTTGTACCAGTAAATGTGGCTTTGCGTTGTGATTTGTTACACTGTACTGAAGGTCTGAGAGAAAGGCTGCCTTTAGAAATCTAAAAAGATCTGGAAACACTCGATTGTTCACAAATCCTATCCTGAATCACATGCTCTTCGTTTTGTTCCTATGGGAAAAAGCTGTTTTGCCTGAGTGCCTTTCAATAAGTGTTTCCCCATCCTGGCTTTTTAGTGCGATGTAAAGTCTCCAGATTTTAGGGTGAAATTGAAAAAAGGTGCATTATAAATATCCACAGTCTTACGCATCAGTAGTAAAGTATTACGTGTGCATTGTTTTTCTTATGATATCTGGTCTTTTTCTTTTCGATTCTAGGCAGAATTTACCGTTGTCTATTTACTGGGTCGGTCAGCTCACTGCTGACGTTACCACTGGACATGCTCTCAACGTATGTATCATTCTCTCCTGCTTCTATTGGATGAGCCGTCTGTTAACCCTTTACCAACCGAGGGTATAGGATTTCGCATACCATTTAATGCGTTTTGATCGGTAAAGGGTTAAGTTAGCCTAGAAGCAGCCATTTGGTGTGAAGTATTAACGACTTCATTTTTTTAGCCTTGGCATGTGAAGTGTTTGTATGTGCACTTGTTGTAGTGCCCCTTCAAGCTCTCTACTCAGAGGCGCTCTCGACTGCAGCGCGGACACTGCATTGGAGTTTCACGCTGAAGTGCTGAGCAATTGTGAGTGAAGGACTTGTCAAAGGTCCCTACGCAGCGACTTGAGGTGGATTCGAGCCTGCAACCCTCTGGCTGCAAAGCAGCAAACATGCCCACTATACCACCGCACACCACTGGGTGTCCAGTCCTCTCCCTCACCATCTCATCTTCCCACTGACAGTGTATGGTCATTGTACCCACACTGGGTGAGTTGGCTAGAGGTGCTGGTCGAGTAGAAATCTCGGAAGTAGATTTCTGCCTTGATGGGGATTTGAATCCTCGATCTCCTGCTGACAGTCCAGCGCACTCACCACTACGATGTCGCAAAAGCAGTAATGGCTCTAATACACAGCGTGAAATGGAGAAATTTACATAAATTTAGAAACCTCTCAGAGAAATATCCATGTCCTTGATTTCCCGCTTTGCATTCTTCAAGCTCTTGAGCACTACAAGATAACATTGATCAATGGCCAATGTGTTTTGCCTCTCCTCTTGTAAAAATATCTGCAAGCGCCCAGCTGAATTTCTCACAGTGTACAGTCGCTGTACACATCAGAGATGACGACTAGGTGCGCAAAAGTATTAGTTGAAAAATAGGTGTCAATTTTCCATAGGGGTGGGGGCAAGTGCCCCTTGCCCTATGTTCGAGCACTCATACCCATATCTGACAATTGAAACTGGTGTTATGGGGGGGGCGGGTAGTGTAATGGTTAACACTCTGGAACGAAGAGCGCATGGCTACGGGATCGCTTCCCGCTATCCTTCCGAAGGTCCACTCAACCTTCCAATCAGCAGAATGATGTCATTGGTGAAATGAGTATTAGGATGGGATTGACTGCTGACTGTTTAATTTGACTCCTGTAAAACTTGTGATCATCCGTCATAACCTACTCTGAATTGTAATCATTCTGCATTGTGTCAGTTTGAAATTAAACGAAGATGATTATTATTATTCTTCGATCTAACGAGTGTAGCGTTTCTTCTTCTTTCAGAGAGAACCTGTTGTCCGACTGTTTTCAAGGCTGTTTCGTTGTGACGTGCACTCTCTGTACGTTCATCAGTCTTGTCTGGCTGCGCGAACAGATCCTGCATGGCGGAGGACCCGACTGGCTCGAACAGGACATACACGCGGCCCCCAATGTTCCTCAGGTACTACGTCCTCACTTGGGATACTGTTGATTAGATTTTTAGCGGAACCTTTTTTCACAGCACAAATCAGCTGTATATTGATTGAATTCTTTTAAAAGCTGTAGATTTTAGTAACTTAGCAGTGCGTATTTTTAAATAATTATGCTCTTATACATTCTAACATATTCTCTGAATTGTGCTCTTAATTATACCATGAACTTTCACTGCACTGTCCAGATGATCTTTAGAAGTTCTTGCTACTCCAGAATTTTTTAGTCTCTGATTTTTACACCTGAAGGATTATGTTTACATCAATTCTAAAAGTAATAATATTGGCAGATGTGGTGATGATGATAATGATAATTATAACGATGATGATGACGACGATGATAATAGCAGCAGTTTAAGTATAATATATCCCCATTTGTTTGTGATGATGATGTTTTTTGATTTTGAGTATGTTTCCACTTGCATTGTTCTCAACACAGAATGCCAACGCAGCTGCTAACAACGCCGGAGCAGCGGCTGCGGCAGCTGGTGCAGCTGAGGTCAACGAGGTCATAGCAGAGCCAGCGGTTGCCGATGGCAACGGCGACCCTGCAGCAGACGGCGATGATGACGACGGCGATGACGACCATGCCGATAACGAAGATAACGGAAACGCCGGAAACAACGGTAATACGTTTGCACGGCTAATCGGCTCACTTCTCGACGGCTCATTTGGTTTCTCTGGCTTCATTGGTTCGTGTGGTGTGTTTTAACCCTTTGAATACCAAAGTATGGAGATCTTATATCTTCAGTCGTTAATGTGTATTGTTTTGGGATAGTTTTTTTATTGTCTTGTGTATGCGTGGATTGTTGTTCCAGATGAGAACAACTGGAATCCAATGGAATGGGAGAGAGCTGCGGAAGAACTGACCTGGGAAAGAGTGAGTCGAATCTTTCCTATGCCATCGTTGCCTTGGGTTCTTTCTAAAAACATTTTAAATCGTAAAATTTATATAGTTCCACTTCAGGAGAGTCTCCTCAAACAAAATAGATGATCCGGTACAAGATCCGAGAAGGGGAGCCAACGGAGTGCATCCAACCTGTAGCCATGACCAAATTTGTGGATGCGTCCGCACAGGCGTGCGACAGAGTGCAGGATATTTTGATATTTTGCCAGCCAAGTTTTATAGAGATATAATGCTGTGATGGGAAAGATTACTTGATGATTTGTTTGCCAATATGGCTGAATTATGTCAATGGATTGATGTGTGTCTATTTCAGCCAAGCTTTCTGCTATTTTGAGAGTTTTTTGTTACGCTGGTTGTTTTAAACGAAGTTGTTAATGAATTTCTAAATACTTGCGTACTTTAATTTGCTTGCAGTTACTGGGTCTGGATGGGTCACTGTTATTTATGGTAAGAATTCTTGTTTTGCATGATCACAAAGTTCTGCTTATTTCTGCCGATGATATATTATTATAATTATTACAATGACAGTTTCTACGCTGTCGTAACATAGCCACAAGGGCTAAAAATATCTCAAACAACAAATGTTCAGCAGTATAGGATAAATAAGTAGAAGCGAGGAAACAACGAAAAACTAACACACGCTGCACTCATTGTACATTTTAAGACTGATTAATTGCAACAATGGAAGAAGAAAAAGAAGCGGAAGAGCAGTTATTTCTGAGTAGCCTTGCCAAGTGTTAGTGACTTCATTTTTTTAGCCTCTGCGTATGAGGACAGAGGTTTCATCAGGGTCAATGTCTGGACTTGACAAATGACCGAGGACAATATACGTCCATTTATTCTTACCTACCGCTGCCAAATGTGTGGCATTATGATGATGAGGAGGAGGATGATGATGATGATGATGATGATGTGCTGTGTAATAATAATACTTAGATGTCTACATAATTCTGTATGATTTTAACAATCAAGCAAAAAATTATTACGGGTAACGGAGACAACTGGTCACTTTAACATGGTCCACACTTGTTTACAGACATATTGAAAGACCTGTTATTAGTGCATATGCATGGTGTGTTTGGTCATATCAACTTGCACAGTTTTGTAAATCTTCAGATGATAATAATAATGACTGCTTTTTCTTTTCTTAGGAACACGTATTTTGGGTTGTGTCGTTGAACACGCTATTCATCATGTTATTTGGTACGTAGTTCAATTGTTGGCATTGTCGATATTAGTCTTAATGATTTAGGCTTTTATTGTGTTCTTCATGTTGAATATTGATGATGGTGGTGGGGTGGTGGTGGTGGTAATGGTGTGGTGTGGGGTAGTGGTGGTGGGGATAATGATAATAATAGTTGTTAATTATTACTGATAGATCAGAAATCTAAAATGCCAGTTATTGAATCCACCTCACTATAACTTCACTGTTACTATTTAATAGTAACTTTAATTATGATTGTTCTTTTGTTTTCGACAGCCGTATAAATTTGTTATTTTAATTATAAATAATAGTAGCAGAAAATCATCAGCTATCACAGTAATGACATATGGAAAGTAATATTCAAAAATTTATAAATGTGCATTTATCATTCGATGTAATGTTTGTGTTTGTCAGCATTCTGTCCATATCACATTGGCCAATTCACTGTCGCTGGTCTCAAGGCTCAAGAAGCGGTACGTCTTACTATAACACTGATGAATTTTATTTTATTCTCACGCAATCTTGGCCATTATTATGAATTTACTGTATCTGCACTTGCATAAATTTCATCTATATGCTTGGTTGTGTACAAGTAAATAAGTATGAGTTTTTTGTATTTTACAAGCGCACATACTTTACATTTATATATGGGAATTACAAAACTTTTTCCACTACATCTGACCAATCAAACTTTGTTTCATAAATCTCTTAAGTCTGTTTTTCTTTTGCCGTGGCTGGGCTGGGAGCGCCTCTGAGTAGGTTTCTTGAAGGTGTGCTATATAAGTCCATAGAATGAATGAGTGAATGAATGTTTGAATTGTCTATTATTATTTGAATTATTTAATAAATTAGCACAAGCAGATTTTGTAGACATCTATGCACAACTAAATATAACTAAGGATTCATAGTATGACAAAACTACTTTCGAACAGTTTTGATTCAATAAAGAATCCTTTTACCAGCTGATCTAGAAATCAACAAATGGTCCCCGTTCTCGGCCGAGGTGACATAATATTAGTATTTTTGTCCCGCCATATGAAAAGGTACCATAAGTCGGGTTTGGAGTTATTATGCCTTCACAAACCAGCTAAGTGAGCTGAACATTTTGCTGAAAACCAGATAAAAATTGGATGATAAATGACCGACTTATAATGATGAACATGAGAAATTGCCACTTTATTTCCATCGATGAGTATCGTGGGGTCTTGCACACTGGGAGCGCTTCTGAGCGATTTATCCTACAAGAGGTTCACATCCAATTCTCAGTGTTGTCTATTATGTAATATTGTCAGTGTTATTAACTTAAAAGTCCTTTTCACCTGCTGCTAAAAATACCAAGAACTCAAATTTGATATAAATTTTTTTCCCCCCACGTCATTATGCGCGATTTCTTGTGAAACCGTACGCCGACTTATGGTACCTTTTCATATGGCGGGACACATTTATTTCACAATTTTTATCCGGTTGTTTTCTGCAAATGTCGACAGGTTTCGGCAACAAAATTCGAAGGTCTACTAACGACGTTGTTGGGCTACCTGATAATTGCTTCGTCTCTTGCGCTTCTCCACTTTGCCACTAACCTAGTCGACTTCAAACGGTAAGCGTTCCTCTCTTTGTGTCGTCAATACTTTATGTACCATGTCAAAGTCTTTGGCAGCATTTATTGCAACCTGTAGCCATGTGGGTGCACAGGAAGTTAGTCTCAAGCCTGATGTGTTTGGTATTTGGCTGTGTGTTATGGGCTGTGAGTTGCTCTGAATTAGCAAGTAGCACGGTAGCTGTCAAGTTATTTTTTCTCGTATCGGTTTGTTTATTTATTACTGTTCAATAAACTAAGTTATGAATATAGGTCTCTTGGTGACGCATTTGGATATCTTACACAATTTGTAATAATAATAAAAAACAAAACAATAATAATATTAATGATAATGCCAATTTAATTGGCGCGTGATGGAACCCAAGGCAGTGGCAAAAATGTATCAGATCATTGAAAACCAGTTTATATTGTTATTTAATTATTTATTTATTCTAACATTCAGTCATTTGTTGTTTGTATTATAATCGTTGTTGATGGATGCCGTTGTTGTGTTTACGATTGCGTTCAGGTCGAAGCGAATACTTGGTCTCTGCTACATCGCCATCAAAGTCTCGCTGCTGGTTGTCATGGAGATCGTCCTCTTTCCTCTCATCTGCGGCTGGTGGCTCGACATCTGTTCTCTCGTACGTCGACAGTTCATGTGAAACGGAAATTGTTTTTTTAGAGCGGGTTCACTCGAAGCACTAAGGGGTTGTCCATATCTTACGTATGCAAGAGGGGAGGGGTCATCGGATTTAGGCGATTTGTGTAGTGGTGCATACGTCGGGGAAGAGGTTTCTACTAAATGTACGTACTACGTATGTAAAATAAATTTGTAATGATGACGTTCACATTGGCCTGTACATAACTCTGTGATAGTCTATGGTCATCCTATGGAATTTAGTTACATTCTGATTGAATTCTGAACGTCAGAGGTTTTAGTTGCGTCTGTGTCAAATTAATTACTTCAAATAAATGAATTGATTGGTTTTGATTGATTGATTTTGATTTTTGATTTTTTGATTAGTTGATTTATTTATTGATGTTAGCTTCTTCACTTAACTCATTGTAACTGATAATTTTTTATCGTTAATTAAAATGCTTTACATCCTTATTAAGTGCAAGTAAATTCGCAAAAGCGTTTCTGTGTGTCTTTCTCCATCATCATCATCATCTGCAGAGCATGTTTGACGCGACGTTGAAGGACCGCGAGCACAGCTTCCAGTTGGCGCCTGGCACTTCGATGTTCATCCACTGGCTCGTCGGAATGGTCTACATCTTCTACTTTGCTTCTTTCATCCTTCTGCTGCGAGAAGTCCTGCGTCCGGGCGTTCTCTGGTTCCTCCGTAACCTCAACGACCCGGATTTCAACCCCATCCAGGAGGTTAGCCTTTGGGGTCGTTGTCTTGACCCGACCTTGTTTCTGGTGTTTTTGTTAGAGAGGTATTGATTGAGAGGCGAAGGCTGTTGTTGGATACTGATTGCAAGAAATCTTGGATGTAATGTAATAGGATTTTTTTCCACATTAATTTATATGTTGCCAAGACATACAGATGTTTATCACTAAAACATATTGAGTCATTATTATTGACACGTAATTTGATTACCGTAAAGTGATTTGTTTAAAGTGATTTGATTATAGTGATTCGATTGAAGTGATCCGATTAAGCAGATTAGATTTAAGTGATTAGATTTAATTGAGTCAATTAAAGTGATTTGATTAAGGTGATTTGATTCAAGGTCATTTACTAAGATGATTTGATTACAGTGATCTGATTAAGGTGATTTGATTCAAGGTCATTTCACTAAGATGATTTGTTTACAGTGATTTGATTAAAAAGTTTTCGTCATCTGTTGCATAGATGATCCATCTTCCTGTTTATCGTCACATCCGAAGGTTCTTGGCATCGATGGTTGTTTTCGGAACAATTGTTCTCGTTATGCTCTGGCTTCCAATCCAAGTCATCCAGAAGGTCTTTCCATTGTTCTTGCCGTTTCACGTCATGCTTTCCAGGTAAATCTTCTCTAACTGACCTTTGTCTTTTATGATTGAACTTTACGGCATTATCAAATTACACTTGTATTGTATTGTATTGTATTTAAAATTTAGAAACGAAATTAACAACAGTTATAACAATGATAGGCATTGATAGCATGATGATGATGATGGTAGTAATGATAACAGTAATGTTATGATACTGATATTGATAATGTTATAATAATAATGATTATATATATAATAATTATAATAATATTAATGGTAGTTATAATAATGATAATGTTTATAATTAAAACAATAGTTATGATCGTCGTTGTTTGTTGTTTATCGTTGAGCAGTCCAGACACACCAGTGAGTGAGCTTTCCCTGGAGCTGCTGCTTCTCCAGGTCGTCTTACCAGCTCTTCTCGAGCAAGGTCACACAAGACAATGGCTGAAGGGCATCATCCGCGGCTGGTGCATTGCCATCGCGTATCTTCTCAACCTCCGCTCCTATCTCCTTGGAGACATCGCAGAGGTCAGTGGGGAAGTCACCACCGATAATGCTCTCGTAGAACCAACTGTAATTGCAGTCGGAATGTTGCACTGCAATTAAGGATGAATTAATTGTTGCATTTTTAACAGTAAGGCTTTTGCATCGGATTTCATAGGACCATGCAAATGCAGCGTTTGGGAAATCTCCTGCAACACTTGTGCTATATAAATGAAATCAAGACCACGCCGGCGGCATGGTTCTTGGTAGTGGTGGTATAGTGGGTTTGTTCGTTATTTGTCTTCTGTTTTGACGTGTTGTTGTTGTTCTGTAGGATGCTTCAGCTGCAGCAGAGGAAGTTGTTGCGGATGCAGGCGCCGAGGACATTGTGGTGCCACGCGCCGACGAAGATGCTAACCAACCACTCGTCGCGATGATGGACGAAGGAGATGCGGGTCCGGAGGCTGTTGCGGCGCTTGATGAACCGTCTGACGTGATGCTGGAAGGAGGCGGAGAGGACACGGTGGCGGAGCAGGGTGACCGTCTGGTCAGAGGAGACAGTTTGGAGGTTGGAAAAGTGGAAAGGGAAGAGTCGGAGGGATGGATGAAGGGCGGAGGAGGGGAGGAGATGCGGGATGAAATGGTCCGCAGGTCAAAGGGCAAGCTGGAGTTATCGACGGGTGATGTAGCGATGGTAGAGAACGGAGAACACGAGCTGCTGCGAGGGAACTTAGTAGTCAGGCAACCAGTGCAGCTGGAGAAAGAAGCGGTCGTGGAACCATCGAGTTTTAAAAGCGGAATTGAGGCGGAATTACCGATAGATATTGCGGCTAGTGGGTCAGAGCTGTCAGCTGACAGGGAACCAGAGTTGATAGATGACAGAGACAGGGAACCAGATGAAAAAATTGACGAACCTAGTGTACCAGAACAACCAGTCAACGCCACCACAGAATCGGAGCAGTTAGGTGAGACAGCCAGGGAACCAGTACAGAAAGACGATGCAGCCAGGGAACCAGAAGAACAAGACAGCACAGCCAGAGAACCAGTTCATCTAGATGAAGCAGCCACGGAACAACCAGCGCTACCGGACAGGGAGCCAGCGCAGCCAGACAATCGAGACAGGGAACCAGTGGAGCCAGACAACACCGGAAGGGAACCAGAGCAACCATTGCCTGTCTTCGTCGAGGCCGCAGCGCCAGTCGAGGCCAACAACTTACCTCCGGGGCTGGACGCCGATCCGGATGTGGCGCCACCGGTGCCTCCACGTCCAATGCGCCCTCTGCAGGGCCTGGGTGACGCCCATCAGGCCATGATGCAGGGTGGCGGACCCACTGGATATCAGCCGTACACACGCCCAGACTTATTTCCACTCAGGGTACGTGTTAAAGTTTTTTGGCACTGATGGATAGAAATGAAAATTCTGTATTTAGAATATAGTATATAAAAATTAATTTTAAAAAATCAAATTGAATTTAAGAACTATTGTTTCGGACTTTTCACTCATCTCCTCATTTGATTTGCATCTTTGATGGCTAATTATTACGTCAATGTTTTAAGCAATGTTTGCATAATATAGGCCAGCGGTTCTCAACCTTTTCAGACTCACGGACCCCTTTTTAATTTTGAGTCCCGGTCACGGACCCCCAATTGGTGCCTTTGGCGCATTATCGCGACTGTGCGACTCTATTATCCTATATGGGGCCTAATAGTAGACCTATACATTGTGTGTTATAATATAGCCTGTAGCCCATGCCTCTGCACTCCTGTAGTACAAATTTATATAACTGATAAGATTAGGACCATTGAAAAATTGACAAACAATTATCTTTTTTATGTTTTTAACTAAGAAATATATAATTTTCAGGACTCGCTCGCGGACCCCAGGCAGATCGCCGCGGACCCCCAGGGGTCCGCGGACCCTCGGTTGAGAACCGCTGATATAGGCCACCGCAAGAAACCTCTGAATGGGTTTCTTGAAGGGCACTATACAGGGTGGGCCAAAAAAAAAGACCCCCCTAAGAATTTTGCCGATATCTTGACCAAAAGTAAGAATTTCGAAATGAAATTTTACAGTCTTAAAGACAATTCATATTTACACCAGATGGCCGGATTTCATTAAAATATTTCAAACAGAACAAAAGTTATGCCACTTTTAGTGAGGCCACCCACCGTTTTTTGACGATTCAAAAACGCGACGCGACAAAAAGTAATAAAAATTAAATCTAATTATTCTGGCCAATATCTTGGCCAAAAGTTAGAATATCAAAATGAAATTTTACAGGCTTAAAGACAATTCATATCTGCGTATGATGGTCAGATTTCATCAAATTATTTCCAAAGCAACAAAAGTTATACCACTTTTAGGGAGGCCAACCCCCAATTTTTGATAATTCAAAGACGTAACGCAGCAAAAACACGATTTTATTAAGTCTCGTCTCAAATAATTATTATCAAATAGCCTTGATATTGACAGATGATCATTATTATTACTATTTTAAAAAGAAACAGGGTACCAGCGTAGCTGCACGACACTGAGAAGTCACTTAGCAAGACGACAATCAAATTGGTAAATAAGGACTCTGTCAGATTAATCAGAGGTCTATCAAGAATTTTGCAAAGAGACTCAAAAGAAGTGTTGGCACTGGTGTTGGGTACATTGAACACAAGTTGTGAAGCACTACCAAGTTCATTTGACAACAGTTACTTAAGATGAGACTTAATGAAATCGTGTTTTTGCTACTTTTTGTTGCGTTTCGTTTTTGAATCGTCAAAAACGGTGGGTGGTCCCGCTAAAAGTGGTATAACTTGTGTTGTGTTTGAAATATTTTGATGAAATCCGGTCATAATGTGTAAATATGAATTGTCTTTAAGCATGTAAAATTTCATTTCGAAATTCTTATTTTTGGTCAAGATATTGGCAAAAAACCTAATTTTTTTTGCGTTTCGTTTTTGAATCGTCAAAAAAGGGGGGGTGGCCTCACTAAAACTGATATAACTTTTGTTCTGTTTGATATATTTAGATGAAATCTGGCCATCATGTGTAAATATGAATTGCCTTTAAGACTGCAAAATTTCATTTCAAAATTTTTACTTCTGGCCAAAATATTGGCAAAACACCTAGGGGGGTCTTTTTTTTGGCCCACTCTGTAGACATTAGTAAATGAATGAATGAGGTCGAAAGTAACATTTTCTCTGGTATTTTTGTCTAATTTAGTGATATACTTCTGTTGCTTTATGTTGTTGTTGTTGTTGTTTATATAGCAGTTGTTCTGTTGTTGTTCTGTTGTTAGTTGTTGTTGCTGATCGTTCTGATGTGCCTCACACTGTTCATGGCAAGTCTTGTGCTCTTCGTTCTACCAGGTAAGTCACGACTCTTCAAGAGGAAAGTCGCAAAAGTGTAGAAGTCGTGCTGCGTGGTCAATGACGCTGCTAGCTTGAAAATGGAATAGCAGTGAATTGCTGATTGAATTTTAAATGGAATGTGGTTGGGAATTGCCTGGTGATGGTGTGGTGGTTGATGGATTGCTAGGTTGTATGTGGTGGTTTTCTATGTTTATAATGGGAGTTCGGGTAAGTTAATGTGCACGTATTACAAGTTGGAACTGTCTTTTGCCAAGCTTAAATGCAAGTATATTGTAGTACAAAAACAGCAGAAATTCTTGGATTTCATTATATTGGAGAATTTCGTGCATTAAAAATGACCATGCGATCATAAATAATTATTTCTGTTGTACGTCGCATGTGGTTGCAGTTTTCGTTGGTCGTAAGCTGATGTCGTTCTGGACTGGTGAGATGAAGGTACACGAGTTGTACACGGCTGCGTGTGGTCTGTACACGTGTTGGGTGGCGCTTCGCATCGGTCTTGTACTGTACACGTGGATTCCACTCGGTGGGAGAGCCATCGCGAATAAGCTCATGGAGTGGACTCTGCTCGTGAGTTCATGCTCAAGATTACATTGAATATTTCCATTATATATAGATATTTATTAAATACATTCATTCATTCGTTCTGTGGACTTATATAGCACCCCTTCAAGAAACCTACTCAGGAGCACTCCCAGCCCAGCCATGGCCAAAGAAAAAGACTTGAGAGACTATAAATGTTATTATATATTATATTAAAAATTATAATATATTTGTTTATATACTTGGTTGGCACACTACAACCAAGAACATGAGCTGAGGGTACAGAGCTAATAAAGGTCATGAGGATAAGTGGGAGGAAGGGTAGAAAAACTTATTTTACATTCGCAATGGGAACTCCACATAAAGTTGCAACAGACGGGAGAAGATTTGGAAAATGCAACCTTTCCCATACATAATTTATGGATGGGCCCTTTGTTCACGTTTTCTTTCTTACACACTGTATATGAATATTAAGGCATGCTGTGCCCCAGTGACTTCACGTTAATGAGTCCAATCTTCAATATCAATGAACAGTATTTCGTTTGTTTTGATTTACATTATTATTTTCTTTTCTTGTAGGTGTCTAAGTCGGTCTTTGTTGCGGTTGTGTTGATCGGAATCCTTCCGCTTCTTCTCGGACTCATCTTCGAACTCGTTCTTGTCATACCCATTCGTGTCCCCATCGATCAAACCCCCGTCTTCTTTCCGTGGCAGGTACGCTCTCGTCCATAAGTAGCCTACCATTTTTTCATGTGTCCTGTGTCTCCAGTTCTCAATATTGATTAAAGCCGTAAATTATTATTGAATCGCAAATGACAGAAAGGTTCAAACATGATTATGTGATCCTTCTGCACTAAACTGGTCGTAAGTTAGGATAATATTCGGTTTCAAGAAAACGAGCAAAACGTGAGTTATCTTGATTGTTAGATTATGTTAGACTATATTTTATGCACCGATGTTTGAGATAAAGTAACATTTAAGTTTATTACTTTGATGGTTTTAACTGCCAGTAATTTGAGATGATTAATTTTAGAATTATGTAGTTGCCAGCGCCGGTATATAATATCGTATTTTATTTAAGTATTTATAAAGTGCTGCTAGTAGTAATATAATAGGATTAAACACGAGTTATAGCAGTCCTGGATTTCCTGTAATGCTCTGTATTTTTTAACTTTTTATGTTGTAATTTTTGCTTGTCCTATCAAATCCTTTATTTTTGCAAACTGGTGATCATCACCATTCACCATAGCTAATTGTGCCGTGGTTTTGGTTGTCTTGTAGGACTGGGCGCTTGGAGTTCTACACGCCAAGATCCTCACAGCCATCACACTTATGGGACCCCACTGGAGAATGAAGAGAGTCATTGAACAGGTGACCAGTACCAGTGTATCCATCATAGGTTACCAGTGTATTCTTCAAGATAACTGGTCAGATGAACCACATGGTTACGGCTGTGTGCAAACACTTTGCAATGGTCTTCAATGGGAGTTTAAAGGATGATGCATAGAGAACGTGGTGGCGCCGTGCAGGGTTGCCAAGTAGTTACCCGGTAATATTGACTCCTGTAATTACTTGTCATCATCCGTTCTTACTATGATGTCTAAAAGTTTATAGAGTATCTTTCACACCATATTCTATTCAGAGGCACTTAGTTTCAGTACAGTAGCCCTGGGGAAAAGAAACATCCTGAGAGAGCGAGAGGAATTGGGAAGAGCCCAGACATGAGCTTAACCCGTAGAAGAGGGGAAGGCTGTATTTCTATGAATTGTAATCATACTGTGGTCTGTCTGTTTGAAATTAAATAGAAATTATTATTATTATTATTCTAGGTATTAAGCCACAATATGGTGTGAGGCCTGAATCCTCCTTTGGCTACGGTGGCCAAGTGATGTATGCATCAAAAACCATGTGATGTTTGTCCCATGATGTTAAACGTGTTTGTTACATGTTGTTTGTTTAGGTTTACAACCAAGGTCTACGTAACATGGACTTGAAGTTTGTGATGATTGAGTTCTGTTTGCCCGTTCTCGTCTTTCTTGGTCTCCTTCTCGCTCTGCCGTACATCATCGCGAAAAGCCTTGTACCGGCCGTCGGTCAGTACCACTGGACAGCGTTATTGTGTTGTATCAGTATACAAAAATTTTAATTCAGAAAATACTTTTAACTGCAAAAGTGCATACTGCAGAAATACATTTAGACTGCACAATTTGTGTAGAACTGCCTTTTAAAAAAGCCCTTACCTTAACTAAACTTACCTTACCAATTACCTTTTGCATACCTTTATTTGCGCTTCCTTATCTCTCTTTCTTGCCTTGTATTATCTCTTCTTCTTTGGTTACCTCTCTGTACCTTACCACGTCATGTTGTTGCCTATCGATGCAAAAATACATGCATGTATAAACTGAAAGTTTCCAGTAGCCATAACGATAATCATTTCCGGACTGAAACTTCAATGAAAACTGAAATAGAAATTATGAATTTAATACGGGAATAAAGTTGAACTGTAATTATTTTCAAAGCAACTGAAACATCACTGGTGTAGTTTTAGCAGCATTCATCTTGTTTGGCGTTTCAGGTTTTGGTTTCGAAATGCAGAATCTGGTGCTGCGTCGCATCTACCCGTTTCTGTTGAGCATCTTCCTGCTCGTCTTCTTCTGCATCTTTCAGGCGCGACAGTTCAGACGACTTTACGAGCACATCAAGAATGATAAGTAAGTTGATCCACCACCATAGCCAGAAACCCACAAATTCAAGTAGTCTCTCAAGTAGGGCAGAGAAATTACTTACCGGTACTCCTCTTGGTTTCACTGTTAGGTGTAAATTTAAGACATACTATATTCTGTTTCTGATGTAAACGCATATCGGACTAATTATATATCATCGTACGTTTATTGCCTACTGAATGGACTGTGGTATCGTAGTGTTAGTAGTCTTTTTCTTTGTGTACAGTGGCTGTTTGTTGTCGGTAGTCCTATTTTGTACACATTTTTCGTATACGGCCGAATAGTTGGTCCAGATTATTCATATTCAGCCGAATAGTGAATATCCCCTACAGTACAGCCCTTATATATATATATATATATTATATAATATATATTTATATATAATATATGTATATATCATATTTTTTCAGGTACCTTGTTGGACAACGTTTGGTGAACTACGAACGACGTGCTGCTGCCGCGTGACTTTTTCATAAACGCAAAATCTGAAGAACGGTGATATCGATGATTTCTGTGAACACAAACAAGAAAAATGCCGCTGTGTGAGAATTTTTGAACACGATAGTTCCTCGACGACGCAGAAATTTCTCTTTGTAGAAGATTTCTTTGCAAATGTGAATGCGCTGCATTTTGCTGCATCGGGAAATTTCACTGTGACATTGGTTTTTGAGTTTCGGTCCCTCAAACAAAAATAATTTGACACGGCAGAGTTCGAATATATTAATGAGACGTTCTGTAAAAATGAAACCTGTCGCTGAAAGAATCAGATAAGTTACAGATTTTTGTTTTTGCTCGAGTAACAGCTGAGAACAAAATAAGATCATTATCATTGAATCTGCGTGTAACCCTAAAATGGCAAAAATGCAATGAATTCTTACTTAAAATCAGCTCTTTTTACTGATTTTTTGGTCGTATCATTTATAATAATTATTATTAATGCCCTTTAGTTAAAACTCTAAGGAATGTGAACTCTAAAGCTAAAGAATTGGAAAAAATTTATATTTGTTTTATAATAATTATCGTTAATGCCCTGTAGTTAAAACTAAGGAATAAGAACTCTGAAGCTCAAGAATTGGAAATAATTTGATATTTGTTTGTCGACAAGGCTCAGTTAATGAGTAAGCGCCAATTGCTTAAAAACTAAAGCGTTTTGCGGATGCTAATAACTGATGATGTAAATATTGTTCAGTTATGGCAGTAAATAATAATAATAATGTTTTCAATTGGATCTTTGGGTCAATTTATCTGCTTCTTAGTGATAATATTAACTCTGTGGTTACTGAGTTTTTACGTTTGTTGCAGCATCTCGGATTTAAAATAATATTTGTTCAGTTAAAATAGTAATGCTTCCATGTTTCATTGTCCATTCATTCATTCAGAGGAGTTATGTAGCACCTTAGAGAAATTTCAATTCAGTCGTGATTATGAGAAAGTTTTCAGATGTTTGCAAAAAAAGTGCAAGCAGATTCCTAGCTAAAAGAACACACAGATTTGTTGGAAGCATATTCTACGTATGTACGAAACTACGCATGTCGCTCCCGACCACACTGCGGACACTTGAGTCAGAGTTTCACGCCGAAGCGCTTGAGCAATTGCGAGTGAAGGATCTTGCTCAGGGTCCCTATGCGGCAGCTTCAGGTGGATTCGAACCTGCAACCTTCCGGCTCCAAGACACCGAACATACCGCTACACCAGTGCACCACTGTAGTCTTATATTATGGTCTGTGTAGTGTGTACTCATAGATGAGCTGGCTATTGTGCAAGGGTGATAGACGATTTTTTTTAGAGAATTGAAACAGCAAAATGTCTTGGCAGGTGTAATTGGTAATGTTTTATTCTGAATACCTGAAATAATTTAACACTGAATTCATATCAGATTAGTGTACAGAGGAACGATTCTTATCTTATCTGACCATTTATAAAGCGCTTCTTGCAGCAAGAGCCTTTCAGAAGCGCTCCCAGTGCGTTCAACTCCGAGAAAAAAGGCAAGTTTTTAGACGAGAGAAAGATGAGGATACACTGCCAGAGAGGATGGCAGAGCGAACTGAGAGGATGGCAGAGCGAACTGAAGAACAAATAAGCACAGATTAACCATAAGCACAGATTAACGATAATTTCACGATATAATTCCAACAATAATTATAGAAGACCGACCAAGCAGGAAGATGGCCTTTTTCAATTCCATAGTTGTAAAAAACGTGTTTTTACTCATCGTAGAAATATCCCATTTTTTTCTTTTTCGTTCACTTTTTGCGGTTTTTATTTTCTTTACGTAACCATATTTATTTAGTTACCGTCTGTAATAATTGTCCTTAATTTTATTTTCGTTTGATATCCATTACGATTAACTTCCGTACTTTCAAGGATTGCACTAATTCAGGTCACTATTTAGTATTCAGCAAATTAGCCTAAAAATAAAGTTGTTATTTGCTTGCGGATTAATTAAGTTGCGTAAACAAGGTTTTTAATTTTAAGCTGTAGTATGAGATGTAACAAAGTCCAATTATTTATTTATTAATTTTTTCCCTGTTTTTGGGATAAAAATTGACGTTTTTTTATTCGATTTTTGTTGTTTTAAACATCTATGTTTAATTCCCAACCCGGAAAATGGCCACCTGCCATGGGATGTTCAAACAACAAGCTGGCCATCTTTTTTTAAAGAGAAACCAGTCCGGACAGAAAGTTTGACTTGATCGAAAAGGTGACATCTCTATTTCCTAATTCAGTTTTATAGAAACTACTCAATATTTTCCTAATCAGAATTTCAATTTCGTTGCTCTAATTTTCTGAGTTGATAGCCACTTCGAAGTCATTACAGCTCTCTTTGTCTGCTCAAAAACCTTGGATCGTTTTTCAGCTTCTCGTAAGCATTCAAAACTTCCTCTGGAATGCTCTGCGGGATCTGCAAACCCTTTCCTGGGTATTCAATAATTCGTTTCATTGTTTCCAGCATCATGTCCACAACGTCAACAATCTGTCCAACATTTTCATGTGGATATTGCGCCAGCGTGATCTGTGGAGACGACGCAATAACACTGCATGTCACTTTCGCGTTATGCTTATTAGAATGGATCTGAAATGCTGGCCACTGTCGCAGGAATGTTGCGTATACCCTGCGCTCCATAAAAGGCATCTGGACTAGAATGACACTGGATGGAATAAGTTTCCGACTGCTGAGAATGTCGTAGGAGAAAAGAACGTTTTCACCGGTGTTCGTTGCTTTGGATTCCACGATTATCCGATCCGATGGAATACCCATTTTGATCGCTACGTCACGAAATATCTCGGCCTCCGGTCGAGTCCATCTGTCTGGAATAGCAATGGTCACTGAGCAGTGAGCATGTATTTACTTTAAAAGATCTAAGCTACACACATGTATGTGAACAATGACATTATATATGTATATATGTGCTGGCCATTTTGTGGGGTAATTGAAAGGTGCTTAGTATCAGTGTCCAATGAATGAAACCAGATGCAAACAATGGAATTATATGTAGGTCCACCATTCTACATGTAGACATATCTTCGCTATGAAGTTCGAAGGACGTGTGAGATCACTTAACCATTTATGCTGAACCCTAACAAAACTAGTGAGCAGATTCTTATAAATTATAATATTTGTCTTTACTCAGGGCTAGAAATGTCGAGGTTGGATGTTTTCAAACTCCCCCCTTTTCTTATGGTCCCATATTTACCTGGTAAATCTTCTTTGCACACCCAAGCTTCACGTGGATCATAGTTTGACCTCTAGCTATTGCCTACAACTCTCATACCGTAGACTCAACTTTCATCATCAGCAATAGCAACTGATATTTCCATTTGTGTTCAATAGTTATTTTAGTCCACTGCTTTGGTCTTGTTAAGTTAATTTTTTAACCAATTGCAAACATACCTCGTGTGTAGTTTCCTAGATACCCTGAGAACATCAGCCACTGGCCGTAGCCTTGCAGCCAGAGTGACGAAGCGTGTTCAGCTGTTCGTGGATCAACATTTCCAAACACTAGAATAACGTCGCTCTGAATAGACAAAATAATTCTGTCAGGAGACTTGCATCTTCCATTTACAGTGCATCTGGGTTTGGTCGGTTAAACATTTAATATAGCAAATTTTCTTTGACAAAATTGTTCCACCAACCCAAATAGCAACTGTTGAAATGCCAAATTTATATATTACTGCCATAAAGGGTGACTCCTCAAGGCGTTAAGTTGGTTTAGTCAGATGTGAAAGTGTGGCTTTGCTCTAGAAGAGATGGTGTAATAGGTAACAAGAGAAAGAAACTAACAGAAAGTGACACAAAAGCATACAAAGACAGATCTATAAACGTAAATGAGTAAATGGATGGGGGGTTGAACCTAAAAGGAAAGTTGTAATCACATTCAAAATAAAATTTCACATAAAAGCAGTTAAAGCACCAATTTTTCTGCATTCTCTCTGTCTTAGTAACTTTTTTAAAACTAACTAAGGATATTAAAAGCTATTCTCTATCGATTATAGATCACTTGATTAGAGTTCGACATTAGGATAAAAAGTATGCCTACATACAGAAAAATCAAGTCACAGGTAGATGGCTTAAATCTGTGTGTGTATGTGTGCATCAATTGGCCATTTAATTGTGGTCTGATTTTCAAACAGACCTTTTGCAGTGGATGGTCAAGTCGCAGATAATCCCAAAGCATCTGTGCATACGACCACTGCTGCTTGCTGAGGCCGTTGCTATTCTTTCCCGACCACTGCTGCTTGCTGAGGCCGTTGCTATTCTTTCCCGACCCGTTGTCCATGGTTACCGCTCTGGTCGGCACCGTTGTCATGACGACCGTGTAACCATGGCTGCCAACGAGGGAATCGGCCATCACTCGTTTTCGTAACCCGACAGCTACGGTTCTCATCCCCAGTACAAACAAAGCGCCTGCAAACAAATAATGTGAAACGTGTAAGTTGTAAGTTCTATATATATTTGACTGCAGGTCATGTGTACATTCATGCAAAAATGCAATCAATTAATAAACTACGACATAGGCGTGATTATTGTGTAAAGGGACAAATATAGGCTTCGGGTATTATACCACAACGTTTAGTGAATCATCGTACAAAATTGAGCAATTAAATCTATAAGCGAGTTGGATAGACTTCGTCATCATTCTGCCTCCAGGTTGCGATGATTAAAGGTCTATTACAAGGCTGTATACCGTCAATTTTTTCACTGTACATTTTCAATGATAATACACTAAATTAAAGTTTGTTCCAATAGTTAAAAGTTTGGTGCCCTTATAAAAGTTCTACGGGGGATGGGTTTGATCCCATCTCCCCAATTCATTCGCAGTTTAGACATTTTAGAGCGCATCTGCCATCTGGGTAGATTTTTTGAAGGGGCGCTATAAATACTCGGAATGAATGAATGATTTTTTTACCTACGCGGCATATTGTAACCAACTTAGTCGTCCCCTTCCGTCCGTGCCCCAGCCCCCTGTAACCAACTTAGTCGTCCCCTTCCGTCCGTCCGTGCCCCAGCCCCCCACCCCAAACAATCGCTACGGTCTCCGATGAAATTCTCACCTACCCACCCCCAAATCCTAGCTTTTAAAAAGTTTCCATAGTTATTTTAATAACATTTTAAGTATTTCGGCTACTATAAGTTGTTTATATTTTTAAGTTTAAGCGCCAACGTCGTTAAAGTTTTCTCGACGTCATTGAATTGGTAACAACTTCCGGGCGCCATCTTTTTCACCGATCTGAAACAGTAAATTAAATGTTGGGGTAAATACCACCCGCTGGAGTAGCCTACGGCCCTACGCTATGCTCGAAAACAGATGCCCGTTCGCATAATTGTGATAATTAGTTAAATCAAGTGGAAATTTCAACAGTGCTTGAATATTTCCGAGGGCCGGTGGAAACGAGGAGGAAAATTCGAGACGTAGGACTGTTCCTTGATGAGATTAGGTCATGTCATGTCGTCAAGTCTCAAATTGCGCCAAATAAACGACAACAAAAATCAACGAGGTTCTGGCGAGGTTCGAACTCGCGACCTTCTGCGTGTAAAGCAGACGTGATAACCACTACACCACAGAACCTGTTCGTGAAACAAGCCTCAGTGATCTCTTTAAATATCAGCGTTGCTAACAATAACATGGCCAACCTCTTCGAGCAGCTTTTTTGGTATTAGTTAATCAGAATATTTTACCTCGATGTAAGACCATCTTTGCAAAATAGCGATATAGGCCTACTCCAACTGAACGTCAGGCTGTATACGATGAATTAAAGATGAATTTATACGCTACAGGGCACTGTGTTGCCTAACCCCGCGCGCGCACCTGCTTTGAGACCCAGCGCTATTTATAGATCAGCCTGAAGTCATTCACTTAAGCTACATGCAGAAGCAAGTTTTCGTAAATCTCTCAGTTATAAAATAATTATAGTAAGTGTGATGTAATCATAATGCATTCGGGTATTAGGCCTATTTAGCGCTAGTTTAGAAATTTCCTCAACTGTACTGGGGTAACCCAAAGCATTTGGCGGTACGAATAAATAAATTAGGATTAAATTTAAATTAATTTGAAATAAAATAGTCTTCGTTCCACTGTAGTCCTAGACCTAGGCCTACTCTTCCAATTTTCACACAATCTGGTATAGACTAACGTTGAAAAACAGTGTGGCCTAGCCTACATAGGCTACCGGGCATGCTTTTGTAGGGTGCTTAATAATATGCGTTTAATGTTAGGCCTAATTAAGTGCCTTTATAACACACAGTAGTTTAGTACGTATACGCTAGCCTACTTAACATAGTGCCTACATGGTGTGCATCATCATCATCATCGTCATCATCATCATCATCATCATCATCATCATCATCATCATCATCATCATCATCATCATCATCATCATCATCATCAAGCCTATGGCTCACATCTGCAAAGAGTTTGTCCGAATTTTTTACTCAACAGGTAGGCTGAGTATCCTGGTGCTATAGAATTATTATTTTGCTAGGCCTATATATTCACTATAGCATAGGTCTACCCTAGTTTTAGAAATGACAAGTAGGCCTAGGTCTAGGTTATTTGAGTTAATTTGCTTCATGAAGAGAACAGGCAATTATTACTTTTATAAGTTTATGAAAACAACAGAAACATTGCAGGGCGGAAATCATCCAGTTCAAGAAATGTAGGACATAGGCCTAGATAGTTGATCTCGGAAATATATTGTCAGCTTGTCGCATAAATGAGACAGCATTAGTACAAAAATACTAATATATCAAACTGCACAAAAAACATAAGCAGACGCAAAGTTCATGTTCGATGAAAACTGGAGTTTCTTTCAGGGTCGTGTGTTGTTTCGCTTCAAGCTACACTGCTTCTATGGCAGAACTTCAGTTTTCGTTCACTTCTGTTAACTCGACTTCTCTGCTGCCGTCTGAAATAAAACAATTCCGGCGAACAATTTACTATCGCCACACAGAAACAAATAGTACAATATTAATATTTACGTAGGCCCTAATTAAGTCGCCACATTTACGAGAAAGGCAATTTGATCGATTGCTTTAGCACCACGATTCGCATATTTTTATTTGAGAAATCAGATGTGCCTAATTCCTAACCATACGAATTTCACTTTTGTTTCTTTGTCACCCCACCGTTAGGCGGGGCTGAGATAAATTAGTCTATAGACTCATTGTAATGTTCCTCTCCACGGAAATCTTTAGTAAAAGGCGAAAGATTTATTCGTGGATTGAAGAGAAACCAGAGTTAACGAAAAACGGCTGCCCGCGTCTATTTTACTGAGAGCTGCAACAATTAAAAAGGTGTCGACATAATGTGCATAAGAAAATTTCTTAACGTAAATGACAACGACACGGAACTGGTCTGTTTAGGTTAAAATTGCTATTTTTTAATTATTGCTGTAATGTTAGATATATTGTCAAAGTGTTGTATTCATAAATGTTAAGATAATTACAGAATAACATAAGTTTGATGCACGAAAGCTACGATGCTAGAAGGCGCACGACACCTGGTGACTATCTTGGAATAATGTTACCAGAATTCGTTTGGGTAGGCGCTATAATTGGCTTCTATGGATAGCCTACTTGCTTCCCTACGACAATCATAGGCGTACGAGGCGGGGTCCAGAGGGGCCGAATGCCCCCTAACTTTCGGGCAAGTCTGGTTTTTCCGGCAAATACAGTCCCAAATGACTAAAAAAAAGGTCGTCAAATTTTTCCCCGATATATTTTTCGGACAGAAGTTCAATCTTTGCCCCCCCCCCCCACTGCTGAAATTCCCCCGTACGCCTATGACGACAATTCTACGTAGGAGACAGAATGTGAACTGGTCTCTTGACCCTAGCAGTTAGGCCTACCATGAAACATTAGAACTTAGAAGATGGAAGATAGGCCTATAGACTGGCCGGTTACGGTTAGAGTTTTGAAATCCTACAAAAGACGCTTACTGGATAGACAAACGTGGAGATTTCGTCCGATCCCACATCATTCTCCGCCAAACATCGATACAAACCCATGTTCTGCATCCAGTTGGTGTTCTTCACTAAGAGGTCGCCATTATGAAGAACCTGGACAAATGAAAGGTTCAAACAGACCTGGTCAATGGTCGGTGGTCATAGGCGTATAATAACTGGCGAGGACCAGACGTTCAATCTTTATGGACCAGCGGGGTGTCCCGGATGTGTGCGCAACAGTGCAATAATGACTTTACTATGCCATGGGTCCTAGCCTCCTAGGAAAGACGAAAATTCTCACCATGGGTGAACCCCCCCCCCCCAAATCGCATTATGCAAATGGCTTTCTGATTTAGGCGAAGATGAGGTCTGTGAGCTAATAGCCCACGATTATAAGTCATCCTCCCACATTTTGTGTTATAATTGGTTGCTATAAATGGTCTACGAGATAAACCGGATACAAAATATTAGGCTACCTGCATATATAGAAATATACATATATATATATATACATATACATGTATCTATATATATAAAAATGTAACCGCGTTTGGCACCTGACGCAAGATCTCCGAACTTTCTTCATTGATTGCTTTGGAAACTTCACCAAAACGTTTAGTTCCAACACGGCCGGGTTGTGAGCATGATTTTTGGGAAAAAGCGCAATCTTTTAAGCTAAAAAAGCAACTTTGCAAATTCCGCCGTTTTCAACACACAGCCTACGTCCGTCAATAAGCCTTGCATACCAATTCAGGCATGTTTGTTCCGTAAATTTCTTTAGCGCATTTCATTACGGCCTTCGCATTTACGGCCTTCTTGCTCAAGCGTTTTATGGCGTGATCCGCGTGGCCATCGCGGAGGGGGAGGGGAGGGGGAGAGGGAGGGGGAGGGGGAGGGGGGAGGGGAGGGGAGGGGGACGGGGGAGGGGGAGGGGTAGGAGAGGGGAGGGGAAGTCTTTTTTGCCACAGCAAAGCGTGGCTGGGTACAGCTAGTATATATATATATATTTCTCGTAAGCGCTCAAAGCCAGTCATTTAGCCAAATCTATTTTTGGGTACTTGATGGTCAGACGAGAAGGGAAATACAGACCATCGAAATGGAAATCATGCAAAAGATATTATGCCATGCATTCCGAAACAGGATGGATTACAAATGAATTAAGATATGGGATCATATCGGACATGTCCTGCGTCATGAATCGTAATGCATGGGATGATGGATGCTGATCTGTAGTGCACGTTCAGCTAATTATGATATCTACATTATGGAGGATGACTACCAACACACAGACAGACAGACAGACAGACAGACGGACGGACGGACAGACAGACTGACAATCAGACAGGAGCAGTCACTTAGCAGTGGTGGGCTGGTGATGGCGCGTGGGTCCCTCTCCTCTGTCTTCAGCTCGCGTGACCTTCAGAGCAGCAAGAAATTATGTCAGTGGACAAAATATTTATTTGGTGGCCAGACAGCTAACTAAAATATTTCCAGTCCGACTCTGGAATCTGGACATACGACCACACCAACTCGCTCACTCACTCACTCACTCACTCACTCACTCACTCACTCACTCACTCACTCACTCACTCACTCACTCACTCACTCACTCACTCACTCACTCACTCACTCACTCACTCACTCACCCACCCACTCACTCACTCACTCACTCACTCACTCACTCACTCACTCACTCACTCACTCACTCACTCACTCTCTCTCTCTCTCTCTCTCTCACACACACACACACACACACACACACAGAACAAATTATTAAATGGAAAAGCTGCATTGCCTCATATTGTCCGTTCGGTTGGCTATCGTCGATAGGGTGGTTGTCGGGGTCGAACCAGGTGATGGTTGGGGTTGGACTTCCCACTGCCCTGCAGAACAGCTGGACGTCACTACCCTCCACAACCACTCGCTGCATCGTCCATAGGTAAACACGAGCTGTAGCTGCAGCATCTACCATTTAAGAGTCCCGTAATCGAGTTAATAACACTTAATACTTCTACAAAACTCGTATAGGCCTAATATTATGCATATAGGCCTGCACATAATTACACATAGCCTATATATAGGAAGGGCCTACATAATATTATGTCGGTGACATAGGCTAGATAAACTAGGATAAGCTACTAATTGTAGCTATGGAAGCGATAACAATAGACTAATTGCAATAAGTAGTGTCATAGTTGCATATCATATCCACAGCGCAACACCGCGCCTTTGCCTCTGTCTGCCCTTTATTGTGGAATGGCCTTCCTACTATTATTTGTGCTCAAATTTTATCTGGAGGCTTTACTTTTTCTGCCAGATGTCTCAAGACTTTTCTTTTTCCAGGCGTTCTTCGCACTGGGAGCGCCTCTGATTAGTTTGTACTGTGAGAGGCGCTTTATAAATCCAAAAATAGAAAAGAATAGAATAGACCTAAAATTGTATAAAGCGATATGCCTGCCATAACAATGCCAATTTTTAATTGGAGGATTATTTAGTTCTTATTTATTTCTTTGTCACCCCACCGTTAGGCGGGGCTGAGAGAAATTGGTCTATGGACTCATTGTAATGTTCCTCTCCACGGAAATCTTTAGTAAAAGGCGAAAGATTTATTCGTGGATTGAAGAGAAACCAGAGTTAATTTATGTTGTGTTTTCCCGGAACTACTTTCTTTTGAATAAACCATTAAACGGGTGTCTAACAAAGCCAAACTGCAGAATTAGAATTATAGCAGTTTAATATGCTCTAACGGCTTCAATTGTATCGCTTACAATGTTATAACTTTTGGAATATATTTTAAAAGGTTTAAATGTTTACTGCAAGAGAATAGAAAATATTTTTTATTGTTCAATAGTTTAACAGACGTTTTGACCAAATCAACACCTGGCGAGCAACACTGAAATAATTATAATTGCGTTAAACATCTGCCTTTAGAGCGCGCGTACTAAGAGCGAAGGTACGTAGGTTTGATCATTTGAGCAATTCTGTAGAATGCCAAATGTGTATGTTTGTCTGTCCTGTCTTGTCTTGTCTTGTCTTGTCTGTCTGCCTGCCTGTCTGTCTGTCTGTCTGTCTGTCTGTCTGTCTGTCTGTCTGTCTGTCTGTCTGTCTGTCTGTCTGTCTGTCTGTCTGTCTGTCTGTCTGTCTGTCTGTCTGTCTGTCTGTCTGTCTGTCTGTCTGTCTGTCTGTCTGTCTGTCTGTCTGTCTGTCTGAGAGTTCTTCTCACCTTGTACAAAGCGTTTCTTTCGGCATTTTCCTTCAGCTGCAGAATCAGATGACAATTTTCCATCTATAAGAAAGTCAACATAAACATTACATCACATGCTGCCACTGTGACCAAGGAATTAAACGACCCGTTTTATAGCATTCCTGTTGTATATCCGTCACCAGGCGCGATTTAAGGAGGGCCTAGGCCAATCTTTGTGTTTAGGTGCTGCGTAAACCATCGATTAGTAGCCTACATACAGAATTCAGGCGCTTGCCAAACTCTGAAAGGAATAATTATGAGGAGCTGTAAATGCAGCTCTGGAAAATACAATAGAAACTACAAAGACCCAAGAGGCTGCTCGTAACTAATTAACCATATGTCGTCCCTTACCAAAGTTAAGTTGGAAGTCCCTCGAGATTTTCTTTGTGTCCGTCTCCGCCACACAGGTGTAAGTTCCAGCATCCGATCCACTGACGCAGTCCAGGAACAGTCGGGACTTGGTGAGTCCAAGGTCGAACTTCGGAACGACCTCTTCTTTGAGGTCGTCTCGATTCAGAAGGATGCTCTTCAGGTCGTTGGTTCTTCGTCCGTGATGGCTAAAGGTCAAGGATTCAAGGTCGTCGAACAAACCGTTTTCGCCCTGCGTCAGAATGTTTAAAGTCTCAGACAATGATTAAAATTTCAAACATGTTTCCAGTGCTTAAAGTGTAGAAAAGGAAGTGCCTGGGCGCATATAACTGCTCCAGGCTGCATGTGCTGTCTAAATAGGCCCTAAACGGCAGGACGGTGTTGAGATTTTAAAATAAGTGCCTCGACACCGTTCATGACCGTCCAGCCACACTTTAAGCCCCGCATGTTTTTGAAAAGATCAATCAAACCTATACTGGGGTGCACTGGTGCGGCTGGTACTTAAACAGTGTTGGAACTGTAGAAAAGTAATTTGTCACCTTGACTGAATGTTTACACACTGTACAGTAACCAAGCAACAAACTGAAAAGACGATTTATAATTTTATACGCAATGCTCAGACTGACTCAGTATTATAGCGATGGCCAGGAGCGTCTTCTTAGACACCGTAAAAAGCGCATCTGACTTAGGCTATAAATAGTGGCGCTACACAAAATGTTCAGTGAATATTACATCCTAATTATAACCTGTACGATCTGTCGTCCCTTTCTCATCCATCGGATCAGTGGAGTGGGATTTCCACCGGCTTCGCACTCCAGCACGACGCTTCCACCGGAAGTTGCCTGAATATCTGCAGCTGCGGAGCTCGTGGGATTCTGGAAGAAGAGCGTGTCTTGTAGTGGACTCGCCGCCGAACAGAAAGCTCCACCTGACATCGCCAGGATCCAAGCACCAAAGAAAAACGAAGCCAACATGACGAATGATGCTTTAGACAATAACGCTCAGATATAATTATTATAACCGAATCTAAGTTCGGAAATAGCCTATAGGAGAGTTTGTCTGACGATTTTCCAACTATTTGTCATGGCAGATTTTGTGGAATAGCCTACCTCCTCATTTATATAGCTACGGAAGCTGGGCTGATGGCACGGTGCTAATAATTATTAATGCCTGCGTCACTATAGCTGTCATCCGCGTCTACAGTCTATCCCAGCTTGCTGTGTGAGCCTGTGAGGCTGCTAGCCGTAACGACACGTTCGGATGGCCTCGGTCAGATACTTCCATTTGGACGCTTATTTTAGCGCAGGTCCTCCGCCACACTTCCTCAATCTCTGATGCAACAACAGTCTGATCCATTGATGCATTGAAGCCTATAGTGACGAAAGTCACGAAACTCTACCTAATTTTGTGCTCCTGTCATTCGCTAGGTGTCACCGGTTGTACGATTGAGTAATTTAAAACTAATCTGTCAGAAAAACTTATTTACAGCTTCTTTAATCCAAAGGTTAACATTTATAGATATATTATAAATGTTGCTGACATGTTTATTTTAACTTCTGATTGAAATTGCTTAACAAATTTACAATTTACATCTTTTGTTACCAGTTCGTCTCTAAACACCTTTTCTAGTGATGTAGTTAAATCTTAAATACATGCGACCCAGTCGCAAAAGTCAACTCTGGTTTCTCTTCAATCCACGAATAAATCTTTCGCCTTTTACTAAAGATTTCCGTGGAGAGGAACATTACAATGAGTCTATAGACTAATTTCTCTCAGCCCCGCCTAACGGTGGGGTGACAAATAAAAAAGCAAAATGGTGGCTTTATAGGTGCCACTTAATTAAGTATGTTTCTATACTCTGGCACCCAGAGCATAGAAGCACCGCAGGGAGGTTGTGATCTACGCTCTCTACACAGGCTGAAATACTCGTTTTCCGTGCAGTACGGCACAAACTGCTCTTAATACAGCTCCGTGCTTTCAATTGTTGACCCCATGGTATGAACAGGGCGGACGAAAGAAATTCCGCCCCTCCACCCTACTACCTTAGGCAGAACATTAGAGGAAATTATAAACAAATTGAGGTGGTAAAGGTCCAGGTAGGCCTACGACCTACAATTTTATATCATTTATATATAAAATATGATTTCATTCAATAATATTGCTAACTTGAAATTTAATCTGATTGCAGTTAACTTTTCCTCAATTATGTGCCTAACGGTGGACTGACAAAGAAACAAAAATCAAATTGATGGTATATCATAAACTCTTCAATATATAATTAACTACCTCAGCCCGGGCATATGACACCCTCTGCTACTCTCTGCGACCCTGGGTAAGCAATGAGCTCCCATTAATAGTCCGTCTTTACTCCCGTATGCATAGGGTTCACTCAATGTGCGTTTTGTCGCAGCCTTAGGCTAACATTTTCCTTTTCAGCTGGGGTTGGGTGACTTGGGTCGAAATCCGTCGGAGCGCTTCTGAGTAATAACCATGAAGGGTCCAATTCGTTTAAGACTACGGACTTCTTACCTCTTATCTTCTCCGCCAATTCCTTACCACTAGACGGTTTGGTAGTTTTAAGTCAAACCAGTTCTTCATGGGTCTACCAATCTTAAAAATGGCTTAACTTACGGATAGGTTCTTGCTCAAGGGCGGCCGAGAGAAAGACAGGGTGAGGGTATTGGTTGGTTCCATTGGTTTGTAAAAATAGAAATATTCACGAAAAATTTCCGAAAAACATTTGTAGTAGATGATTGCTTGTATTGTCAAATTAACTGTTTCTTCCACTTTATTAATTTATAAGTGAATTGGGAGTACTAGCCAGTTAATTTAAGAGTGGCGTCTTGTTTAGTTAACCATGGTTGTAATATAAAATAATCTGTATAAATAAAAATGAAACTTTCCAATAGTGCGGTCACAATCACGCCGAAACTTACGCACCGATTGTTGTGAAAATTTACCAAAACCTTCCATTCCAATAGCACCGTGTCTTAACATTTTTTCCCCGAAAAAACGCAATCTTTTCCACAAAAAGTGAACTTTGCAATACGTTCGACCGCCATTTGCAAATTCAACCAAACCGCACGCTTGCAAAATTTCAGAATCGTCTTCACCCGATACACAGTGACGAACATGAATGAGGTCGCGTGCCGTGACGTCACAAGCGAGTCCATTAATAATTCCATTACGAAAGCGGCCTTTCCGCTGTCAGTAAGGGACGGTGTGAGGGAGGAAAGGAGGGGGAGGGGAGGGGGAGGGCGGGGGCCGGGGCGAGGGGGAGGAGGGGGAGAAGGAGGTCTTTTTTGCCACAGCAACGCGTGGCTGGGTACAGCTAGTATAATATAAACAGTTTCGATCTAATGCATGGTGTCAGTTAACACAAAACTATTCACACAGGGTAAGGGTAAACTGGAGAAGGCTGTACTTGTCATCACGGTCGCTAGAGTTCAAGAAACTGACAGCACAAGGTGACAAGGTAAAAAGGGTCAACAGGCAAAATCTGTACCATTTTCAGCCTTCCTCAAATTGAAAAACAATTGAATATTCAACCAAATTCAAATTAATCCATTTTATTATTTTATGCATCCTTTCCGAAAATAGAAAAACCCTATGAAAATACTAATACTGTGAAGTCAAGCTATGTCAACCATTCATTTATTCTACACATAATCCAAATTCCACGGGTGTAAGTTCCAACATTAAAAGATGTTTTGGCGCAAACACTCAAACAACAGCAATTCAACAAGCAAATTCCTTACACAATTCATGTCTTCACAACAAGTTGCAATTCAACATCTGACCTAAGACTTGAACTGCAAACACCAAGTCACAACATTCAACATCCCATCATTCAACCACGCTGCTGGCAACACAAAAGAATCAGAATGAGCAAGAATTGCAAAAGTCACTGCATTCACAGCAAACGTCCTCCAACTAAATCCTCTTCTATTCACACTTTCAACCTTATTCAACTAAATTTCATTCTCTTTTGGTTCATTCTCATCTTTAAACTTGGCTGCTTCCTTTAAACTTTATTCTATTTTTTCTTACTCTTTCGCATCTATAATTTTAACTATGCAATACTTTATACTTAAACTTTTATTCTATTCTCCTTCCTTTTTCATTTAAAAAAATTAATTTTCATGCCAGTTAATGCCTTCAGCTCATTCATGATTCTGTCAAAATTCTAAAAAATTCCGTTCACAATTTTCAACACTTTAAAACTTCATTCCTTTCTACATTATTCTTTATACTTTATTCTATTCTACTATTTTATGATAACATTATTTTCACACCTTCAAACCTGCACATTTCCATCCATTTATTCGAGCAGTCATAAGTACATTGGCCCTACTACTGAAACTAAACGGACACTAAAGCACTAATACTGACACAAATAACATGTCTCAACTCAAAGATGCAGTTCACCAATCAGCATCCTTCAAAATAGATCTCGAAAATAAACAACATATACATGGGAAACTAAACAACACTAACGAGTCTCTATATAGAGCTACTTAAGAAAACTGATCCTTGTGCAAAGAACTGTCAGCCTAAACTCTAAACTGTTACCAAACTACTGAAACAAGCTGCAAATGAGCAAAATGTTTTTACTGGAAGAAGTTTCAGTTTAATAACACTGTGTATATGATAACAAAGATCATTAGCGTCGCCCTCCTCCTTTATGCAGGATTTGGGCCGGAACTGCCAGCTGCAAAATGTTATTTGATGTAAAGTGCAATTTGTTGGCAGTATCATGAGAAACCATATTCACAAATGAGACAGCTTCTAATGTCAGAGAAAAGGGTAGTACAGAAAAGTGATGAAAAGCAACTCTGATACATTGATTTACTCAACAAGTCCTATACGAATTCACCCCAAAATGCATTATATATTTCACAGAATAAATTTAATGAATTCTGGTTTGAGTTACCAGTCTATTTATTGATTATTATTTAGTGCTTCTATGTAATCACACTACCAGCTGCCTCATTCAACAGAATCAACACGTTCTTCCTAACAAACGGGTGGGCTACATTCCTCTTTCACTGTCTCAATACCACTGGGAGTGCCTCTGATTAGAATACACTGTGAGAGATGCAACATACATTTACAGATACAGATACAATAGAATACCTCTACACACAACTATTCTGTTTATCACTTTCATATGGGGCCTTCCACATTAAGTCCTCGTGATTTCTAACGGATATGAAATATTCCATGTCGGTTAAAGATTTCCAATGCCACACGAATTACAAAATAATCTTCAGGTTCACAGACAGTACTTGAATTATCCACATTTTTAGTCCATTTTTCAATCCTTTTTAGAATTTTAACCACCAGAACGTCACTAAATAATAGTCACTATATACTCTGCCATTTAGCTGTTTCTTTCCAATTTATTGTTTGGATGATGTTTCATAGAATTTTCAATAACACGATTATCCTTACTCCAAGTACAATAGACAATGCATTTCTTCACTATGCTACTTGGGAAATATCTGCACAATTTTTTCACCTGTCTCTCGTGCCAATTCACATCATCAAAAAAATTCAGATTAACTAAAATGAAAACGAACATTGCACTACAGAACTTAGAAAAAAGAAATAAATTAAATACAATCAAAATAAGCTTCCTGTACAACAGTCTTCGCAACCTCACGAACTAATACTTAAGTTTTCTGGGCAAATAAATCAACCGAATTGGCTGAACCAGATTGTTCATCTGTGACTTAACTAGCTACCAATGACATCCGTCACAGCACAAAATATTTAAAACAGAAAATACGTCAAACTACAGAATATCTACTACCCAGTGACCGTATGAAAAACAACAGATGCCAAAGTCAACGTACTTCAGAAAGAATAAATCCGTAAAAAAAGATTGCACAAAATACAGCAGTCACATAAACGAGGTATTATGAGGAGCATGCAAACCCAGCAGTTCTTCTAATAGTAATTCAAAACTCACGAGCACAAACAGAAAATGAACGATGAATGTCTCATTGCTTACAGGACCATGAGCGCCCGTAGATATTACTGCAAGTAGAGGGGGCACAACAGTCACGGCAAATTTTTTGTGAGAACTCAAAAATGCATAGCAGGAAATAAAGAACATGGTGCTTTTCAGACAGGTTTTAAACTTCCCCATTTCAATTTGTGGATCATTCGTGATTGAGTGCAAATAAATTTCTTAAAAAACAAACAGCAGTAGTAAATAAACTAGGTGACGATTTTCTCAGAGGGAAAAAGGGACAAGTGCCCTCTTGCACCTATGCGTGGGCGCCCATACACAGCACTAGGAACACACAACAGTGGAACACTGCAAGCGTAAAAAGCACGGCCATTACGACTCGGGATGAGCGTACTTCCCAATGTGTGTATAGAATTCGAGGATGTCGTTTGACCTCCGACCGCATATGTTACATCGTAGAGGATCATCAAAGTTATGATATCCGTTATGCATGCTGTAGAGAATGTAGTCTAGGAAGATGATGCCACAATGATGACACTTGTAGGTTTTCTCCGGCGATGTTTTCTTCGCCGCGGCGGAAATTCTCTTGGCAGCATCTACCGACCGATTTTCGGTTCTTTCACCACCTTCCTGCCTTGCACCGAAATAGGGCGGCACAGGCACCGCTCTTTCGTTACAGTTTTTCCCTGAAATAATATTGTTGAGTTTGTCACCTGGCTTCGAGAGTAGTCTCTGTGCAGATGATTTCGGTGCATCCTGCAACGGATCCTGTTCCATGTTCCGACTTTCCAGGATCAACTCCTCTGAATCGGTCTCCAATTTCCGGTTGGAACGCATCTCGGAATGTTTTCTTGAATCGGAAATCTGCTGGGCCGCACTAGAGACGCCGCTGTGGTCGAAAAACTCTTCTGAAGTTGGCAGGAAATTGAAAAAGTATTCGGTGACATCTTCGTCCTCGATCTGCTCCACGGCGAGTTTGCGCGCCACACCTTTGCGACGTGATGGCTTCTGAGAAGGTTCTTGCGTGCAGCTGAGATTCAAAGGAAGACCTGGATTTGTTTGACCTTGAGAGACCATAGAATTAATACTTTCGATTGCAACAACCGAAGTGTCGGCTGAACGGTTGTCGGGAGTACGACCATTGCCCGGGAAACGGGGCAAGGAGTTGGAACCCGAATGAACGCTGGGCGAGGGTAGGACTGAGGCATCCCCGGTTCTAGGTGGGGTAGACTTTCCCATGTGAGACACCGGTCCTGACCCTGAGGAGCCGTCCAGAGGTAGCTTACCACTTTGAAGGACGCTGTTGAGCAACTGTCGGTGCTCACTCGTGATGTGGTGCATCAAGTGGTTCTGATTAGTCGTACCAAAGGAGCAGAACTCACAGCTAAACAGCAGATTATTCTCGCTGGAATTACCGCCAAAAGGCAGCGGCTGAGGTAGAGCAAAGGAAGGCGCCATCTGGCCAGGGGTCACCCCCAAAGGAACCGATGCAGGCCAGGGATTAAACGCTCCAGGCCAACCACCGGAAGATCCATCCATTCCACCCGGTTGATTCCGTGGACCGAGCTGGGACACTCCGAAAGACTGACCCAGATGGTACGCATTCAGAGGAGTGGCAGCAAACCCACCCGCTGTCTCCATCATTGGTAGCGTAGCAGTATCTGCTTGCGACCCACCGAACGCAAACCTTCTCCGCATCTTCAATCCTCCTCCAGGCAACCGTGAACCTGGGTTCCGTCTCTTGTTTCCCAGACCCATCACTCGATTTCTTATGCGCATGGCGCTCAGAGCTGGCGCCGCCTTGTGGTTTTCCGCGTTCATGTGCAGTTGGAGGATGTCAGTCGAAGCAGCGGAGTAGCCGCAGTCTGCGCAGCTGTACTTCTTGTGCGTCTTCAGATGACTTTTGAGCATAGCGAGGTTCGTGCCACGGTAGTCGCACAACGAGCATGGATACGGTCGAACGCCCTTGTGCGTGTTGATGTGGTACTGGAAATGATGTTTCAGTTGAGTGACGAACGAACATTCCGAGCAAACCATCAGTCGCTCCGGCGGAAAATGTTCGTATTTATGCTTGTAAAACGCTTCCTGGAAAAGCGAAACACAACTCCGTTAAATCGGAAACAGCGAAAAGACACTCAGAATGCTTACTGACACGCATCTCGTGCATCAAAATCGTGTATGTACAGGGTGGGCCAATAGGAATGCAACAACTTTGACGCCTTATAACTTGAACAATTTTTATCCGAACATCGTAATCAATATACTAAATTGAAGGTAATTATCCATTCTACTACTGTGTAAAATCTTGCGCTGATATACGGCACCGTTTAAATAAAAATATTGGTGCGACGCACACCTCTCAATTTTGAATGTAAATAATGAACATCATGGCGCCACTCACGGAAGAGGATAGAATTTTAGTCAGAATCTTAAGAGTAGAAAACGAATACAAAGCACACCAGATGTTGATAGAATTCCCTTCTATAAAATGGAATAAATATGCTCTACATCGATTTATTAAACAAATTGATGCCACGGGAACGTCTAACAGCCGCAACTGTGGTCGCAAACGTTCTCCCGCCGGCGCATCGTTCACGTCATACGGTTGCCTATCTGAACGCTAACGTACCAGAGTTTATTGAACCGGAGAACTGGCCACCGAAGAGTCCGGTTTTAAACCCGGTTGACTATTCGATCTGGAGTTGTCTTCAGCAACTGGTCTATCGTGAACCGATAGGCCTACGTGACGTTGAACATTTGAAAAATTGATTGTTTACTGCTGGGCTGAAATAACCGGAGCACTGGTGGCCTCAGCCATGGATCAGTGGTCGTCTCGTGTCCATGCTGTCATTAAAGCACGTGGTGGACATATTGAATATTTGTTTGACTTATGATAAATTCACTCAAGATATGAATTGTTATTAATTGTTGGAACTAGTGATTGTTTAGAATTGAGTCATTGACATATTCAGTTTAAGACTTTTGGTTTTTTCTTGCAGTTTCATGGCAAAAACGGGACATAGAACATTAATAGCATTATGTCAAAAGGTCGTAATAGTATTTTTTAGATATTTTGCAGAATGATAAAATGGATAATTATGTTTAATCTGATATATAGGCCAAGACGCTCAGATAAAAATTGTTCAAGTTATAAGGCGTAAAAGTTGTTGCATTCCTATTGGCCCACCCTGTATATGTATGTGTGTGTGTGTGTGTGTGTGTGTGTGTGTGTGACACTCGTCTGCATGCATACACCATACCAAGTGTCAGAATTACTATTAAAATTACAGCGATGAAATCAATGATATCTATAAAAGAGAATGTGTGCATGTATGTATGACATTGTATGTATGCATGTTTATCCAAAATGCAAGACAACAGTTTCGCAGCCATAGACCTGAAACCTTGCACCTGTTGGCCACCAGGACACCCCAGTGGAGTGGTTGTCAAAACACTCTGCCCATTGAGAGCAGGGTCAAATTGGGAGGGAGTGAAATGCAAATTTTTTCCTGGAAAGACGGTCATGGCAACATTTTTGCCCCTATTCACCTCAAACACAACAACTAGACCGAGTGCCAACACTCCCACCACCTTACCAGCTCCTCCCCCTCCAACACCACTCACACCACCTCCACCCCTACCACCACACTAACAATCCAAGTACCTTCTCCGTCGTCGCAAAAGAACATCTCCTGCATCGCAGAATCTTCTTGCGACGCACGGTAGTAGCCGCCTGAAGCAACGGAGCGGTAGAGAGGGAAAATTCAAGACCTCCTCCACCACCTCCCATGGAATCTAAGCTACCATTCCGATTCCCATCTGCCGTAGGACTCAACGCTCGTCTGTCCAACGAAGGACTTCCACTGCGTACGTCCGACATCTCCACACCACCACCATCTCCTACAAATGACAACATCAAGATTGTAACAATGGCCCAGTCCTTTACGCATTAAAAATTAGTTATTTTTCCCAAAGTAATTATACACACACGGTGATCGAGTTGTTGCAGTGCGTCCCTGCGTTGGGGTATTTCCAAAGATCTTGAGATCTGTGGAATTTTGCAATGCATTTTTCTTGTGGGGCACGGTGATGTAGGGTTATGTTCGGTGCCTTGGAGTCGGAAGGTTGTGATTTCGAATCCATCTCAAGATGCCGTGTAGGGAACCTGAGCAATTACTTCACTCGCAATTGCTTGTGTGCTTAAGTGCAAAAAATCCGTGTCCGCGCTGTAGTCGGGAGTGTCTCTGAGTAGAAATCGTGAGGGGGTGCTATAAACAAGTGCTCATACATCCACAAGTGTTATATGATGTAACCTCATTCGGCATTAAATGACATTTGGGGAGCAATAAGCAAAAGAGACAAAGTCCTGCTTAAAAGAGACCTATTTACATATTTTATAGTATGGCAAGATGACAGAATTACTTAAAGAAAAATGGCAGTACGATAAGTTAACTTCTTATGCAAAGACCTAATATACATGAGAAATCAAAATCTTAAAGTGAAGGATAATATTACAAACACCATTTGTATTAAATTAATACAATCGTTTACAGTAACTATCAACTGTTGACTCAAATGGAAGTATACAATTGTGTGTGTGCTTGTGTGGGTGTGAGCCATATCCATATCACAGAGCAGTGTAAATAGGAAGAACCTTGTTGTGTCCGGAGTGAGTAACAAATGGCCCAAAGTAAACAATGCAAAGTAAACAATGCAAGTAAACAATGCAAGTAAAGTATGCAAGACGACAATCACAATAGGAGGATATTTACAGGCAACTCAGGTGGGCACTGTGCTGCTCTGGGACGAAAATAATTATATGGGGTGTTATAATATAGATGGCACAAAGGTCAAACAGAAATACAGAGAAATTCATATAAGAAATATAATGGGTATTCTTACTCATTCCTTAGAGGGGCAATGCAAGGTATTGAAGGGCAGCAAAGGCTCACATGTGGATAGAGATGAGAAGAATCAATGGTTGGACCAACAACCTGATCCCTCCAGTGGAAAACAAGCATGGATACAAATACAACACTGATTGAGCATGGCCGTGCCTGCAATATACATGTATATATATATAATACTAGCTGAACCCGGCCACGCGTTGCTGTGGCTGAAAAGAGGCTCCCCTCCCCCTCCCCTCCCCTCCCTTTCCCCCTTCCCCCTCCCCTTCCTCTCCCCCTTCCCTCCCCCTCCCCTCCCCATCCCCCTCCCCTCCCCCTCCCCTTCTCCCTCCCCCTCCCCCTCCCCTCCCCCTCCCCCTCCGTCCCCTCCCCTCCCCTTGACCTCCACCTCCCCCTCCGCTCCCTCCCCACCGTCTTTGTCCCGCTCCTTTCCTCCGTCGCAGCGTCCATTCCAAGCCCAAAGGCCGCTCTGGGAAAAGGCCTAAAAGCGGCCTCTTTTGTGGTAAATTAATCGCGACTCGCTTATGACGTCACAGAACGCCACCTCATTGATGTTTCGTCTGCTGTGTTTGGAGACAGCGTTTAGCCGTGTGGGACGTGTTGAATTTGTAAATGGCGGACGAACGGATTGCAAAGTTCACTTTTTGTGGAAACGATTGCGTTTTTGGGGGTGAAAAAATCTTAAGACACGGTGCTATTTGAATGGAAGGTTTTGGTAAATTTTCACAACAATCGGTGCGTAGCTTTCGGCGTGGTAATGCGACGAACTATTGGAAAGTTTCATTTTTATTTATATAGATTGTATATATATATATACATATTGTTGATGTGTATGTAGTACTATGTATGTATGGACAAGTGCAGAAACAAACAAATTCATCAACACATCTTATGTAGCTCCATTTATCTCTCTTAATAAACCCTAACAGCAAACACTGAACTTACCACTTGTGTATAGAAGCTGCTCCTCTGATGCCAACATCTCTTGCTTCAGAGTGACCTCCGGCGGGAACATCCTCTGAGTGCTGCCTCCTGACAGAGACTCCCTCAGCGGTTCTGACGACCTGTCCTGTCTGAGATCAGATTCTTCACGGCCACTCCCCGTTTCCGTTGGATCTGATGATATGCTGCAGCTCATCGCAAAGTCTTCTTTCGGATGATCTGCGGGGACCGGTTTCACGTGACTCTGCAGGATTGGACTCTTCATTTCAAGTTGTGTGAAACGTTCTTTGTTGATCTGTGGGAGAGGATTCGGTGTCTTCGAGGTATCGTCTAATAATACTGGTTCGGATTTAATGCTGATGGAAGACGATGGACTGGGATTCGACGCTGTGGCAAACGGAGGGGCAGACACGGAATTTGGAAAGACGAACGGAGAGTAAGGAGGTGAGAATGCAAGCGGATGATGATGGGTGAGACTTGTCTCTGACGAGAAATTCTTCATCAGATTTTGGGGATCGCCCAGTTGAGGAAATGCTGGGGGAGATTTCTTTCCCGTCTTTCGTGCTCTCGAGGACTTCTTCTTTGACGTGGAAAGATCCAGAGTGTTGTTGTTTGGCTGTGGACTACTGTATCCTAAACCCTGCTGCTGCCTGAACGAGGTGTCAATGGAGGGAAAACTCGGTCTGGACTGTTGCTGGTTATCTTGCAGTTTCGAAGGGGTGCGATATGCCACTGGTCTTTGATCCATCGGGGCAAACTGCATCGGGTGCTCGACCGAACTCTGCATCTGCAGTCGGTTCATGTGGTTCTGCATTAGTTCATTGCGATGGTTTGTCATCCTGGAATACGTATCCATCATCATTCTCCAGATCACAGCATCGTTACCGACTGCAAGGTTCGGCATCCCACCACCCGGAAACATCAAAGATGATGGAAGACTGTCTGGAAATCTCATTGCCGGAACACCGTTCGCGAACGCCAGCGGAGGCATTCCGCTTGGAAAAGTCGGAGCTGGACTGAACCCCTGAGGAAACTGGAATGCATTCTGCTGCAGAGACCTGGAAGCATCGGTTGGTACTGGGTCGGGTCTCTCCGCCTTGAAACCGTACCCTTGTCCAGCGGAACTCGGAAAGCTGGAGCTCGGTGTTCCATCGGTGGGTAGCTTCTCCATCTTCTGACGACCAGTCCAGATAGGGTGGCACTGCGGGGAGATCGAGGGACGAGGAGAAGTGTGCGGACCAACTTGGATTGGCATCAAATCGCTGACGTCAGAGTGAAGGTCATCAACATTATCATCATCATCATCTCGGTTCATCAGTTAGTCACAGCCACCCTACAATTTAAATATTGTGAATCCACTTTAAAGTCATTTGTTAATCTCTCCACAACAAACACATGATGTAAGAATTAGTTTAAAAAGGATGATTTGAACAAAACTGTAATGATGTAATATAACAATAACAGCAAAATAAAGTATATTTAAAAACTCAAATCAAGATAACTCAAACAACATTCTGGGAAAATTAGTCTAAACAACATAACACAAATAGGCCAAAGTGCAAATACAAACTTGTAGGAAATAAAATAAATACAGAACTTTTTGAGTAAAACATGCAAAAAGTAGGAAATTCAATATAAATATATTATGACCTCAGGGCTTTAAAATGTACCATCACAAAGAAAACAAGTTTACAAACAGGAACACTTGACAAAATCATTTTCACCATTAATTAAATAAGTCATTAATTAAAAACAACGAACTAATATCAGTTTTTAAAATCAATTAATAATTAATCAAAATCAACCAACCAAATAAAAAGTCAGCTTGAAAACCCAATTAAATATCAACTTTATACCAAAAAATCAAACTTCTAACAAAAATAAACCAAACTGTTTTTCTAAATACAACACAATAATCTTCTACCTGTTACAGGTAGGCTATTTATGACGGACTGCCACTGGGTCACTGAAATTTCAAAGGTGCGTTTAGGGCGCCTTTAGGTCAAGAGTAAACAAACCCCGTGGTGTGGGGCGCACTACAAAATTCTGGTCTTGGGCGGAGAGCGAAAGACAAACAGACCACCTACTCAATATTCAAAAATACGACGCAGTCAGTGATACGCAATTGACCGTTGGGGCTACTCCGACATGTCCACGCGGGTAAAAGGGTATAAGACACTTCAAGCCGCAAGAATGGAATTCTGCCCCCCCACCCATAGTGGGCTGAGCAGGCTGAATGCCTTAAATCCTATCAGATCTTGCCATATTCCAGAGCCAACCATTCCCCTTTGTCTTCTGCTGACTAATAAAAGAAGATTCCAGGCTGAAACCGTCCATCTGAACTTGCCTTCACCAGTTCTAATCAAAAGTTGTATAAGGTAGGCAACCGCGCGCGGGTGGGGAAACTATAGAATTAGTGGCACAGAAAGACTTAGGCAGAATTAGACAGACAACAAGATGAACGAACAGACAGAAATGGAGACAGCGTCAGAAATACGCACAGAGATTGAATGCCAAAGAAACAAAACGCACAGGAAAAACACAAGAAACAGACACATGAACAGACATACCAACAAGCGTGCAGACAGACAGACACATCGAGACAATCAAAACTGCCTGCACCCGCAAAACCACATGATATAAGGAAGGCAAGCACATACAGATACGCATAATGTGGCCACCATGCCTGCATTCAGACACCACAGAGTAATAAAAGTGCCCTGCAGCTAGAAGACCGTTTTATTCGATTACACAACAGTTAGATGAATTCATAATAATTCTGCCAGGGTTCAATACAAGTCGGACGTCACCTTGAAAGATCGCATAATTGTCTGATGACACGCAGGTCACAGTTCACGCTTGTTTTATTGCTAGACAATGTGTGTCAAGTTCAGGGTTCGAGTCCAGGTGCAAGAGGCAAATTGGCAATTAATTGTCAATAGCCTAGCAGCTATTGTAAAAAGATCCAATAGCCGCTGCGGGATAGGGGGGGGCAGCAAGTCTCGTTCCTCCGAGTTATAGGTCTACACAAGAAGTAAAGAAATACCTTACCATTACTTTGCCAAAAAACTTAATTACTTTTGCTCTACACTACTGAGGCATCAGCGCACCGACAGATATGATTAATATAAAAGCGGGCATTGTAACCTTCATAATTTGTAAACACAAATGTGTGATTATCTAGAATTTCCTTGTTAAGGCTGTAAGGCACCAGCACAAAGATTATTTTACATGTTGTAACCTTCATATGGCCGAGCATACAAGACTCATTAAATGGCTTTAACTTTCATGGTGCAACGGTGACACAATACAATGTGTGATTACTTGAAAGATCATCGTTACCTGGTATTACCCCTATATGGCACGGGCACAAAGGTGTGATTACCTAGCGTTACCTCTTAGAGTCTTATGGCTCCAGCACAAAGGTGTGATTACCTTTATATGGCACCAACCCACAGGTGTGATTACCTGGTGGTACCTTCATATGGCACCTGTCATAATGACACCAGGTAGTGGATATATATATATGTGTATATATATATATAATATGTGCAGAAACAGTTTTGCATGGCGAGTTTAGCTAGAACAAAATTTAATAATTTTTTAATCCCCAGGTCTTTAGATGTCCTTTCGAATATATAATTTTTCCTGTCCCCCTCAATGACCTCCTATTAGGCCTATACACAAGTCAAGTGGCCAGCATGCTGGGGGCCAACCAATAGGTCAGAGGTTCAAGGTCATGGGTTCAGGGAAGAAATTTGCATCAAGATGTCAGCTGCTCCCCTTGTGCCCCCCCCCCCATCTCAACCGTGTCTATAATGAAATTATCCCGACCGTGCACCGTCGTTGGCATGATCTGGCGAGCGAGGGAGAGGACTGCATAGGCCGAGGGTAAGAAAACTAAGTTGCTAGAACTTGGCATCCATGATCGTGTCTTGGGTCTGATTCAAGGAAAGCACTTATTCATCCTGCGTTTCAGAGTTTTCTTATTAAAAAGGACATAGCCAGAGCAGTCATGCAAGCAAGTAACTAGTGCAGGGGGCGATTTGCAGCCCATGTAAATTCTCGGCAATGCAAATATTCTGACAGTTTAGTGGCAGGGCAACGACCAGGACAAAGGTTTCTTACCAGGGCATTTGCACAGGCTAGACATTCCACAGCGCCAAGGCCGCGGACGCATTTTTTTGTCTCAACTTCACAATCAGCAAATGCAAAGCATAGCAGTATAGGCCAAAGGTGCAATTGTCCGTGGATATCATGGAAGAAATTGGAAGTCAACCCGAATCCCTCGAAACCAGAATCCCAGAAAACACTGAAAATTTAACAAAACTTGATTTTCTTAGAACAGTTTCACAGAAAACGGCTGAACCCCGAAAATATAAAGAGTTAATATAAATGCATGACAAGAACAGAACTGTTAGCCTATTGTTGTTGATGATAGCAGAGTTTTATAGGTTGTGTGTCGCTTTCAGTAAGTCGATTTCTGGGATCCGGTCGATAATCGTTTCGGGGATTCGGGTTTCGGGGATTCGAGGCGCACCCGTGTGCCCTGCGAGTTGCACTAAGACTGGAAGAAAGACCATGCATATGAAAATCGTCCGCAAACTGCGGTCATAACCATTCGTTTGGCACTCAGAAAAGCGCTGATGATAATACAGTCTCAAAACTAAACAGTCGTGTCGAACGCTTTCCAGTGTCTCGCGCCGACGCCGCCATCGCCGTGATTTTCAGACTCGTTAAGAACGACCGCCAATGCTCTGCAGCTTTATGTTCTCGTTAGACACGATCGATCTTTAGGCTGAGGAGCAGGCACGAAGAAGAAGACGATGACGATGACGACGACGATGACGACAAGCCAGGCTTTTATTACCTGTGTTGGTACTCGTTTATTGACCCTTGCGGGATGGCACACTGAGTTTGCACTAATGACCTGGCAGTCCAGTTATGGTCAACCACCCAAGCACTAACTGCACTGGACTTCATTTTGCACCCTACGCGTGCAGTGTGAAGACTAAATTTTCATACAGCTCAAACATGGGCGCCCGCACATGGGGCAAGAGGGGGGCACTTGTCTCCCCCTGAAAAACTGACACCTATTGTTAATTATTTTGTTTTTTTAATCAATTTCTTCCCACTAATTATACTAATTAATGATAGGGCCTACACAGAGCGAAACTGAAAAATTTACATGTGAAAGTCTCTTTGAGAAATATCCAGGTTATTAATTTTCGACTTTGCATCTTTCAAGCAGTTGCCAAAAAATAAAATGTGACCATTTAGTTTTGCCACTCCTGCAAAAATGAATTAAAACCTGATATTTATTTCGGCTCAGGTTTCAATCTATATATCTGATAGGCTATCATAAATTGGACTTCCCACTCAAAAGTGAAGTCTCACCTCTTGAGGAATAATTCACACCCAAACTCAACCAATCTTCGACCTCAAGAATATAAACAGCTACTCTATCCCATCTGGTAACTGGACTCGAACCTCCTTTGAGCCTTCTGACTATTCCTTGGACCTCCCCTCTGACTTTAAGCAGTGCTCGTTAATAAGCTGGTGCCCTGCACTTGGCTTTCGATTGGGACTTTGGAACTTTGGAGTTTATTCACGGCTTAGAAGGCTGGTAAGGAATTTAAGCATGGTTTATTACTTAACATCCAATGTACCGGTAAATATTAGGGCCTATATATTCAGAACCTTTAAAACCTCGCACTAAATTTTTTTACAAGGTGCTCGAGTCCATTTATGGCTTTCAAATGTGGATAAAGTAGATTTATGTCTTCAAGGTAGGCCTATATATTTTACAAGTCTAACTTGCTCAATGCCAGTAATAGGCTAGGCCTATCTATTTTCAGCAGTAGGCCTACGCCTACTACTCTCTCAAACGGCAATTAAGTTTCGTCTTGCAGTTTCTGCTTCCTTTTTATTAAAAATCTGTTCATTACTTTTTAATCGTTATCGTAAACTTAACAGTTCTAACGAGCTACTCTAAAGTTAAGAGCACGGAACCAGTATATTCCCGTTCGCTGTGTCAGGTCAGATGGGTTGTTCAGAAGTGTCAAAGAAGATCCAAGTGTGGTTGATAGAAAAATTAGAAAGACCAGAGAGAGAGAGAGAGAGAGAGAGAAAAGAGAAGGCAGATTTGGGCCTGGTTTTAATCAGTGATGAGAAGCTTGAAGCAAGGGCTTCTGTACTCTAGCCGTCTGTCTATGCTTGAAGGGCTATAAGAACTTAGGATCAGATGACGATATAGCCTAGAGGTCTTCATTGGCATCGAAATTCACTCACAGCTTTTCATTTATAACTTATTAGTAGTCAAGGAATTTGTCATACTTTATTTCAAGCCCCAGATCCACTCCTATAGATTGTTGTGGCCACTGTTGAAACTCGAGATAAGTAATCAAGTATATTCTTGACTAGCTAATCGTTAATCAATCAATATCAATTAATTACTATAAACCTGGTATAGCGCCCCTTCAAGATACCTCTACTCAGCAGCTACCCACGCCCAGCCATGACTCAGAAGAATGGTGTTTAGAGAAGAGTAACTTTAGAGCCAAAGAATTTGTCACATTATTGGTGTATAGGCATCAAAAAATATACATAAATATAAATAGTGTAAACATAAAGACATAAAATAAAAAAATGCATACACAAAATATAAATTAAGCCTACGATTTTCTGAGTCAAAGGTTTGCTTAAGTATTAAAACACGAGCAGTAGTCTAATAGTTATAACTATTAAAACTGTAAATGGTCTCAAAGAACAGTATTGTGTCAGCCCAACAACTTTAAATGGTTGTTGGGTTGAGATCTTAGGAAACTTCTAAGACTACTAATAGATTTTTACAGTCAATAGAAACTGGTTTCAGTCACCTAAGACTTAATTCTCTGCATAGGAAGTGTGTAACTGATAACCATGAAAACCTAAACTTGCTCAGATTAACTTGTCAAGATCTGAAGTTTCTGAGCTACAAGTTTTACGCTGGACAACCTCAGGAGAAGCCAATATTAAGTAAGAAAACTCCAATCTGTTGTAAATACAGTAAGAGTGGCGTCTCCACTTCATTAATTCATTCATCCATCCATTCATTTATTCATTCATTCATTCATTCAATCGTCCACCCACTCAATCTATGGACTTATATAATGACCTCTAAACCTTCCGAAACACCTCTTGATATGAAAGTGAGCAAATCTAGAGTTAGGCCTATAACCTCCCAACTCAACAATGAAAGTTCCAAAGAAGGTAAGATGAACTACAGAACTAGTACTACTCACCAGGTACAAAGTCCACCGACAGCTGCTTAAAACACCTACACTTATAATATAAAACCTGATTAGCAAATACCTACGAAATAATCGGTCATGCCACTAACGACTGAAGCCAAAGGAACTCCTTCAAATTCTGCCACCGACAATGTTTACGTGATTTCGAGATCGCAGGCGATGCCAAAGAACCCCGATCGCAAATAAAACAGATGTCTGGCATGTTTTATCCGCGGCCCACAGTAATTTTACCCGACAAGCCAGGTCAGCCCAAGCTGCCCAACAGCCCCTTTCGCCCGCTGACCAATCAAACAATGAAAGGTGTCAGATGTCAGTACTGAACTGACCAGAGACTGACCACATGGTGCTGGGCGCCGTTTTCTGATGCTAATGGGGTTCCAAGACGACGATAAGAGCTGGACGTATTTGCAGGGAGTGGGTGGGGGGGTTGGTGGCTGGGTTGAATTTCACAGCAGGGGTCAGACGAGGGCGATCGAAATTCCATATGGAGTGTACAACTTATTTACACAAGTACTAAGACTTTCCCTACACGAGGCCACACTCATCTTCAACCGAAGCCATTCGTAAATGACAAAATTCATGGACACCCCATAGGTATTCTTCGGCCTCTCTGTTTCGAGCATATGCTCACGCTGGGCTCGAATTCCCAGCTCTCACCGGCTACTTCATTCGTAGTCAATTTCATTCAAAGTTTATGCAATTCAAGTAATTTCTGATGTATTCCGCGACTGACTGCTATAATTCTACCGATAGCCACAAATTAACATGATTACATTTGAACTCCACTGTTTCACTTTCCTCACAGAAGTGGAGATCATTTTTAACTCAATCAAAACTATATACGTGAAGCCCATCCTCTGACTTTTCAATTACTGGCTTTTCAGACAATCCTCATTGGGAGCGCTCTGTTAAACTGTGGCTTTTAAAAGTGTTACCAGGTCTTAGACAGGTCTCAGCCAACTGCTGCAAATTCAAACACTACAGCCTCATTAAAAGTAGATGAATGTACACCAAAGCAAATAGTTAGACGTTGTTAACATAGACGACCATATGAATGAAAAAAATGAATTCGGTACTGAATTAAATAACTAGTAGTAGTTTCTTTTCTAATTTAAAAGCACCTTTGTGAAGCATTGCATCAAAGCAAACATAAATAATTATGAAAATAATCTGTCTATTATTTAAAACTGACATGAATGCAGTATGGTAGTGTCATAGGTAGGTAGCTAGGCATAGATATATATGGACACATATATATTATATTTATTAAGATTGAATTATGAACTGTCAATCATGAACTATGACAGGACACACTGTGTTCGGATTGGACAATATTAACATTATAGGCGGGGTATATTTTTGTAGTTGTATATAAATATGTGAATTCTATTAATAAAGTTAGTTGTACTGGAAACTTTTGAGTCAACTCGTGGCCTATGGCCAACTACAAGTGAAAGTAGTTTACAGGTAGACTGTTTGGCAGCGGTGCAAGGTGCTCATCACGTTCTACTGTGCATGTCACCAACTTCATCTATCAACTGACAGACTGAGCCGACCTTCCCATGGGGTGTAAACATTATCATAAACCCCTACCCATACATATATGTGCTAATCAACCTACCTGTCACAATCACATAATACTTATAGCCCAATTTCTACGTAAGTTTTTATGAAGAAAACGCTTCATTCAGAGTTGAAGTCAACAATAATTAATTCCTAAAGAAATGCAAATCATATACTGACATATAGACTAAAAGTAAATAATTCACTGGTATATGCTAATAGTGACTAAAGTCATATGAGCTCATCAAACATCTAATTGGACTCACAAATGAAATCCAATTCACACCCATATGTACAATAAACATCTGAAGGTCCATGCCACTAACACTGGTTTAAACACAAAAGAGAGATACTTCGTGATCCAAATTTATTTAAAACATTATTTACATCAGTTAATTAGCAACATTTCATTAAGAAACTAACCTGAATAGGCTACAGGAAGTTTACAATCTAAACTCAGTGACCCTAGAATTTTACAAGTCTCGGCCTGACGCATAAGAATTAATTATACGTTTCCTGAACTTCAATACAATTCAATAATGCCGCAATACCAATACAAATTTAATTCAAATCTGTCATTAAATATTTCCGCTGTTTGAAGTTATTTGTAATCCTACATGCAAAAGAGACTGCTTTGTAATACTGCTGTAATATAGGCCTACTTAACAAAACAACCAAAGAGCACAATTACTGATGCATGGGCCTAGACCTAATCAGGTTCACTTAATTTGGTCATAGTACTTAAGCACAATAGGCCTACTTTTTAGTTTTTTTATTTGCATGTACCATCAGTGCTAATTAAACTAGGACACGCTAATCACTCCACTTTCCTATTTTAAAAGTAATAGCTAGCCATAGGCTAAGCTGTTTGCTGCAAGCTTTTACCATTTAAAATCTACAGCTAGCTGTTCATCAACAGTTTACCTTTCCAGCTTTCAAACTCCGCAGTTCAAGTCATTAGCAGAAACTCGTAAAAATGATTGAACATGTTAAAAAGAAGCTTGAATAATGCATCTACCTGCTCACAAAAGATCGACAGTAACACTAAAAAAAGTCTGACACAGTGGCCTATCAGGCTAAAAACGTGATACTCAAATAGAACACACACAGACACACAGAGACAGACACACAGTCACACACGCATGCTGGGTGTCCATTAACCCGGTATTACGTACTTCTTGACTCGGACTGGACAAAAACAGGCCGCTGAAGTGGACAGGACCTGATAAGGAAAAAGTCAAACGGCGTATTAACGACCGACTCTCAAAAACGACTTTGAACAACGGGTCAAGTATGTTGATCGAGTCGAGCCAAAATGTTTCGAGTCGCAAAAACTGCCAACTCGATCTCACGTGCTGGGCAGAAATTCAGGCCCCGACGAGACCCGTGAGAAGGAGGAGGTAGGGGGAGGCATTTGACAATTGGGTCACTTGCCGTCAGCTCGAGTGCAAGAAGTTGTACGCAGTATAGTTGAAAAATGTAGGACCGCAGTGTACATCGGTCCAGTACAAGGTCAATTGTTTTGTATTTAGCTCAATCTGGACCTCCACATCGTATCTCTAGAAAACCCCTCCGGCTTGACGCAGTGCTTTGGAATTGGTTGGTATGCTGTCACTTTTGTGCTTAGCTTTAATTAGTGCATTTAGACCACACATATAATAACCACGAAGGCTACACACAGAAAAAAATTCGTTTTTACAACTCACTCCCCCGTTGCAACTTGTACATTTTTTTTTACTCCCCCATATGCGTTTTTACAAATAAGCTAATAAATAACCCCTCCCTATAAGAAATAATTAGCTAAAGTCATTTCTAAAACATTAATTTGTTTAACCCGTAAGCTTTAATAATTTCTTTAAACATCATATTTGCAAGCTGAAATCATTTGTTAGCTATAATTTTTTACTATTTAGATCTGAATTGAATTGAATTATAATGTAACCAAATGCCATGGGACGACTATTATAGGATAATTCAGAGTAATAAACAGGCTAATATGGACGTCATAGTTATAAATTTATATTGCATACCTAATTTTTGCTGTAAGCCCCCGTACGCGGATCATCTAAATCTGGTGACCCTCCCTATCCTCCTCCACCCTGCGTACGAAATAATTATTGTATGGACGGCCCCTTATTAGAGATTCCCGCACAGTATGCGACCCCCGCGTAAACTGAGAAAGCACATTGGCCGCACTTTTGTCGGTCGAAGATCATACAGCAATTGATGGGTTATAAACTGACACTTTTATTAGCAGTAAACTTATTAGTTCGATAAAAATAATCACTTGGGCTCCTTGTTACACTGGCCTTGGACTACTTTCACAAATATCTTCGTCATAATAATCACTGGTAGTCAACGGTCAAGTTTTAAATCCTAAAAATTTTAAACACTTAGAAAACCTGAAGAATAATAATCAAAATAAATAAATTTTCTAAGTACCTGGGGTAATGAGAAAATGAAGTATTCTCAGGCAAAATAAAAAATAATAATCAAAGTAAGTGTCATGTGACCAATAAATGTCAAGTTGTTTGTTCAATTTTTAAAAGATAGGCCTACAGCTTAAAATGCTGCTACTGCAATGTGAATATTAAAGAAATTTCTGGTAGGGGAGGACCACACCCTCCCTACCCCCCCCCCCCCAATTTCAGCGCTACGTGCCCCGCCGATCTCCGCCGGACGCTTGTTAGCTTTACTCCCTCCAGATATCTTGATCCCCCAAAGGATGGGGAGCAGATTAAACATTGGCTGTCACTTTTAGTACACATTCATCGCTAAAGTAAGTTCAATTTTACATCGTTCGAACTAAAATGCAAGTGTAAATTTAATCTCCAATTTAAATTCCTCCGCGTCACACAAAAGCCGTGCTTAATTGCCGGCGCTATATAAAATCAATTCAACAGGAACCACGTTGATGATCCAGAACACCAGGACTAGATCGTGAACTGGCTGACCTCTATCAACTCAACGAACCTATTTTACAAAGTGTAATTATGCACTAGCTTTCAATTATTTGCATCATTACTGAAAATAATGTACATATTAATCACATTATAAAATTAACGACAAAATAAGATATTACAATTCCCCTTCGCTGTGCAAATGGATTTCTTACCACTTATACGCAATATGTTCTACCAAGAATTTTGTCCTACCCTGGGGGAATTGGGGGGGGGGGTTTGTCCAAGGAGGGGGGGGGGGGTAAATGTCCGTTCCCAAAAGAATCTCATGCCATATAGCGTCCACATGACGCTTGAAAGCGTACACTTTAGGCCTGTGTGGGTACACAAAACAGTCAACACTATTCTAGGCCCTGACGCTGTTTGTGTCTATAAGTACCCTAAACCCCTTCCCCCACTTCCCCAAGGTTACATATTGGCCGAGTCCTTGATTTATAGGCCCATATAAAATCATGTCAAAAGACAATTAATTAACTGGATCAGCATCGTACAAGTGCCTCGCAAAACTCTGTAGGCCTACACGTGAAAATCGGACGGTGATGATAACCTTTATCAATCGGCAACAGATATGTAGACTCAACTGATCATTGCTATAATTATCACCATCGCCGTTCTCAATCAATATTATATTAATCGGTGTTTTTGTCAACCACGGTTGTTCTAATTTTTCTATAGTGTCTTAACATTTCGTTGCTAATGCGACTTTCAACAACAGTTTTATGACCCAAGTCGCACTGCAGGTTTATAAGAGTTCGTTGACGCAGAGCTTTATCTCTTTCAGTCTAGGCCAGCAAAAATTGGACCGCAGATTATTTCAGAGATATATACACAGGTCAGAAGTCAATTGTATACATAGCCCATGGCCAGCGCGTAAGAGCAAACCCTTCAACAGACTTCACGTGGTCTTTATTGCACCAAAAAGTAGGCCTTACTCTTAGTTCCCAGAGGGGCGTGGGCCTAGAGCTTCTAGGTTTTTCCAACTAGTCTTGGGATCGAAGTCTTGGTGTATAATATAGTCCGCAAGGTGCAAACGATTCAGAACATTTCTGGCTCAAATGGTGTCAGTCCTAAGTGGTTCGATCATCCTTCCTAAAATTAATATCACCGCGCTCAAATTCCCGTGAAGACTCGCTGGTTCCGCGCTTTCGTATAACGACAAGTGCGGCACATCGCCCGATCTCTTGGACCATAGGCGTAGGAGGCGGGGGTCCAGAGGGGGCAAATGCCCCCCCCCCAAATTTCGGGCAAGTCTGATTTTTCGGGCAGGCAGACCCGAAAAAATAAAAAAAGTTTTAAAATTGTTTTACTTTTTTTATTTTTCCGGGTCTTCTTGCCCGAAAAATCAGACTTGCCCGAAAAAAAAACCCTTTCGGGCAAAAAGTAACGGGAAATTTCAGAAGATTTCCGCCGGATGGCTAGAAAAAGGTCGTCAAAATTTTCGGGCAAACGTAACGGAAATTTTTCGTAAGATTTCGGACGGACGAAAAAAAATTTTCGGGCAAAAGTCTCATTTTTGCCCCCCCCAGCGCTGAAATGTCTCCTACGCCTATGTCTTGGACTGTACTGCCGGTTCCACATGCTGCAGGAACAGTCTTCCACCGGACGTCAGGACAAAAGATCAGCAAGGATATACGATGTGGATTATGGAGGACCCACGCGAAATTTCATTTCTTTATCAACGTATCTTCGTATTACTGATAGCCTACAACGTTTTAACGCGATCGCGTTCCTAGTCACGTACTAATTAACAAAAACCAATCCAGTCAAATGATACCAACAGATAGCAGGCCTAATATTGAAGTTCCTGAGGTTGTGGGTTTATGAATAGCCTACCTCGGGGCAAAAATAATTTAAAAAAATTATTATTATCCTATAGAATATACCAATAAACGTATGAACTATTTTTCCAACAGGCATCTCAAGAGACCTTCTCAAGTCATCCTATAGGCTACTAAGACGCATCTACTCTCAAGTCATCATACAAGCTTACTAAGACGCATCTACTCATGTCTATGATTTAAAACTAAGGCGTAAAACAAATTGCTGTGTTTCCGGTAACCCGACCGACCCATTTTTACGGCCGCGACTCAAATATTTTTGTAAAAAAAATTTTATTAAAAAAATATTTAAAAAAAAATTTCCCCCCAAAATTTAAATAAATTTAAAAAAACAACATTTGTATTGACATAACATAAGAGACGTCAACAAAATGAAATTAATAGGACTGTTTCTAGAGCAGTTTTAGGTGCAGACAGTCGGGAAATAGGCAGTTTATACTTGCTTAGAACACGTACAATCGTCGTACATGTACTTTGTTTCAGCGTGCAAAAAAGACTAGTGGGGTATACTTTTTCGGATAGTCACTGCATAAAAATATTTTACAAAATAAAAATATTTTCCGACCTACCTACCCAATTTTTTTAGCTCTGTTACCGGAAACACAACAATTTTTTTAGGCTTAAGCACGGGGGTGAGACTCTAAAAATACCCATATATTCCTATTGTTTTGCGCTTTAAATAGTGCTAGGCTATATAGATCATGCTGAATAACAGTAAGTGTTTGATCTATAATCCCCCTCCTGTGGGGAATCATTATATTTTTAAATAGTGCTAGGCTATATAGATCATGCTGAATAACAGTAAGTGTTTGATCTATAATCCCCCTCCTGTGGGGAATCATTATATTTGGAGGATATGCGCCTGCCCTTCCCCAACAGAATTTTTTTGAATTTCCACATTGCAATTGTGGTACACATTGTATTATTAGGACAGGTACATAATAGATTTCTTTAATTGACATATAGTGCATTCAGCATAAAACAGCCAAAACCTCATACTTTAACCGTGTACCAGTTAATCTGAATATAATAGCTATAAAATGATTAACCTGATACATTACTCATGAACTGCTTCTTCTTAATTACCTTTAGGACCACTTAAGATTTTAAAGACTGCACAGTGCAGTCTTTGTTGAGAGGTGCTTCAAACGGCATTGTATTAAGTGTTTACAAGCGTGTAAACATACATATACGCATACATGCACGCATACATGTACTTAGCAAATTTGCATGAGATAATGCTGCTATGACAAAGAAACTGCATAGCTAGCAATGGATGTCATCTCATAGAGAAATAAAAATTTGTAAAAACTTCATCTAATTTCTCTCAGCAGCCATTGACTTGACATGGAAACAGTTCTCAGTTCAAAGTCGTCAGTCAGGTTTCGAGTTCAAGCCGATAATAATGAATCATTAGCCATGATAAAATGCCGTTGGATTCTGAAAAATATTAAAGAAATTACTGAATCATTCGTATAATATACAGATAGACTGTCTGTCTGTCTATCTGTCTGTGTGTCTGTCTGTCTATCTGTCAGTCTGTCTGTGTGTGTCTGTCTGTCAGTCTGTCTGTTGTCTGTCTGTCAAACTGTCAGTCTGTCTGTCTGTCTGTCTGTCTATCAGTCAGTCAGTCAGTCAGTCAGTCAGTCAGTCAGTCAGTCAGTCAGTCAGTCAGTCAGTCAGTCAGTCAGTCAGTCAGTCAGTCAGTCAGTCAGTCAGTCAGTCAGTCAGTCAGTCAGTCAGTCAGTCAGTCAGTCAGTCAGTCAGTCAGTCAGTCAGTCAGTCAGTCAGTCAGTCAGTCAGTCAGTCAGTCTGTCTGTCTGTCTGTCTGTCTATCTGTCTGTCTATCTGTTTGTGTGTCTGTCTGTCTGTTTGTCTATCTGTCAGTCTGTCTATCTGTCTGTGTGTCTGTCTGACTGTCTGTCTATATGCCAATCCCTAGGGCCCATGCCTGCCTGTCTGAGGAGTGGAAATCTGAATTTAAACAGACGACCAGATAGGGAACCACCGTCTGCCAATGCCATCACCTGTCAATTACGTAACTGACAATCTGCCAGATTCCATGGATTTTACAGCTGACCGTGACGTAACCAGCAACGGAGGAGGACGAGGACGAAGAGGAGGAGTAGGAGGAGGTGGTGGAAGAGGAGGAGGGCAGACTGACCTGTTGCTAAGCAACGAGACATAGAAACTGGAAAACGTCAAAGAAAGACACAGGAAAACAAACAGACGGACTTGTAAAGACAAATGGATAAACGAAACACAACACAGAGAATAATAAACAGACAAATGCCACAACACATCGCTGGACATACAAACACACACACACAGACACACAGAAGCAGACATATGGACATACACACACCAGGATAAATACACACATACAATGACAGACAGAAATGCATACACACACATACGCACAGACAGGTAGGCAAACAGAGAGACAGACAGACATAGACATAGAGAAGACACACAGACAGACAGATAGAGATAGACAGAGAGAAGACATACTGAAATATTAGTGTCAAACAGACAGAGACAGACACATAGAGAAATATAAACATTTGGAAAGCAACATCAGCAGTAAATCCATTGCATAAGAACTAATGCCACCTCCCTCAACCTCATAGTCCACCCCTCAACCTTACCATCTGCAAAATCTTCCACGAAGACAAAGAGTCCAGTTACCCCTTCCCCCGCCCGTCACCTACGTGGGGCAAACTGACCAGTGGTCACTCACATCATTGACCGCAATGGTCATTTATAAGTCTGGGTGTGTAATTACAAGCACCATCCCAGATGGGTGAAATAAGGGTCAATGTACATAGCCACCCATTAATAAGCATAGCAACCCCAGGGACTTCTCTAAACATGAACAATTGAACGTGAAACTTTCACATGTAACAAGAGGTCGCGCGACATTATAGGAGCGTAGTTAGCCTTCTGTCCATAAACTACAGATGAGAAGTTCGCGAGAAAAACGAATGTTATTTTAAACCCATTGACCGGTTAAACACCTTTAATGTAACCAGATTATAATTATGGGGCTCAGGGTATGACAAGGCTAACACCACCAAGTCACCAACCCCATCTAACTGCCCAAAAATATATACACCAAATGCAGTTTCCCCATCCTGATGTGTGACCAAAAAGTTAAAATACACATACACTATAATTATTAATTTAGTCTTTGAAAATGTTAAAAATCTGAAGCTTGATGAACTAACTATGCAAATAGTAATTAAAATCTTAATAATAATATTTCTCATATATTGTGTCAATATAATATTTTTCAAAATTGTGCCATAATTTTTTTAATGCACCATATGACAAGTTTGCACATAATGAAAAAAAGAGCATGCATTTGAACTTGTTCAGCAGACCAATTGCACATAAAAGGCATGCATATAATGCAGTTGCTACTTGGAAAGTATGATAACAACAGATGCAAGATGCCATAGTGATATAAAACGAAGAATAGTATTGGGTAAAGATGCATTCACGGAAAGAGGAGAGTTGATGAGAGGAGGGTTGAGCAAAGATCTAAAGAACAGACTTGTCAAAGTACTTGTATGGCGTGTGGTACTGTGGTACTGTATGAGTCGGAGACGTGGACCATCAGGAAAGACGATAACAAGAGACTGGAAGCCTTCAAGATGTGGATGTGGAGAAGGATGGAAAAGGTGAGCTGGATGAAGCGAGTGACAAATGAAGAGGTGTTGCAAAGAGTAGGAGAAAAAAAGATCACTGATGACAACTTTAAGAGAAAGGCAAAAGAACTGGATTGGACACAATCATATTAGGAGGAGACTCCATCCTGATAGAAATCATAGAAGAGAGATTGGAGGGAAAGAGAAAGAGAGGAAGACCGAGACAGATGATGCTGGGATGGATGAATGACTGACGGATCATACAATGAACTGAAGAGGATAGCACAGCGAAGAGAAGAATGGCGTCATTGGAAGTTGAAACCTGACGAGGGACAGAGAACAAAAAGAAGAAGATAATGCAGTTAGACATGCATTAGCGTTGTCATGTATGTATGTATGAATGCATTAGCGTTGTCATGTATGTATGTATGAATGCATTAGCGTTGTCATGTATATGTTTAAATGAATTAGAGAAGCGTATTAGTAGAGAAGGCGGAAGACAGTTCTTAGTAGCCATTAACGGTTTACACATAAAAAGGTTGGTCGGAGTGTATATTATACGCAAAAAACAACCACTGCGAGGTGGAAAGACGAGGGAAACTATATACCACCTCATTTTCACAATCACCAACATGGATAGTCACAGACACAGAAAACTCGATAAAAAGAAGGAAACTCATTTACTACGGTCATTTGATGAGAGAACAGGGGGGCTGTATGGAAAAGGAAATAATACAGGGTACAATGTCGGGAAAAAAGCTGATATATGTATATTGATTTCTGGTTGTGCAACCAAGTTGGGCTCAAGTCATCTTCGAATGAAGATATGACATAATGACATATAATGCTAACTAGGCCTGCATCGCTTCACTGCTTCATGTAAAATACTCAAAATATATATCTCATATATATATCATATAAATTATATTTTCACATATAATATTCAAATATTTCATTGCTGCTTATTTTGTTATCATTATTCTGTCATCACCAACTACAAAAGTAATGGGAACAATGTAACTTGAAGATTATGGCTTAGCGTTTGAAACAATCATACAAACACACATGCATACATACAATGCATACACAATACAAATACAAAACACACTCATGTACCGGTATGTGTCGGGTATATACACCGTGATTCAAAAAAAAGTAAGCCAAATTATTTTTCATATATCTCTAACGCCTGATAACATATCACGCTAAAATTTTCCAAATATTTAGAGAATTGGACGAAGAATATGATTCCAAAATTTCATGGGATAAAGTTGAACGAATAAAAAGATATGAATCTTTAAACTTCATATGCCGAAATTGCCGTTTACAAGCAATTTTTTGTCAGATTCAATAAAAAAGTAAGCTAAACTGTTTTTATTATATCTCCAATGCCTGATAATTAATCATACTAAAAGTTTCCAGATATTTAGGGAATTGAACCTAAAATAGGATTCCAAAATATCATGTAATAAATTTGAACGGATAGAAAGATATGAATATTTAAACTTCATCTCCGGAAATTTCAGTTTTCAGCAAATCTGTTATGGTGTTCTCTGCAGTTTTGATGCCTGATAGTTCCCAATTTTGGTCTTCAGTGATCCTGGAGTAATATTCTACGGAATATAAAGTGTGGAGCGTCCATAATGAAAGACCGAGTCTACCAGACAACAATCTATGATATAAACGATCTGAAGCAACGCTTGTTGGAAGTGTGGGATGGCCTGGACCACAGGATAATCGACGATGCTGTTGCCTAATGGTGCCAGCGCCTCAAGGCTTGCGTGCAAGCTGGAGGATGACATTTTGAGCATATTATTTAATTAAATAATCAAATCATACTGTTGGGGCCATATTGTTAGTTCAATTATCTACATATTTGGAAAATTTTAGAATGATTGATCATCAGGCATTAGAGATATGAGAAAAAGTTTGACTTACATTTTACTGAATCTGACAGAAAATTGCTTGTAAACGGCAATTTCGGCATATGAAGTTTAAAGATTCATATCTTTCTATCCGTTCAACTTTATCTCATGAAATTTTGGAATCATATTCTTGGTCCAATTCTCTAAATATTTGGAAAATGTTAGTTTGATATGTCATCAGGTATTAGAGATATATGCAAAACAATTTGGCTTACTTTTTTTTGAATCACGGTGTACATTTGTATGGTTTAATATGTGGGGTTGTTCATGCATGTATATATACACATGTATTTCTGTATAATGTACATGCACACATGTTTTACGCATACTTATAAAGAAACTTTGTACATGCATATTATACGATTTTGTGTAAGTGAATTTTTTATAGCACCTATACAGATCTTCACATTGGTGTTAAACTATAAGTTCAGAACTATAATACCTAAAGAGATCCAGCCAACAGATTTATAATATAGTGATAGAGTAATTATGACAAAGACGGTAATTAAACTTCAATAATACAAGTACATGGTACATTTCATTATATGTTTGCATACATTACAATATGTACAATATATATTACAAAATGCTGACATATATATATTATTGTCCACAGCTGATATAACGCTCAGAGCTGATGGTATCAATTATCGTTTTATAGCTGGCGAACATTTTAGAACATTCAACGTGCGAACATTCCACGACATACATGTACATGTAGGTTGTCATTAAAATTCATGGAATGACGGGAATGTGATAGTCGTGTGACTGCTACGAACATGATGACGACAATAATAATAATGATTATTATTATGATTAAACTTCAATAGGCCTAACAGAAGTATTCAAACAGAAAATAAGTTTAGAGACATAACAAGTCATACCTGAAATTGAGTGAACGTACTCGAGGCTGAAATGTTAACTTTTTCGAACATTTTGGTCGAGTTGTGAGTTAGTAGAAATGCACGAAGACCAGCCGGTTGTAAGAGCAGAGTGTATAAATAGCATTTTCCACTACTTTCTCCAACGTTGTGCATTAGGTTCTGGTCAGTATCAGCTACGTCGGATCTGCACCCAATCGACCCAAGTGGTCAGCTAATGACCACGCACGCAAGCATCCACCCCACCGGCTGCACCACCACCAGCAGCAGCAGCAGCCAGGAGTTAACTTCAATCCCAGTACCCCTCGGCCGACTAACCTCACACCCCTCAACTGGACACTACTAATGGACCAGTCTGTGATCGACTACCGATGGTCTTTAGTACTCCGTAGACCGCAAGGGGTGACGGACTTCGGATGAGCGCGTCTTTGAGTATCACGGTCAAATAGATAAGTGCACGTGGTGCTAAACTCCATAAACCATAATAATTAAACAGAACGCTTAGTTGGCACGAAAATTACAGTAAAATTGATTTGGTCATTAATAGTCCTAAACATCAACGGTACCCGTTGTAACCTAACCTTACTACACAGCGTGCGGCATATTTGTTCACCGTGGTTATTAATATATTACGAGGAGTCATCGAGTGCAGGCGAGTAATTAATCCGCGCACAGAACTTGCTTTACGAAAAAATTTTATAGCGCCATGCCTTTGACTAAGTCGAGTTTAATGTTCGCCGGGCAAACAGACGGGGCGTCGCCGGGATCGCGTGAAAAACGCTGTAAAAATCGTCCGCAGAATGGAAGATAAGAAAGGGAAGTCGGTCCCTCCGGCGAGAGACGCATTTTGCGTTCATTTCGAATCTGCACGCATTCTGTAAACAAGAGATCATGCAGGGAATTCATCCGTCTTACACAACCCCCCTTACGCCGGCAGCGATTAAATCCACCCAAGTCGGTTAGTGGTTCGAATTATACTGCGCCAGCCTTCTGATGCGAATTATTAAGCGCGACAAGTCCGTTTTGAAATTCCGCGCGGCGTTTGAAACCGATAGCCTACGTACGCGCCTAGGCCTATACGATGATAGCGTTTATCGTAGTCCGTCGATCTGATTATAAAACTTGTTACTTCGCATAAAGGTCAACATTGATAGACTTTATTGATATATTAATAACGCCCTTGGCAATGAAAATTCATGTATTTTGAATAGCTTTGGTTGAATGGAATGTGGACGGAAATGTTATGATAGCGTCATTGAACTCGCAGTCTCGTAGGCTAATCGGTGCCGCGCGGATCATGGACAGCATGGATATTAATCAGGCATTTATTTTCCGATGTGAACTGGAAATGCTCTTCGATTTTATGCAGGGTCCACGTGTAAGAAAATCTCCAACCTATACCGTTTGCAGAAGACAAGTAATTATTATGTTTATCGTGGGTGCATTTGTCGATTACTGCTACAGTCTCCTTTCCAACAAATATTTGCCGAAAAGCACTTAATAAATCTTTGCGTATAGGCCTAAGGCTAACCGACACCTTACCCTGCGATCCAAGGTTGCCAGATTTCAGCAGTGCTCGCATGGTTGCCATAGGCTACCACGCTGGGGCGGATCCAGGGGGCAATCCGGCCATGGGCCCCCATTTATAACTGCCATGGGACGTGCCCCCATTCGATTTGAAATTAGTAATACGAATAGGGGTTTCATGGCATATTGCCCCCCACATTAAGAAAATTGCATGGGACGTGGCCCCCCCACTGGGTTTTCGGCCGGAGGACATAAAAAAGGTCATCAACTTTTCGGCGGATGAAAAGTACTTTTTCCTCAGCCAAAGACCGATGACTAAAAAAGGTCATCAACTTTTTTGGCGACGACGAAATTCCCCCCCCGTCCCAAGATCAAAGATTTTGCCCCCCCCCCCCCCTTGGAAGAATTCTGGATCCGCCACTGGTAAAACGTATAAAAGTAGGCCTAGTCTAAAAGTCGCGAGCTGAATAGCTATAATTTATGTAGATAGGCCTACTAATAAATAATAATTTGCTCTGTGCATTAAGACACTGATGCAGCCATTGATGTAAACTTTACATTGTTATCCTGCTTAGTGCATATCGTAGGCCTAGATTAATTAATTAATTAACTTAGCCTATTAAATAATTAATTAATAACCTAATCTCATTTGCCTAGCATATAAACAATTTTTTTGCAATTAGGCCTATTTCTGTAATTTTCTAAACTCGTCCTAAGCTAAAAATTATTAAATAGGGCCTAGCCTATAGACATGGACATTTGCAATCTTAGGTATATGATTATTCCATTTGATTTTAGGTCCTATAAGTGCTTTTTAATTGTACTGCATGATTTTTATTTATATATTTTGAAAGCGGTGTGACTCAGTTTTTTTACCAATTAAATGAATATAATATTATATTCATTCGTGGTTCCTCGCTCTAGAACTGCTTTAATTAGTCTCGATCATTAAATTTTGTCTCAATTGGTCCTTCTAGTTGGAATAGCACGTTCCTTCTGTTCTTGCAGTCTCTTCTTTCTTCTCACGTCTCAAAACCTGCTTCTTCTTGCCTTTGGCACTGGGAGCGCCTCCTAACGATTCACTCGGCTAGAGGTGCTTAATGATTAAAAATACAATGGGTTTTCATAGGTAGCCTATTCTTCTTCTTCTTCTTCATGTTCTCTGCCGTCAGGCAGGTTCGTATGTCCAACGACGCCATTTTTCTCTGTCCTGAGCTTCTCTCTTCAGTCCACTGTATCCCTCTTCTGACAGCATCCAATCCAGCAGCATTGTTCTTGGTCTACCTTGCATCCTTTTCCCCTCCATTCGTCCCTCAATGATGTCTTTTAGTAGGGTGTCGCTCCTTAAGATGTGTCCTATCCATTTCTTCTGTCGCCCACGTATAGTGTCCATCAGTGATCTCTTTTCTTCCACCAATTGTAAGATTTCCTCGTTCGTTTTTCTTTCAACCCAGCTGATTCTCTCCATTCTGCGCCATATCCACATCTCGAAGGCCTCCAGTCGCTTTATGTCCTCTTGTCGCATTGTCCACGTTTCCGAGCCGTACAGAACAACACTCCACACCAATGTCTTCACCATTCTCTTCTTCAGATTCATGTTTAGACTTCCTCTGAGTAGCTCCCCCCTTTTGTAGAATGCATCTTTCCCCATAGCTATTCTTCTTTTTATTTCTACGTGACACCTTGCATCCTCTGTAACCACACTTCCCAGATAGCAGAATTTCTTCACCTGTTCTATTTCCTCCCCATTTAATGTGATATTTACCGTTTCCTCTCCTCTCTTACTTATCTTCATCACCTTTGTTTTCTTTATGTTTATTTTCATGTCGTAGTCCAGCGATATCGTATTTAAGCGGTCCATCATCTTTTGTAAGCCTTCCTGACTGCCAGCCAACATCGCCTGGTCGTCTGCAAATCTTAGTGTTTTCACCATTTTCCCACCCACTTTTATCCCCTCCTCCAGCTCCTCTAACGTTTCTCTGACAATTTCTTCGATATAGATGTTAAATAAAATTGGTGACAGGGGGCATCCTTGCCTCACTCCTCTTCCGTTTTTTCCTGGCTCTGAGAATTCTCCATCGATTCTTATCTTTACTCTTTGACCCATGTATAGATTGCCTATTAGTCTTCTTTCTCTCCAGTCCACCCCTATTCGTCTCAGTATTCCCATTAATTTCTTCCAGTCCACTCTGTCAAAAGCTTTTTCGTAGTCGACGAAACAGATGTATATATCTTGTCCATGCTGAATACTTCTTTCTGCTATTACTCTCAACGCTGCCACTGCATCTCTTGTCCCTCTGCCTTTCCTGAACCCATATTGATCCTCTCCTAGGCACTTATCCCTTTCCGCTATATAGGTAGCCTATATATTTTAAAAAACCATTGGGTTTTATTCATGGTGTAAGTGGCGAAGGTGTGCGCACTTGGCTGAAATATGTGGCTAATAATAAAGGGTTCGCTAGATGGCGATATCTAGGGCCAACAACGCAGTCCTGGGACTTGAGGGGTTTGTTGGAGGGGGCGCACTAGCGATTAAATTAACAGTTTCAGAAAATTTGGTAAAAAAACAGACGTTGCGAGTTCTGTGCGTAAGAAAAGGAGGTGATCCAGATATGTTCAGATTCCAAATTACTCATCTGCTGGAGAAGAATAATGCAATATATAATAGACATGTGTCATAACTGTTGATTAGCGTCGCTCTCAATGAGGTGTATGTTATATAATTATAATATAGGCGCTATATTTATTATATAATACATCTCTATGGTCGCACTCCTCTTTTATTCAAGTTTTGGACTGGCGATACCCGAGCGGAAGAGCACTCTAGCATAAGCTAGAGCACTCTAGCATAGTCCACGTAGTCCCCAAAGGGAATGGTTATGCTATATGCAGCAAAAGGCAGGGTGGTCCAAAAATGGTCATGTCTGTCAATCTGTGTTCAATGGTTATGGACCTCAGAAATAGAAGCAAATAATTATGGTCACAGAAAAATCAACACAACAATAGTTTCAACTACCAGTAGTAATATCCCAAATTCAGGTACATACGTATTACGTTCAAAATGAATACACGTTGCAGATCTATATATACAGAGCGGCCGATAATTAATACAAAAGTTTACACAATTGAAACACTCGTCGTAAGACACGCCACACAATTCAACAATAGCAATTATAGGCATGTCAAATATAGTTTTCTTACTGATCAATATATTAATCACACATTTACACTAGAGTTTTACACCTCGAAGGAGTGTTATATATAAAAATAATACTAATTAATAATAATAAAAATAGATGCTCCAAAGACAACCGTAAAATTAAACTATATGGTATCGATCTTCCATGGAGGCAGATCCGAGAATCTAATATCTTACTTTACGGGGATGTTAAAGTAAAATTTGCGTTTGAAATAAAATGAAAAATATCAGCATGCCAGGTTTAGTCTGTGGGGAAGCTGAAACTTCACAAATGTTTTTCTGACACATCACAATTCAACTTGGCATCTCAAACGGATTCATAAGTTTTGATTAAGATTTCAGTTGAAGCAATCATCAATATCACCTGACTATTGCATTACCACAGCGGCGTAAAATCAATCAATAAATTTGACATCACGGGCAAATGAGTAAAATAATTTAAAAACCTCTAAAAACTCTTCGTGAAGTCGCACTTCGACCTCACCTTTCCATTAATGGATATTTTCCAATAAATGATTTTTGACTGAGATTTCACTTGAAGCGATTTTGATTCAAGTTAGATTAGAATAGCGCACTGCTTGCAAAAACATTTTGATAAGATTGAATCACAATTAAATTAGGTAAGCATGTATTTCAGCTGAATTAATTCTGGTTTTTTTCAGTTAGAAGTAATGCGAATTTTATGATCATGAATGGTCAACCACATAGCGCATTTCATTATTTCTAATTGTCCAAAATCCAATTTCCATTTATGCAAAGAATTATTTTTCATCAACCAAACTTGCAATTCAATGAAAAAACTTCCTTTCCATCAATTGAACATCCACATCAACGCAAAAATTCAATCCTACCGTTTGCACAGCCAGAGAAAAGAAATAAAAAAAGAGAAGTTATAAAATATGCTAAAATACAGAAAACGTTCGATGAAATAATAAAATACTAAAAAGCAGTTTTTCTGAGAATTAGCAGCCAAAAAATTTCATTACCGTAACTCGATAAAAAAATAGATATGCATGCACAAAACAAGGCTTTGCAGTAATAAAATAACACATATTAGTTTCCATTACAAGTCAGAAGATTATGCAGAAGGAACTTCCTTTGACATAGCATCACAGGAAACAGTTTCTGTGGTTAAAAGTACTTTAATACATTTTGAGAAGAACTCTGAATCCCTAATACAGAAACGCATTCCAATCTTCCCACCTGCCCCCTCAAAACCAGAGACGTTTTTGTGATGATATAGTGAACCAAGTAATTTCATGCAAAAAGCACTAAATGCAATTCAATTTTTAAATGAGTAGTAATAGTATCTGTATTTCTACAAAAACATACAACAGAACTAGGCCATTCAAGCGTAGAGTACATAAAAAACTTATATGACACAACACAAAAGTACAAAGAGAAAACAGATCTGGTCTAAACCCACAACACTAATCTTTCTGTTGAATATGGGCGAACAATTTTATATTGAGTTTCTTAAAAGGTGCTTTATAAATCTGAGGTACATAAAAGCAGATCTTTTTGTACATTCTCCTAACAATGTATATTAAAGCATGGAGAAAAGCATGAGATAGTAAAAGCATCAATTTACTAAATAAACAAATGTTTCTATATATTACCGAATGCTTTCATGCATAATTCAATAATTTAGAGCGATTTACCAAAAAGTTTTAGAAATTAATCAGTTTTCGTTTCACATGATCTATCACGCATTCAAAATAAATGAATGATTGAACACAGAATAAAAACATTCAGCAGAACAACTGGTAACCCAGCTTCTCACTTCGTCTCATAAAAATCAACATTTTAATGATACACTGCATTGGCCTCACAGTCATTTTTTAACACTTTCATCATCGTCAAACAGCTAACACAACTGCATTGTAAACATGGAGCCCACAACAATAGGAAGAGTCACACAAAACAAATGATACACTACATCTGATTACAGCTTCAGAACAAAGCAACAATAGAAACGCATCCTGATGAAACAATCAATAAAAAATAATTAATATTGACATTGCTCTTTTCTTCAAACTTAAAAAATGATGCTATTGTATGATGTGCCAATAATCACTTCACATGTGATTAAAGCAGTACTTAGCATTGTTTACTTGGCATTGTTAAGATGGATTTGTGCTCACTTAATTCTTGCCAATAAATGGCTTTTGATGCAATTTCTATATCCAAACAATTGCTAGCAATGAGACTTACTAGCATTACCAAACGACCAATGACAATTATAAAGTGATATATTATATGTTATAATTTATATTACACATAAATTTCATTAAATATTAACTGACATTATTATTATTATACATTATATATTACACAGAAATTTCATTAAATATTCTTCAATACATTTAATAAACATTCCACATGATTCATAGAGAAACTAAACCCAGCTAGATGACCATTCAGCCAAGATGGATGATGCAGTAAACATACTTATATTGGATTTAGGATTACAGTGTGTCATTTAAAACACATTAGACTATTGATTGGCTCTATAGATGCACGTTTACTACCATGTTTCTACACCAAAATGCGGATAGCAATTGGTTAACTAAAGAATATCCGTATCTTATAATAAAAATAATAGTAATAATAAGAAAGTGCTCAATAAAAATAACTTATTTGATTGTCTCCAAGGATTATTTCATAACATAATAATTTGATGAGCTTTAGACAACACAGGTCAGATCTACTTTGCAAAAATTCAATGAGAGGAAAAATGAGTATGCAACAGGACAAATATTTGACTGGGTACAAGACAATACAAATTTGTCAAATGATGCCGATCCATTGTTGCTTAGCAGCAGATGCTATTCGATGGCGCTAATCAAAGACACGATTCTTGCAGATGAGTGGAGCGAGCAACGACCAAAAGTAGAGCAAGAGGCAAACCCAGCTCGACACGATCTTCACCCACACAGCTGCCTCGCTGCCGTTCAACGCAACACGTTCTGTGTTTGGTCTACGAAAAAACAACAAATTCTTCTTCTAATAATCAAAATCTTGTTTAATTTCAAACCGACACAATGCAGGATGAGTACAAATCATAGCATGAACGGATAATTACAGGAGTCGAATCTAACTCTTGAAGGCATCCATCATGTCCTACTAATCATTTTACCAACGCCATCTGCCGAATGGAAGGTTGGGAGGGTTGCAGGAAGCGATCCCACATCCGTGTGTGACTGTGCGCCTTTGTGCCACAGTGCTTACCATTACCCTAGACCCCTCACCTTTACTCATGAATCGTTCCTCAATACGAAGAGTCATAACAATCGAAGAATTTTGTCCACTGTAAACAAAATAAGTATTATGTACATTGCACAGCTTCTGTGTTTAATGTAGGGAAGGCGATCATTTTACTTCCCTTCAACCCTTGAGCCGGCAATGGATGAATCCCAAGGTCCTGGACACATGGCAAGTGTTACCCCACCCCTTCATATACATCGACTACCATACCTTAACGTAACATTGTGACTATGTGTGACGAGCAGTGACAACGTACCTGTACCAGTGGCAACATACCTGTACCAGTGGCAACGTACCTGTACCAGTGACAACAAACCTGTACCAGTGACAACAAACCTGTACCAGTGACAACAAACCTGTACCAGTGACAACAAACCTGTACCAGTGACAACGTACCTGTACCATTGGCAACGTACCTGTACCAGTGACAACGTACCTGTACCAGTGGGTGAGTGTCATCATGACGAATAGCGTTGCGACAAGAAACATGAAGTGGAAGAAGGTGTAGCTGTACGTGACAGCATCCTCCTCATCGTCCCAGACCGCCTGACCTTTGCCCTCCTCAACAGTGGCAGTACCACCACCACCTGAATCAACCAATAACAACAACTTACATGAATGAATGTTGACATGGGTATCAAGTTACATGAATGAATGTTGACATGGGTATCAAGTTACATGAATGAATGTTGACATGGGTATCAAGTTACATGAATGAATGTTGACGTGGGTATCAAGTTACATGAATGAATGTTGACGTGGGTATCAAGTTACATGAATGAATGTTGACATGGGTATCAAGTTACATGAATGAATGTTGACGTGGGTATCAAGTTACATGAATGAATGTTGACATGGGTATCAAGCTACATGAATGAATGTTGACATGGGTATCAAGTTACATGAATGACTGTTGACATGGGTATCAAGTTACATGAATGAATGTTGACATGGGCATCAAGTTACATGAATGAATGTTGATGTGGGTATCAAGTTACATGAATGAATGTTGACATGGGTATCAAGTTACATGAATGAATGTTGACATGGGTATCAAGTTACATGAATGAATGTTGACATGGGTATCAAGTTACATGAATGAATGTTGACATGGGTATCAAGTTACATGAATGAATGTTGACGTGGGTATCAAGTTACATGAATGAATGTTGACGTGGGTATCAAGTTACATGAATGAATGTTGACATGGGTATCAAGTTACATGAATGAATGTTGACGTGGGTATCAAGTTACATGAATGAATGTTGACATGGGTATCAAGCTACATGAATGAATGTTGACATGGGTATCAAGTTACATGAATGACTGTTGACATGGGTATCAAGTTACATGAATGAATGTTGACATGGGCATCAAGTTACATGAATGAATGTTGATGTGGGTATCAAGTTACATGAATGAATGTTGACATGGGTATCAAGTTACATGAATGAATGTTGACATGGGTATCAAGTTACATGAATGAATGTTGACATGGGTATCAAGTTACATGAATGAATGTTGACTTTCGTCGCTGTTCAAGCATAATAACTGCTAATTTTTTTACTCGTTTTGCTCACATAATTATTCACTTGCACATTCAACAAAATCCCTGATTTGCATAAAATTCATAGGCATAATACTAAAATTCATAAATATAAATGCAACTACTGGAAAATGTTATAATAATAATAATGCACAATCAAGCGAATAAAAAATAACAAGTATATATTCAGTGGCACACACTACAGAGTCGTGGCATACCAGAGGCACTGGCTTCCTCCTCTTTCGTTGGACATCCACGCACTTTGTTGAGGGCAGTGTTTCTACTCGATGAAAATCTGCCAACCACAAAAAAAGAAAAGCTGTCTGAAGAGAACAGATCAAATTTACAAAGGAGGTCATAATTTAAACAGCACAGCCAACATAACATTTAGATAAACATCATTACCGCCAAAATTCAACTCAAGAATTGCAGAAAAAGAACAGAGACGTTGATTTAAGCGGAAACGGGTATGAAAAGCCTTTACTATGGAGTGCTGAAAAAGACTGAGGGTAAACTCCCCCAACCTCCACGACAATTATCACCATGCACCAATGGCTGGCCTCATGAAGTGATGATGAACTTTATTAGGAAGTATTGAATTAATTATATTTTAGTACATTGTATTTTAGCGCATTGTATTTTAGTGCATTGTATTTTAGTGCATTGTTGCTTACCCAGCATAGAAGACACAAATAAGCAGTATGACGATTGGTATAACGACGTCGTAGCTAAACGTCTGGAATTCTGGAGCAGTGATGGAGGATGTTGAGTCAGAGGAGGAGCTGACACATGTTTCGTTCTGAGCGACTATACAGACGGTCTGGGGATTGCAGTGAGGATCTGAAAAATATATTCAAAGCGATGACTTAAGTTACATTTCTATCACAGAACATTTGTTAGGTAATGCGTCTATTCAGTAGTTCTAAGAGCGCCTCGTTAACACTTCACACTCATGGCTGCCTCAGAGCTAGCTTAAGGGACAGCAAGCTCTTCTTCTTCTTCACTAAAAACGAGCATGAAGAACAGAAATCGTGACGAATGCTTTACTGTCCACAGTGAGAATAGGGAGCCAGTGACACTAAGAGACAGAGAAACAATGGCTTACTTGTTCCACTGGCCATTGATGACCACGTCAAGTACATGACATACATGCTGATGAAGGATGATTGGAGGAGACCAGAATGTGGATTCACTGAAAGAAAAATACACAACCAGAAACTAAACACATCCAAAGAAAATCACAAAAGTAACCGACAATAAAAGTTCTAGTAAATATCTGTTGACAATCTAGGAAGATGAGTATCTCATGCAAGATCCACTGGCCAAGAAGGGAAGTGGGAGAGAAGAAAGCGAAGGAATAATAAAAATAATATACGTTACGATTGCAGAGAAACTGGACGCATGTCACTTCATCATAATTAATGTGAAATTTAATATAAAAATCGTAATGCAGATTTAGAATGTCACCTCAGGAACTTCACGGCATTCACTTCTCTACACTTGCAGCTACGTTGAAAGGTCCAATCACTTACCAAAATATGTTGATAAATACATACATATATATATATATAAGCAATGTTATGCATGCATATGCACATAACTGATCTGTTCTACACATTTGTACATGCATATCTCTACACACACACGCGCGCACACACACACACGCGCGCCCTCACACCTACAAACATCACAACATATTTACATATGTAAAACACACCCATGCACAAATACATACACACAAACATACACGCACATAGACACACACCCACTTACGCCTCAAGCCCTCAACTTCTCTGCCAGTAGACTGCTAGTTGTATGTGAGACGCCCTTGCAATGGCATGGCTTTGTCACGTCACAATAGAAATCATCATTAGGCGTAAAAAAAAAAGTGTTGTGTTTCCGGTAACGCGACCGACCCATTTTTACGGCCGCGACCCAAATATTTTTGTAAAAAATTTTATTAAAAAAATTTTTTTTTTTTTTTTTAAATTTAAATTTTTTTTCAAATTTTTTTTTTAAACATTTGTATTGACATAACATAAGAGACGTCAACAAAATGAAATTAATAGGACTGTTTCTAGAGCTGTTTTAGGTGCAGACAGTCGGGAAATAGGCAGTTTATACTTGCTTAGAACACGTACTTTGTTTCAGCGTGCAAAAAAGACTAGTGGGGTATACTTTTTCGGATAGTCACTGCATAAAAATATTTTACAAAATAAAAATATTTTCCGACCTACCTACCCAATTTTTTTTAGCTCTGTTACCGGAAACACAGCATTTTTTTTTTAGGCCTTATTAATATAATATTACACAAGCACACACACAAATGACTCACGAAAAGACCAAAACGCTCACCTTCTTGTATTTTCGGCAGGCATGAAATGACGGACACAATGACGCAGAAGATGAGATTGATGCTGACGAAGAACTTGTTGATCTGGCAGTCAGCGTTCTTCGCGTAGAAAACGTAAAGAACGACGACGATTCCGATGAAGACGAGATAGAAAAGAACGGCGAAGAAGATGAGCGAAACAAACCAACATTTGTTTCGCGAGTTGCCGTAGTTCTCGAGCCAACTGGCGCTCCATCCGTGAGCGAAATCGACGATGAGGATGAGCTGGATGAGGATGAAGAGGAAGGCTCCGATGGCACCAATTATCATCCACGCTACGTTCAAAAACATGTAATGCTGACTGTAGAAAAATGGAGTTGCAATTGTAATGGCTAATTTATATAGCCCAACTTAAGCACTGCAAACAACTATGAATATCAAGCTTAGACGATTAGTAATATTGTTCAACTTGTATCGTATTACAATAAAAGATTTAAAATAGTACTATTTTCTTCTACTTCTTCTACTATTATTAATATACTACTATTATTAATAAATATAGAAATTATGATTTTGATAATGATAGCAATAATAAATATGCTATCATACTCAAATGTTGCCAACCAAGTTAAAATGCTACCCACCATGTATCAAAATGTTACCTACCATACTCAAATGTTACCTACCATACTCAAATGTTACCTACCATACTCAAATGTTACCTACCATACTCAAATGTTACCTACCATACTCAAATGTGGGATCTTTGATGAAGAACGCTCCAATTGTAATTCCAACTACAATAAGGATCTTGAAGAACCAAAATCTACAAAGACATTTTATACCTTTACAATTCAAAAACAAGATATGAAATTGCCATACATTAATAAAGAACAAAAGCATGCATAGCGAGATAATTAATAAGTAACAATAAACCCGATTTAACAGAACTTACGATAGATGAGCAAATGCAAAATAAATAAAATAACCAATTAAAATTTTTTAATTAATTAATTAATTTATTCATTCTTATTCATTCAATTTATTTTTTAAATTCCTCAATGAACAATTTTTATAAGAAGTTCAAATTTATACAGAAAGTAAGCAAGATGCTGATTGCTAGAGATCAGCAAGCTGAAAATCTTTTATTAGTGTTAGTATCATTATTATTAGTAGCATTATTATCAGTAGTACAGTAGTAGTAGAATTATTATCGTTAGCATTAATTATTAATAGTATAATTAGTTGCAGCAATAGTATTACAAGCATCACTATTATTATTAGTAGTGCAGTAAAAGTATAATTAATATTAGCATTATTAGTATTAGTATTATTATCAGTACTACAAGTAGTGGTATTAATATTATTGTTATTCATTGTCATTGCCTTTAGGTAGAATAATTGCCATTCAACTAAAGACACTCTTCCACTCTTGCAAATCTTCCTCACGTTGCTTCAGTAAACTATATAAACCTAAATACAAGTAACGAGCGAAATATAAGTAATACAATACGATTGAATTCAGTAATGTACAACAAACCCATTCTGGATTTTCGATCGTGGATCCTTGGACGACTGAACATTGATCATGATCACCATGCAGAGAAAGAAGAAGCAAGCGAGACCGAGACAAATGCGATAGACGGCCGGATAGCCAATGAAAAGTTTTGCCACACCAGTCGAATCTTTGCATGTCTGTTCGGTGTTTGTAAGAGTCAGAACGGGTTTTATTGTTGAGCAGAGAGCGTCAACCTGACAAAGGATTGCAATCACGAGCAGTCGTTACTATCGCAATTTCATGACAGTTGTCACAAGCAATAAAATTTTTAGGACAAGTGCATACGATTAACAAGATTTTTTAAAAAAATGTACCGGTACATAACAATTTTAATTGTAAGTGATATGAAAAATACACATATTGAGAATTGCATTATATAATTACTATATACTGTAGTAATGGAAAGCAATGAAAATTGCATGTAGTGATATGAATTGCAATGAAAATTACATGTAGTTATATGAATTGCAATGAAAATTGCATGCAGTGATGCGAATTGCAAAGAAAATTGCATGCAGTGATGTGAATTGCATTGAAGAAAATTGCATGCAGTGATGTGAATTGCAATGAAAATTGCATGCAGTAATGTGAATTGCAACGAATATTGCATGCAATGATGTGAATTGCAATGCAATAATATGAATTGCAACGAATATTGCATGCAGTGATGTGAACTGCAATGAAAACAGCTGCAAAAGTCATAACATCAACTAACCTTTAACAACTGCTCACCAACGGACGGGGCCATGAAAACGCAAGCCAGGATGGTCCCAGCCAGGAAAAGGGCCAGATACGCAAGTCTCGATGCCACCGAGCTCCTGCATGATGGCAGGCAAGCGCAGCACAGGCCACAGGCTGCCTGGCCGAAACAACACGCCAGCTAGCACAAAAAACACACAAAGTTACTCAGCACAAATTAGCACAGCACATCATCTTGGGTAAAATGGTACATAACACTTTCGCCAAAAAATCCTACAGCGCAAACCAGTATGGCACATTTATATTCATGTAGTTATACACATAACATATTTCTTCTCTCATGGCCTTACGCACTGGAAGCGCCTATGGGTCAATTTCAGTATGGAGTTTGGACGATGGCTTACACTGTAGGAAGTTTATACTTAAAATTCTGTCGTAAACAATTTCAAATGTATGGCAGTATGTAATTATTTACCAATTACACCACAGGCTAAAAGAAAAACTAACTGATTCAATATAGTCTATCAGCATATGTGATAAGCTGAACTACTAATGGCCCGAATAGATAAGCTTGTACCAGTGGCCTGTAATCTTTTTATCATTTAATTATAAAGCGATGGGATTGTCATGTTAAACCCATCGCGTAAGTGAGCCGGAGTCTATAAATAGGATATACAGTATTTTGTTACTACGATTGGTTTACACTTCCCAATCATGGACGGATATTACAATTCGAGGATTTCAAATACTCACCGTCCCGATGCAGCAGCCCATTTTCGCCTGTTCTTTTTTCACTTAAAACGTAACAAAATCCAGAAAATCTTTAAAAACTCTGTTAAAAGGCAACAAATATTCACGCTTGGCCAGTCAAGTTGACTCAAGAATCTCGGCCACAGTAAATAGCAAGTGTAAATAGACGGAGCACTTATTAAACTATTTTTATAGCGCTGCTATTTTCATTGACGTCAAACACAGTGTGCTCTTGCATGACACTTTGGTTTAAAAGGAAGGTGTCCTAAATAATTACTGACATCGTCTAAGCCTCTTCTTCGCTACCTCCACTCTAATTAAGCAACATCCAACTAAGTCATGAATTTTGCAGTTTCATTTATCTGCGCTGGTCGTACCAAACACTATAGCATTGTTCTTAGTGAACACTGAACAGACATTGTTGGTTTCAGAACTTACCCTACGTAGCCACTAGTATAGTTTCTATTTTTTCAATAATTTTCTTCCATCCAAATTTTTTAATTTAAGTATCTTCGTTTATTATTTCAAACTGTATTATTTCCTATGCAGTATGATTGTAAGTCAATGCATGAACGGAATACCACAAGTGATTGCAGAGGTTGAATCGATGGATTCTATGTTGGCCGCGCTTGTGAATAGACTTAACTCGAATGGCTTCTAATTCGCCTCAAAATCAAGCGACTGCTAGTAATCTTGTCTCGCAAAAATTGAATGACTCCTGTCAGTTTTATATATTTTTCGTCTGATGCTGTCTGAACTTCCGGTTGCAGTAGCGATAATTTCAGCGCTTGTATTTTGCTATAATTTCTACTTTTAACTGCTATTAAATATGTTATGAGTAGGTTTTGAACTTTAGGGGTCATTGCATAATTACGTAACGCTCGAGGGTGGGTGGGTGGGGTCATTGAAAACGTTACGAAACGTTACGATGGAGCTGAGCGTTACGTAACGCCATGAAAAAATATTATTAGTGAATATTATAATATTATTACATCGAATGTCACTTCAGAATTTCTACTTTTAACTGCTATTAAATATGTTATGAGTAGGTTTTGAACTTTAGGGGTCATTGCATAATTACGTAACGCTCGAGGGTGGGTGGGTGGGGTCATTGAAAACGTTACGAAACGTTACGATGGAGCTGAGCGTTACGTAACGCCATGAAAAAATATTATTAGTGAATATTATAATATTATTACATCGAATGTCACTTCAGAGTTCAGACATGATGTGATCGAAACTTCGTGACATTGATTTAAAACTTAGCCTAAGTGAAGTAGGTCTGATCCTATGTGAATAAGATCCGGCAGTAGAGAGATTTAAGCGCCGGTAATCCTGCAGTTTAGGTACTTTTATTATTTTGCACTGTTATACTGGATATTTATCAGCAATAGTTTGAAGGAAGACATTTACCACCCTCCCCCACTTCCACCCCTCCACCCCCATCCCTCCACACCCCCACCCATCAACCCCAACCCCAAACATTTTAGTTAGGTGCTTTTATTGGGGTGGATGGGTGGGGGTGTGGAGGAGCAGGGGGTGGGTGGAGGTTGAGAGGTGGGTGGGAAGGGTGGAGGGGGTGGGATGTGTAGAGAGGTGGGGGTGGGGCTGGAGGGGGTGTGGAGGATGGAAGGGTGGGGTTGGGGAGGGATGGGGTGGGAGCCCAACCCCCCACCCCCTTCCCACCCACCCAATCCCCCCACCCCTCAACCTTCCCCCAATTCCTCCCCAACCCCACACCCCCACCTCTACACATCCCACCCCCTCCACCCTCCTCATTCCTCCCCCACCAATTTCTCAACCCCCGCACCCACCCACCCCCGCTCCTCCACACCCCCACCCATCCACCACAATAAAAGCACCTGACTAAAATGTTTGGGGGTCGAGGGGTTGGGGTGGATGGGTGGAGGGTGGAGAGGGGTGGGGGTGGAGGGGTGGAAGTGGGGGAGGGTGGCCAATGTCTTTCTTCAAACTATTGCTGATAAATATCCCGTATAACAGTGCAAAATAATAAAAGTACCTAAACTGCAGGATTACCTAAGCGCCTTACATGACTGTATATGCCAGGTCAGTTCTTTCATAGTTTTACCAACGGAACAACGTGATAGGCCTAGTTCTCTTTGAATTCATGACATCGAAGAACCACTTTTACGCATGTTTTATTACTTAGCGGACACAATCTCAACCATTTAGAACTGATGCTTAACTAAAATCGGCAATTTTTCTATTAATAATTATTGAAGTGCCCAAACTAAGCAAATAATTAGTTCATCTTAATTTTGATTAATTGTTAATGAGCTAGCCTAGTCTATTTAGTCCGTGAAAAGTTTGTTCCTGCGGAAACATTTAAGAAAATTGCAGTTCACGCATGACTCATTTGGGCCTATATAAATAAAATGTTTTGTATAAAATTTTATAATAAGCCTAGTCTACAGTCAATTAGCATATAACTCACATAGTCTACAAGACCTAGGCTATATTAAATTCGATCACTATGAAAAATGAATTATAATTAGGGTCGTATACACACTCATGAACATAAGCCAATAATAGACCTAAATCGCAACTGATTTTTCGTAACAATCGTTACGTAACGCTGGGGAGGGTGGGTGGGTGGGTGAAGGGCAACGTTACGAAGCGTTACAGGGTGGGTGGGTGGGTGGAAAATGGTCATTTTTGGCGTTACGTAATTATGCAATGACCCCTTATAATACTGAACTTTATAATACTATGTTGCATGCACTTATTGATAGTTGCTGTTATCTCTAGGTCTGCTCTAAGTTGAAATCGGAAGATTTCGACGTGAGATTACTGCAGGCTACAGGACTTTTTAGCAGCGCTTTCGTTATCATCGTTGACAAAATCACCTGAAAAGGAATGGCTTGAGACAGCATGGAACAAGGAATAAGGTGACGTAAGGTCGAGAGGAGAGCGTACAGAACACGGAATCTATGGCCACGTTTACGTGGGGTCTATTAGAATCACCGAATCGATTAAACTGCAAAATTTGTCGAAAGTAGTAATCTACCAAGCGATCTGCTTTTCTTTACAATTGTAAACAGTTTAGGCAATCTGACGGAAATATCTGCGATAGTGTTTGATAAGGACTTATGCTTAACCACACATCAAAAATCTATGTACTGAATATTGCAACTGATTGCATATGTTTGACACTGTATGTATAATCTGAAAGATCTCTCTAATGTGCTACTTTTACTTCAACTGACAGGCGGTGAAAATGTCGACCGAAGAGGAGAAGCAACTTCAGCGGACATTCCTTCGGGAAAGATTTCTGCGGCTAGTTGCATCAACTGCCGGCATGCCGACAGAAATTGTGCTATACAATAACAACATGGTCAAAGCCAAGTTTTCGGTTTCAGACGTTGACATTCTACAATTTCAAGTCAGCGATTTGCATACGCCCATTGGAATTCAGCCGCACGCCATTCTACGAACCACTGATATAATCTCCATGACCTTCGATCCCTTAAGTTCATGAGACGTCAAATCAAGACTGTGGCTTTTCTAGAATTGTTTACCAGCGTTAAAGATTGCTTTGTGTGTGGATCGAAAAACCTCAACATAATCGAAGGACAATTATAGTGTTCTTTTGATTTGGCCAGAGAAGCCTTTTCAGTTATTGTGCATTGAGAGCAAAGTTTTGATATGGCAAGAGTAGCTTTTCAGTTTGTACATTGAGAGCAAGTTTTCCCATGTATGCTTGTTCAATAACATGCTTACTCTGGTAAAATACAAGATTTTTCAGTTTCTGTGTACATTAACATACTGTATGCTTAATTTAAGCCATGGCCCCCTTGTTACACCAATGTTTAATTTAATGTAAGACATCACAAAGCAACACAAGGTACCAATCTGCAAGTCTTCCAGCATCAGTTCAGCTGGTATGATGAAACTGCTAACTTGACAATGCCACATTTAGCTTTTCCATGGTTGGACTCTGGAATTCGACGTGCACTAGCTGAGAACAAACACGTGCCACCACATGCATGTCTCTAATCTGACTTTTCTAATGCCATTACCATAAAGTCCAAGTGGACATTAAAATGGTGTAGAAAGGGAATGTCCATATATTATGCTTGCAAAATTCTTATTTTCGACCCCTCCTATCTTGCAACTCATACATTTTGGCAACTGTAATGTTTCCTGAACATTTAGATTTGAACAGAATTTAATGATTAATGTGATCAAATGCTATCGGATGGCTGTAGGATAATATGGAGTAATGAATACGGGCATCATAATTAGACATATTTTGCATGCATACATTTTGTTGAGACCCTTCCCCTGTACGTAAATTGCTTAGATCTGGTGACCCTCGCCCTCCCTGCATACGTAATATATGGACGGCCCCTATTAACAGCGGAACAGTGGGTTGTCAATCCTGGCATAGAGGACCACATTGTTATCTGCTGTCCATGTCCAAAACCAATCTTGTCAAGGAAATGCCAAGCAATTCTGGAAAGATTGCTATTTAACAGTGACCAACAAATGTAAACAAGTTTTATGTTAGGCGTAAAAAAAAAAGTTTTGTGTTTCCGGTAACGCGACCGACCCATTTTTACGGCCGCGACCCAAATATTTTTGTAAAAAAATTTTCTTAAAAAAATTTTTTTTTTCAAAAAAAATTTAAATTTTTTTTCAAAAAATCTTTTTTTAACATTTGTATTGACATAACATAAGAGACGTCAACAAAATGAAATTAATAGGACTGTTTCTAGAGCTGTTTTAGGTGCAGACAGTCGGGAAATAGGCAGTTTGTACTTGCTTAGAACACGTACTTTGTTTCAGCGTGCAAAAAAGACTAGTGGGGGTATACTTTTTCGGATAGTCACTGCATAAAAATATTTTACAAAATAAAAATATTTTCCGACCTACCTACCCAATTTTTTTAGCTCTGTTACCGGAAACACAGCATTTTTTTTTTAGGCCTTATTTATTTTCATATATAAACAGAAATTCCTGACTGCTGGCTGTCCACATGTGTCAAAATTTCTTCAGTTTCTCTGTATTAGTGTGCTTCATTGCTAAAGAATTGATCCTTTAGCGTCCAGAATTGATCTCTTTTGCAAGCATACATGCAGAAATTAACGAAACTGTTGATTTCCATTTCTAAATAAGTTTTAAAATTCAGTGTAATAAAACAACCTGCATTCTAAAGAATTGAGTTAGTGAAACAAAAGTACTTGATTCGCATGATGATACTAGTTGATTGGGTTTCACGAAACCATGAAAAATTGTCCGTGAACAGACGATGTATTATTTAGAAATCTTAACGTAGTTTCTCATTCAACACTGGACACAAAACGAAGCCGAAGACGACGGAAAATCCTTTGTAGCCACCATCAGCAGATCCGCTAGTTTTCCACACCAATCACCGCATGCGTCTAATTCTTCAATCGAGTCTAGCTTTAGACCTTCTCTTCTGAAATTCCAACAAACACAAATTTCTTACAAACTTGTAATGTACAACTGTCTCCTAGTACATATATATATATATATATATATAAATTATGATTCTCATGTAATGCTTGGAAAAATAACATTGGATGACAAGTTACACAATGTAATGTAAATTTCTCAGTACCAAAAAAGCCATGTAAGGGGACCAGCTATATCTAATTAAGTCTGCTACTGGTAGCTTTGTCTGCTTCTGTGCTAGGTCAAGTTTCGGGGAGGTCACATCAAGGAGGCGGCATGGTGCTACGCTGCAAATCGTTACTGATTGTGGAAGCACGAGAGTAGCATCAGAAAAGGACAGCTTGAAGAGTTTGGTTTTCAGTCATTAACCATAGTTTGCAGAACAGTAGAGTAACCAACAACTTTACATTATATGCTTTAGTACCATTTAATGGAATTTAAATCAAAGTATTTATCATTACCTTTATAAAATTATCTTATGCATCTTGCTATATTGGCAGCTAATTATTGGTGCTCTTAAAGGGTCCTTAATGCTTTGATGGATTCTTAAAATGTGCTTTATACAAATCCACACGTACATAATATTATCAAATTGAACAAAGTAAATACAATACATTATTTAGTTCACTTGAAGGACTATATCCATGACAAAGTGACTAAACATCCCTTTCGTGTTCGAAGACTTTTATTTCAAACGCTTCAAATGAGTAAAATAGTTTCCTGTAAATAAGATTTCTTACTGTGAAGATGACATTCATGAAATTACTATAAAACCATCAAGATCTCAAAACAGCATCAACAGATTTCAGTGATGAAACTGGCATTGTCTTGCACGAAACTTATTTCAAACTGACACCAATAACATGCAAACATTATGTGGTGCACCAAGTCTTTTGGAAAGACACCTTTCATCGAACCATGACATGTGCAATGAGTTTTTAGCTGAAGCAGTAACAGATTATCTAGTGCATGCAAACACAATTTAAACTTCCAATATATGACCTACAATATCTGACACAACTTACCAAGTAAAATACTTTGTGTATTGACAAGCAAGACATTGTAGAGGAAGGCATTTAATTTACTCTGGCTCCAAGTTAAAAATAAATGATACTCAAACGTCTGTATTTAGCCGTGTAGATCCCCAAAGCACTGCTGCGTACAACCCAATTCAATTAATTACCACATTAATTTATAAAATTATGGGAGGCACAAGTCATTATTCTATTTGCACGGCATCAATAAACCCTTGTGAGGCAGAGGCACTAACAGTTAGGCACACCGTTTAAACAGCACCTATTCAAAAAATCACTTTGAACATTTAATGCTTAACCATTTACCCGTTCATTTTTCCCGTTAAGCCCGTGTTTTCAGCAGACATTCTCGAGGCAAACGGGTAAAGGACTAAGAACTTAAGGGTATGAATTTAACTACATTTAAAGAACCAAAACTAACGATTAAAAAAACAACGTGGGTAAGCTATATTAGCAACATAAGAAAACACAAACTGCATGCAAAACCGAAAGGCAGAACGTTGATTCATGAATAATAGAGAATTCTGAATAAAGACAACATGAAATTAGTATGAACACCCCCAATTATCGCAAGTTAATTAACTTCTAATAACATCCATGATCCAACAATGTTTCTAGAATCATATAACTTCCTCTCAATATCAGTATATATTATCATTTTACAAGTGCCTGATTAAACTAATTATTTTTTTACAAACAATCAACTACATGCAAAGCTTGTTGACATTGTAATTTTGGGGTCATATAACTATGGTTTGGAAGAGTTTTTTTATCTAGCACTCACCACCTATTAAATTCTAGTATCTGTGCACATGACATGTTGTAAACTTTGTGCTGGACATTCCACCTTTCAAGATTTCAGTTCAAAGCTCAGCCATGCAATTAAATGAATGAATTCTACAGTGTTAGGAAATATTCCCAATTCTACGATGCTGAAAGAGAAGTCAAAGCCCATAATCCTTGTCAAATAACCTGTATTAAACAACTACGGCATTCCCAAATGTTAACCAGAATATCTAAATCTGCATGCATACACGTTGTGATGTTACCCAGCAGTTAATTGCATGCTGATACAGATTCCATGTTAAAGATATGATCCCATATACATTAAAGAAGAAGTCCGATAAATCGGAATTAGCTGATGAAATCAGATTCATGCAATTCAGAAATTGTTAGAAATCAAACAAACCATGCACCCGTGTTAATTAGCTTGAACAAACAAGTTGTTTAGTTCAATAAACAATTATAACAAGGACAGACAGTTTAGGAATAGCTGAGTCAATCTCAATTTGATCACAATAAACCAGATAACTTTTGTAGAGTCACAAGAAGTGTGTCTAAATACTAACTTTACCATCAACCAGTTCATTGTAATTTTCTCAAACAATTCTTGGCATTACAAGAGGCAATTTTTGCCATCTGAATGCCGGTGACTTATGAATTCTCCAATTAATTTCTCTGTTTTGCAATAGCAATGAAGATAGCTACGTGAAAAGTAAACCAGTTAACCGTGAAAAAGACCAGTCAACAGATAATCATGCAAGAAAGTTGAACAGCCATAGTAAACCTTGAACAAGAAGATCAGTCAACAGCCAACCATGTAAATAAGTGGACCAGTCAACATATAAACATGTGAAAAAGTCGACCAGTTAACATATAAACATGTGAAAAAGTAAACCAGCCAACCATGTGATAAAGCAAGTCAGTCAACCGTGTGAAAAGTAAACCTGTCAACAGTAAACCATGTCAAAAAGGAAACCAGTCAAAAGTTAGATGTGTGAAAAAGACGTTCAATACCCAGATGGCAAATTACTATGGTTGCACAGACACCTTTGATTGTGCAAATTTCTGATGTAAGGCAAAATTAGTCTTTTCTAGGTGTTAATTTTCCGACAATACACTTCCACCGCACCAATGACAACCCCCATAATTCGATACGAGACAGAAAGACACGAGATCTATGAGGCAACATGTGATGTTACCTATCGTAGCTTGCTTCTTGACTGAAAACAGTTCAACGTTACACAATCATGCAATTAGAGCTCAGCGTTATTATATAGACAGCGCTCGCACAGTTAAAGAATTCAGACAACAGCGGCACAGAAAGTGCATGCACTGCATTAAAACAACAGCACAGTTAAAACTGAAAGATGTTCACAAGTTTATGCAAAATAAATACTTATCTGACTGCTAGAAATATTCATTCGCTAGTTAGTAATAAGAAACCAGTTACACACATTTTAGTTTTCAGGTTCAGATTTCTTTATCTTTATTAGAATGTGCAAGCCAGAGACAATTCCTGAGATGATATACAGGGTGGGCCATAAAAAAGTAACCCCTTAAGGTTTTTTGCCCATATCTTGGCCAAAAGTACAAATTTCGAAATGAAATTGTACAGTCTTAAAGACAATTCATATTTACACATGATGGCCAGATTTCATCAAAATATTTCAAACGGAACAAAAGTTATGCCACTTTTAGGGAGGCCACCCACCGTTTTTCGACGATTCAAAAACGAAACGCAACAAAAGCTAGGTTTTTTGCCAATATCTTGGTCAGAAGTAAGAGTATCTAAATGAAATTTTACAGGCTTAAAGACAATTCATATATATACACATGATGGCCAGATTTCATCACAATATTTCAAGTACAACAAAAGTTATACCACTTTTAGTCAGACAACCCACCGATTTTTGGCGATTCAAAAACGTAACGCAACAAAAAGTAACAAAAACGTGATTTTATTATTTTATTAAGTCTCATCTCAAATAACTGTTGTAAAATGAACTTGGCAGTGCTTCACAACTTGTGTTCAATGTGCCTACCACCAGTGCCAACACTTCTTTTGAGTCTCTTTGCAAAGTTCTTGATGGACCTGTTGATTAATCTGACAGATTCCTTATTTACCAATTTAATTGTCATCTTGCTAAGTGACTTCTCAGGGATGTGCAGCTACGCTGGTGCCCTTTTCCCTTTTTTAAATAGTAATAATAATGATCATCTGGCAATATCAAGGCTATTTGATAACAAATATTTGAGATTAGACTTTAAAAAATTGTGTTTTTGCTACTTTTTGTTGCGTTACCCTTCTGAATCGTCAAAACAACGGTGGAGGTCTCACTGAATGTGGTATAACTTTTGTTCTGTTTGAAATATGTTTATGAGATTTGGTCATCATGTGTAGATATGAATTGTCTTTAAGCCTGTAAAATTTCATTTCGATATTCTTACTTCTGACCAAGATATTAGCCAGAATAATTAAATCGATTTTTTGCAACTTTTGTTGCGCCGCGTTTTTGAATCGTCAAAAAACGGTGGGTGGCCTCACCAAAAGTGATGTAACTTTTGTTCTCTGTGAAATATTTTGATGAAATCTGGTCATCATGTGTAAATATGAATTGTCTTTAAGCCTGTAAAATTTCATTTCAAAATTCTTACTTCTGACCAAGATATGGACAAAACACCGTAGGGGGTTACTTTTTTATGGCCCACCCTGTATACCAAGACTTTTCACCCATGAAAACAATACTGCTGCACCCTACCATCGCCACCTGTTTGATTGAATACCACGCCTTTAAGGCTCCTGTAAATGGACCGTACAAGTCCAAGATTCAAATCGTTTAAACAAATTAAAATTAGACAGTTATCTACTGTATCACCAGGCCGGTTATATAAAGATCTGCATAACAAAGCCAGTTATATAACTACATCACCAAGCCAGTTATCTAATGATATCTCCAGGCCAGTTGTCTAATGATATCCCCAAGCCATTTAACGGTATCACCGGGCCAGTCATATAACTGTAAAACCAGGCGAGTTATTTAATTATTGTGTCACTAAAGATGCAGAGGTCGTCAAAAATGGCGAGACGTACTCGGAATAGGTTTTCCATCTTTCCAGTAGATGGATCGGATCGTTCCCTCGTCTCTTTTCAAAGCCTCCGCTCGCTGGTCCGGCTTCAGACTGCGTCGAACGATCCTCGCACAAATCCGCGAGAAGTGAATGTAGCTGCTCAGTCAAAACAATTACTATCATCAGAAATTTGCAATCATTGCGCACATATAACAAAGTCAGCAACAAGCTTTGACAGTCGAATCTTACAATGTAACAAGTGGTAATTTACAAGTTACTTTACACACCTTGTAACACATATGGTGCAGGTTTGAGACTCCCTTATACAGTTACTGTGATGGGACCGTGTATCGATGGTAACACGCGCATGCAGGCCAGGGGTTTTCTGGTATCAAACACAGCTCTGCTGATCTTAATGCCAGTATGTTATACAATGTGCCGCCGGCAATAACAGTTCGTTTACTGTAACTTGTATGTCACAAGATGCAGTCAACACGCGTCTTCTGAGAGTGCTATTCCTATCTATTTCCAACTTATTTAATTATCGTGTCCGCCTAAAAACCAACTAAATCGTACATGGTTTGTACAAACTGGTCAATATAATAAAGTAGCGCCTCATAAAATTATGAACCAAGCAGTATCCCTGGGGCACGCTCAGATCTTTATGAACCTTTTATGCTGCTTTGACACTTTGAACAGGTAAATATTAACTAAATGTACTGAGCGTTACGAACACCTTTGTTAGAAGCACATAATAGGTGCGTGAAAATGTGCCTCAAAAACCGAAACACTCACGTCAGACCGGCTTGCCTCCAGGCGGACATTTTTCTAGTTTAATTTCCACTTTTCTGACCTTCACGACACAGAAACTCCGGACGACCGACCTCACAACTTGCAGTTAGTTCTTTTCCGGTCGCTAGATGTCACTACGTGAACCGGAAGTTACCATTGAACTAATCAGACATTTTTCTAGAGCAATAATAATCGTTTTAAAAAGTTTGTGACACGAAATTTATTTATTTAAAACAAATCAAGTTCTCGAGAATCATTAATTTTAAGTCGTCACTTTCTATTATGATTCAGCTATAGAAACCGCCCACTGAAACCGCCTGATTTTCGAGATCTGAGCCTGTCTGATTCTAATCTGGATTCGGGAACCGATTTCTGTTCATCGAATTGTTTAAAAGAATCTTTGGAGAATTTCTCGGCGCCCACAAAAGCCACGTCAGGGAGACCATCATTCAATCTTTGATAGAATGATGTCGTTGCCGTCGGCAGAAATTATTTTACGCATTCAGCTCGTTCAGAAAGCATGCCAAAATCACCATCGACTTATGCCAAATACAATACAAGTCATACCGATGCCAATCACAGCCTTACAGGAACTGTTAATTTTATTTTTTGCGTCATTTATACTTTCTGGCTTATTTTTGTCATCGCTCAAATAATGAATATTCAACAGGTATATTCAAGGGTAAACAACAAGATGCATCACTGCGTGTCAAGGACGTATGCGAGAGGAGAATTTTTGTTTACATTTGTAATTTGCGTTTGGTATGTAATTTTTTAATGATCTTATTGATATTTGTGTTATTGTTATTTTGACGCATTTATTTGGCTATCATAATTTTAAACTTCACGTTGATTGGCGAATTAAGGCAGAAACGACCATACGCCTACAATGATAAAAAAATTCAGCGAGGATGGTTGTTTTCGTGCGAGGGTCCAGCCTAAATATAAAGGCAGTGCAAATGTTGCATAATTATAAGCATTTCGGCGAAACTGTACAATCGGGGACCGATATTAATAGATCTTCGTAATATTTTCAATTTGTTGGAAAGAGTGACGACACTAACTAATCCTAGCCGACCCTCACGACGCCTAATCTGAGCCCTAGCCGAGCCTCACGACGCCTAACCTGAGCCCTGACCGACCCTCACGACGCCTAAAATCTATTAATAGCGGTTCCCGATTGTGCAGTTTCGCCAGCATTTCATGTAGCGATCGTATGGCCTCGACCCTGTTCAGTGTATTGTTAATGCCTAATTTTAATTTTATCATCGAATAATAATAATTAACAATGAGGATTTCTATTGGCGCCGTAACGCAGCCATGCCGCCACAAGGGCGCCTATTTACGGCAATTAAATTAATGTTTTTATCGATTTCAATGCCGTTTGAGAAAAAAAATTGATAATAGTGACACACACACCAGGGAGAAGTCAAACAAAGTATACAGACTGACGGTAAGAAAGAAAACTGCTAGTCCAATAAGCTTAATCGGGCCTATCATTCCTAGAAAACTTGACTGACTTCGTTTTTGATAGAGACCCTGAGCACTATTTTCAGCTTGTGCAATTCTGTTTCGCCTTTCTAAAGGTTAGTGTGGTCTAGTCCTCTCTCTTGCTGCATGCTCTGCTGAGTTTGCCAGGGGTGCAAGTGTAACGGATATTCCCAATTGAGTAATTTTTGCCCTTGCCGGTTTTTTTTAACCCTTTGCCTCTCAGTTTATGGACCAGCACTCTGGCCATGAAGTTATCACAGTTTGGCTCTTTAAACTAAGAGAGATTTTGCATTAACCATGGTCAGAAAATAGTAAGCGAAGGGCCCAGCATTGACTAAAGCAAGACAAAATAATGATGGGAATTACAAAATTGTCAAAGTTTGCATGAACTGTGAACAAGTACATAAGAGGTTTTACTGTTATGTGCTTGTTATCTTTTCTGTTTACAGAAGCCTGCATAAATGCCAAAGGTGAAGAAAAAGCACACGAGGCAGCGGGTATTTTTCAACTCACCATCTCGATTTAATCGATACGAATCTTTAATATCTCTTGTTGATGTGTTCTTATAGTATCTGACGTGTTCTTATTGTTTCTGGTGTGTTCCGGGGCGGGGGAGGGCCCGGTAGCGCATTGGATAACATGCTGGTGTAGAGAGCGAGGTAACGAGTTTGTGCCCCATAGGGCGGGCATGCCTTGTAGGTTTCTATTAGCGCCGTGTATTGCAGGCTGTCTGTTTGTAGTTAAGATTTATGTCTTCTGTAATTTGCATTTTTGTGAGTTGTTTAAATTGTATAAATGTACACTGTAATGGTTGCGGTCTGTAAATTGGACTGTTTCAATAAAGAAAATATTATTTTTCTCAGGGCTTAAAGTGTGGCAGGATGGTCATGGACGGCGTCCTAGCACTTATTTACAAATCGCTATGCCGTCCTGCCACTTATTTGGCCAGCACATCTGAAAATGTAAGGTGCGTCGTGGCACTTCTTTTGGAAAGGTAAGGGGCGTCCAGGCACTTATTTTTTTACACTTTTTGCACTGATTTTTCTTATATGGCATCTGATGCGTTCTTTGTGCTATTTTTGTCAAAGCCGTATCCAGAGCATAGCGTGGAATATTCGCATTTCATTAAATCAAATCGAAGTGGTCGACGAAATGCGGTGGCGAATATTCTCGACGAACCTCAAGTGGCGGCCAACCTTCCGATTCTGACGTTACCTGCCGATCTCAGCGAACTGAAAGTCACAGGTAAGATTATTTATATACTTTCGGAAATTTTATACAGCGCCTCTTCAAGGTAGACTAGTCAGAAGCACTCCTGACACAACTGTGGTTAAATAGGACGGTTTCCAGATTATTTAGGAATAGAGTGGAGTGACCCCTGTGAACTATTAAAACGCAGTGTAGCGGAGAGACCATTCCAAGCTGTAGGACCAGTGACAGAGAATGAACAATGCTGGCGAATAGCAGTCCATGAACCTACAAACTCTGTACAGGTGATGTGTATATAATTATTTTACCAATAATTAATTGATTAATCTTTAAAAATTTAGTTGATTAATTTTGGCTAACATAGTTGACAAAATTAAGTAACTTTTCTTGTGAAATTCATTGTTGATTTTTATATGTATTAAAATTCAGTCTCTAGTAATTATATTACGTGCTAGATAACCATTATTACTTATTTTATGCATGTTTAGTGCTTTTGAGTGGATTATTTCAAGAGCAATAATTTTGCATTCGACGTAAAATGCTGATGGAAAAACCCAACATGATGATGAAATTTTGGGGCATTTTTTGCTTAGCTCCTTTTGAAATTGTCTCAGGTTTGTTTGGCATGTATGTTTGCAGATGAAGTTACTGGCAGCAAAAAGCCAGAGTCATCTGTTGAGACAAAGACGCTCAAGGACAAGAACGAGTAAGACGATTCGAAGGACGAAATAGATCTTTGTTGAGGACACAACAATTAGTTTCCATGGAAACTAGATTCTGTGTCCGGTTGCCTAGGAAATTTACTTTGAATTCAAATTCTCCGTGGGTTTGTTTTCTCCCTAAGACATTCGTGTACCGTTATAAGACATCAAGGTTGCATAGTTGAACGTTTATCTCCGCATTTGTTGTGTTAGGATGGTCTTTAGTTTTTCTTGAATGCTAAATCTGAAATTTCAGTGACCAACTGAGGTTTTTTTATTAAAGTAGACTTAATTTCTGTAAATTTGTATAGATTGTAAAAGAAATGATTATTCCTGAATTTACTGATCGTTAGGAGTGACGTTTGATTTTAAGGCTTGAGGAATTAGATTGTAAAGGGCTTTATGGAAATGTACGTACATGTGTTCCTTTACGGTCCGTATGCCTTATCAGGACTTTTCAGGTCCCGTCATTGTTCATGAGTTGATTGTTTTGATATACTGGAAACAATTGTAGAAATTGGCAGAAAGATATATATATGTATCAATTTACGCCTACACATTTCATGTGTATAGGGTGTATCAAAAGAATAATATATTTGAGAAATGTTATTTATATGCAAAACAATATTGCAATGACTATATGCAAGGCAGGAAATGTTTTGTGCATGTGATGGGTACACTGTTTTGAGGGCTCGTAACTTCCCGAAAACTCTACGGACCCAAGAAAAAGCATATGCAGCTTTTTTGTTTGTTTGTGGATATTTAAATGACTACTAGATTCTACAGAGTTTTCAGAAGTAAGGCCCTCAGGATCATTCCGAGATGTAGCAATGGGTTTGAAATATTTCTTGATCCTCTTGCACAGGATTGGTCCTTATCCTCACCACCTTATCTATCCACCGACTGTGTATGGCGTCTGGGTTATTGTCAGCATATAATCAGGGCCGGATGAAGAAATGTGGGGGCCCTGCTCGAAAAATTTAGAAATTTCACACCAAAATTTTTTATATCTAAATCTAATTATCTGTTTTAGTCGTTCGGTCGAAATTTCTTTAGAATGTACCAATTTTGTCCTAAAAATTGTTCTTCTCTCATGTGTGGGGGGCCCCAAAAAGTGTGGTGATCCCCTGTTCGGCCGAACATGTTGAACATGCCTTAATCCGGCCCTGCATATAATATTATTGCTACTGTAGTATTGTCTGCATATTATACTGGGTATTGCTACTTTAGAACTGTCAGCATCAGGGCCGGATTAAGCAATGTGGGGGCCCTGTTTGGGAAATTATTGCGGATATTCTTTTTTTTAGTCATCTGGCGAAATTTTCGGGAAAATCATACCATTTCATCCGCCAAAAGTTGATGACTTTTTAGTCATCTAGCGAAATTTTTGGGAATATAGTCGTTTGGTCGAAATTTGCTCCTGAAATTTTTTTCTCGCATTTGTGGGGAGCCCCCTAAAGTGTGGGACCCCTGTTTGGCCGAACATGTTGAACATGCCTTAATCCAGCCCTCAACTAAGTTTTTTTCATGTAAAAATTTCTATATTCGCCAATAACAAAATCATGAAATTACAGGCATTGGTTATATTAATATTTATTAGTTTCTTTAGTTTTTTGTGTAGTTTTGTGCATCTGAAATGCGGCATTAAAAGAGATTGAAAATTTGTGGAGGCTGACATAGTTAACCAGAATTAAGTTACTCTTATTCGTGCAATTCATGTTGATTTTTATTTGTATTAAAATTCAGTTTCTGGTAATAATTATTACAATAATTGATTGAAAATTTGTGGAGGCTGACATAGTTAACCAGAATTAAGTTACTCTTATTCGTGCAATTCATGTTGATTTTTATTTGTATTAAAATTCAGTTTCTGGTAATAATTATTACAATAATTTATAGGCTAAATAATTTTTATTGTACAAATGTTCAAGAAATTGGTATATGTAAAATATTATCAGTCTGAGGCATTTTCAAATTTTAGTTTGTGCATATACATATTATATACATATTTAGTGACCTTGTATATAGATATATTATATACATATGTGTCCCGCTATATGATAAGGTACCATAAGTCGGCGTACAGTTTCGCGAGAAATCGCGCATAAAGACGTGGAGGGGAAAAAAAATTTATTATCAAATTTGAGTTCTTGGTATTTTTAGCAGCAGGTGAAAAGGACTTTTAAGTTAATAACACTGATAATATTACATAATAGACATCACTGAGAATTGGTTGTGAACCTGTTGTAGGATAAATCGCTCAGAAGCGCTCCCAGTGTGCAAGACCCCACGATACTCATCGATGGAAATAAGTGGCAACTTTTTCATGAACATCATTATAAGTCGGTCATTTATCATCCGATTTTGATCTGGTTTTCAGCAAAATGTTCAGCTCACTTAGCTGGTTTGTGAAGGCATAATAACTCCAAACCCGACTTATGGTACCTTTTCATGTAGCGGGTCACATATTTAGTTTCCTTATATATATATATATATATATATATATATATTGATTGTACATGTATGTATGCATTTATGCAATGCCTTATAAATGTCTAGCTTACAGCATAAATGCACTGTTAATTGTAGTTATTTTAAGACTTGAAGGGATATTGTGAGTTTTATTGTGAACTTGTTTTGTTATAATTATAATTAATTTTGCACTTGTCTGTGCGGTGATGTATCCGAGGTTCATTTGTGTGTTTTAAGTTATGTTTTTAGACTGCAATTGCTCTGCATTTGTTTCATGATGCCATTAAAATTAATATTCAATTTGAACTTACAAGTGTTACTGCGCTCCGTTTTATGCAAGAAATCTTCCTCTCGGTTTAGTATTATTTTATTTGGCCATGCTATAAACTCCCATTACTTTAGTGGCCAAACCTTTCAGGCATGTAAGGTGATTTGCCGCCTTAAATGGCAACGACTTCTCTGAGGCGCGGGTCTAGGACTAGGAAACAGAGCCAAGAGTTTTAAAAAAAAATCATTCACCTTAGCCAAAGAAGAACAGGGGACCATTAGGACAACCTGGGATAATCCTACAGAAATACGCTTAAAGTTTTAGCGACGTGACTTTCTTGGTCCGAGCATATGCGAGAGGCGAATAGCCAGTCTTCACTTTCTGCCCATCGACAGCCTATAGCCCCATAATAGGTCCGATTCGCGTTTTAGTTGAATTCACTATAGCGTGCACACTTGTAATGAAAGTTTTTATGCACATGTCTTTCTTGCCTATAGGCCTACTGTAAATTTAACTTTAATTCTCACCTCTAAACAACAGCTGCATTAGAATATTACAGGTAAACCGTCAAAGTAAAACTACTGTAAAAGTGCTCAAGAGAGTATAAAATAGTTTTAGTCTACGTGCATAATAGGCCTAATGCACTATAATAGGTCTAAGTGATGTGCAATCAACAGACACAAAGTAGGCCTATAAACTCATTGTTCTATACTTGAGTAACTTGACTAGACCACTTATGCCCTAGATAGGCTATTAAGGCTGATTGCAAGGTCAAAGGAAATAATAATAAACAACACGGGCCTAGGACCGTGTCGATCGTTTAGCCAAAGATGTTAGAGTCTTTGTCACACAACAGGGCTTGTTTAGCAGTCTAACCAAAGATATTAGAGTCGTGGTCTAACTACTGTCTAAGCTACCGTCAAAGACAACGACCTACCGTGCAAGTATTTTTTGCTAGCCAAGCCTGCATTTCACGGGGGGAAACTAATCGACAGTCACGTCTGTTTGTTAGACACCCGCTTTTTATACTCGAGATGTGTCTTTATTGTTGGCCTAAGCCTCACAGTGCTGCCCTACCGTAACCCGTCTCACGACCCACATAAAATTTTATGCGGATGACGTAACCCAGTTACAACAACAAAAACCTCTCTACGTGGTTTCTCTTATATAATGCGACGAAAGGAGTTTATAATACGAATGTTTAGAATAGAATAATTCGTCATCGTATTGAGTTCCCAACTTCCCAGCTATTAACCCGCCTCAAAACGATTGCGCACCTAAGTCGACGTGACCCAGATAACGATTGATCTGACCTAGATGTTCTCGTATCCTGTTTCACGCGAGATTTGTTAGCCGGATGCTATATTATTTCTTATGCGCTGGCTCAAGACTTCATGAATATTCACAAGTAGTTCGGCACGGCAAGTACAAAATTAATACCCTACATCATACAGGCCAATCACATACGACCTCTTATACCGGCCAATCACAAGAGGTCTCTTATATTAGAGTGGAAAATAGCAAACAGACTGAGCTAGCAAAATAATTATTTATTATCAATATGTCGGAGTTTGTTTGCGAATATTGCAAGAAACATTTTCTTGCTAACTTTACATTGAGGCACAAAGACGCAATTACTTTGTGGAATGTGTTTGCCAAGTGACTCTAAATTAGCCACCACATTTCTACAATACAATACAATTAGACATTTATACCGCGCTTTAAGTAAAAAACAAGTCTGATTTCTGATTTCTGCCAGATCATAGCAATGTTCAGCGGCCATGGATGAGTTTGGGGATCGACCTATGTTCCTTGTTTTCGAAACAGTACGGACATAAATCGAACGATAAATTCGACATTTTCGGAGTTTTAATAACTTTATAGCCGGTAAACTCGTCTGCGCTGGTATAAATGAATGAAGCTGCTGTTTTTCATAAATATTTATGAGCGTAATGACGTCATATCCTAAATATTGCTCATGAATATTCATGAAGTCTTGAGCCTGCGCATAAGAAATAATATAGCTAGCCGGATATGAGAGGAAAGATGGCGACGAAAACAGACGGAGGAGGAGGAGTTGTCAAGTTTAACAATGAAAAAAGCACAACGACACCGCTAAACGGACGCTTAGGCCAGACGGATTGTACAGTATCTTTCTCGCATAAACAGAACACGGATAACGGTTAGTGGTTGCTTGCTGTCGCGTGTTAATTTCGAGTTGGAAGATGAGAATTGTATTTTATCTGGCGTTGAAAACATTTCAGGATCGTGACCGTGGTGTGCGCGTTTCGACAAAAGAGTTTTAAAACAAAAGGTGAAAAGTCATCGTGGTATTGCATTATCCGGTGATTTGCACACAGGGAGAATGCACAAGGAAGCGATTTAGTTGGTAGAATTGTTCGAAGAAATGATGTTTGTGTCCTGATTTGTTTAACGTTAGTTACACACAGTAGGGCATAGGATGCAGGTACACCCAGTGCTTGTCTGTGAGCAGGCATTAGCTACCGTGCTAGTAAATCGTGCTTGTGTAAATCAGGGTTTCAGTCTGTTTACAAGTGACTAGATAAGGCAGACCGTCACGAATTTTGTTTACCAGTTTAAGTGCAACCCACAAGGAAGCAAGTTAGTTTCACATTTAATTTTGTAAAAGAAAATGTTAACAATACTTGAACGAAATATTTATTTATTGTATGGGTGTATTTCACAAAATGTTATAGACTTGGGTGACATCTCGTTTGAGTTACCCAAGATTGCAAAAAGGAATGGAGCATTCTTTCTGGAAATTATCCAATTGAATGTATATATGTAAGAAAAATGTTTTTTCAGGCCACTTTTTATATCCGACAAATTCAATGTGGTGTAAGAGCATGAAGACAAAGTTTCTGAGCATATTTTGCTACAAAGCAATCCGTACCATAGAAATTCTGTGCATGGGAAATAAATTGTTCTTAATGTTCCGCTAATTGATGCCCTACGCTTGGCTTTCGAATGGCGCTCTAGAAATTTGAGATTACAATTACGATTCCTTTAACCTTGAATCAAACTGTGTTAATTTGTGTTTTGCATGCATCCAAATGTTCTCCATATTTTCTATTTGCATCTGGTTGCAAAATCTATATTAAAGTTGTACTCATTCACAAATTCATGCAAAATGCACAAGGATGCTGTATTCTAAGTTAGAATAGTCTTCCATCTATGGAATATGATATATTTATGTAGTACGTCAATGTGGATAACTTTTCAGTATTCCTGTGTGCACTTTTTATTTTTCTATCTTGGGCAACAGTATTTTTTTACATGTATTGTTATTGGCCTAACTATCATATATCGGGGACCTAAGTGTCGGTTAGGGTCAGGTTAGGAGGCTTCATGATGGTCAGTTAATATCAGGTTAATTGCCATGAGTGTCAGCTAGGGCTAGAGTGGGTTTGCTTCATCATTAGATACTGTCCAAAGATACTGTCTGTGCCAGCTGGTCTATGATACTATAGTTTTCACTCATTGTTTTTTTATTGTTAAATTGTTAGTACTTTTTAGTGTTATTTAATTATTGAACACCAGCATCTGATGATGAAACATCAATCGATAGAGCTTAAAAACGTTAGTGAGTGAAGGACTTGCTCCCTACTCAGTAGCCATGTTATTTTTAAGTCTATTGGTTATTGCCCAGGGGTCACTCCACTCTGTTCCGTAAGTATCTCAAAACTGTCATTTTTAGCTGTGGTTGGGGCAGAGCACTTATGACTAGCCTGTTTGAAGAGACACTGTATTAAACTGCCTAGATAATGATAATAGATAAATAATATTAACAATAACCTCAGCAGTTGAGGCTCAAATGCATGCTCTCAGCCTTACTAGACGAACACTATTACCAGTCGACCACCATGTCCCACAAAGATATAATATGTATGTGGAATTAGCAGATCTTAGACAAGATTTTCAGGTATGTTTTCCATCCCGTATTGTAAAGTAGCTGTGAATTTAAGTATTTACCATTCAAAACAGTATTGTAAAGAGTGTACATTTATAAGTTGCTAGATTATTATTATTATTTTTATTTAAAATTATTACTATGGAAACAATAGTTTCTATTTCTATGAATCTACGGTAAATGGTGCATTTGGCAGGAATGCACTGATTACACAATAAAAATACTAATGATGAATTAATTAGCAGAATTACTAATTCCTTGTATTCATGTTGTTGTGTCCTGTTTTGTACTTTGGACGTTGTCTCATTGTCTCGGTTTTTATTGTCTTGCAGTATTACTAAATTTGTCTAGTTAAAGTTGCTATCATTATTGCCGTATTGTTTTATGTGGTGTAAACCATTTGCATTGCATCTATAATGTTTGAACCGACTTAATGAGATGACTTAAATTGCACTAAATAGACCACATTAGTCTTAATGTGTTCATGAATCATAATTTTGTCCTTGCTTATTCACATCGGCCACTTATTCTCGGACATTGTTCGTATACCAGGTCAAATTCATAAAAGCATAATTGAGCTTAAAGTTGTACTGTTCGCAGTCTGATTTTACGACATATTGATATTTGGCGTTATTTCTTGTTTATTATTATTTAATTTGCAGGCTTTGTTATTTCTAAGCCACTGTTTATGACTTGGTACATTTGGAAATTCTATGAAACTAGGTCACTTTAGGATTTATTGCATGTGTATCTCTTGGCTCGTGTGCTCTTTCAAGTATCTATATGATCTGAAGTATTTCTCAATAAATTATTTTTTATTCTGACTAATTGTGTAATTAGGTGACTTCTCTTCGGTGTAGATACGTTTGTATGTCAATATGCACGTATATAAAGGCACACATATACATTTACATAACAACAAGAAGAATGCCAAGGTTGGCTGTGTAAATGACAGAAAGGAGAGACCCGGAACAGATCCATGGGAAAATCAGGGGGCATGGAACCATGTAGACCTAGTAGGACCAGTGGTGATTAAAAAGTAGCGATCAAGGAAGTTTCCCGAAAGATTAATGAGGCAGAAAGTCACTATCATGGTATTCACTATGTATTTTAATATTCATGTTTGTATCTAAAAATATACATAATACTTTAGCTTCTGTTGCAATGTGTATTATATTCACAGATGTTACTTTTGGATTTCTGTGTAACTACTAACTACTGTATGATACATGTTATTCTTGAAATAACTGTGTTATAAATTTTGAATAAATATATAATTTTAATTATTTTGCTACTAGATGCTGATTGCAGTTTATTTTAAAGTAATTAATATCTTTGTTTATGATTCACTTTTACTGGTTAGAAATCTGATTTGATCTTAAAAGGTCTGAGAATTTTCCAGATCTTCACTGATCAATTGTGAAGTGATGCATTTACAGGCAACTCATGACTAATTTTTATTGTTTGATAGTATGATAAATAGATACACAGTCTTATCAAGAAAGAAAGGTATCACCACACGTAAGGACTTAAATGATAAAGAAAGTATCATCACTCTTGAAATCCTGGTTAGGTTTTTATTCAGGATGTTAGTCTGATTGATTAATTAATGATACGTTGATCTCACTCATGTGATGTGCATACTGTGTAATACTGTGTATGAATGTGTGTATGTACTATATGTATCTATACGCAGTATTATAATAATGTAATGTATTTTTGTATGCATATATGTATGTATGTGCAATTGTGCATACATGTAATATTTAAAGTGTGTGTGTGTATGTATGTATGTATGTATGTATGTATGTATGTATGTATGTATGTATGTATGTATGTATGTGTGTGTGTGTATACATGTATGCTTTGTGCATCATATATATGTGTGTGTGTGTGTGTGTGTGTGTGTGTGTGTGTGTGTGTGTGTGTGTGTGAATGTATGCATGTGAATAAAGACCAAATTCAAATGCCAGGAGCAAAATGTCTTATAAACCATTTGAGTGAATTTCTGCTGGCATGAATACATTGGTGGATATTGATGATTGTGGCCATTGCGTATCTAGGCCGTACACTGTGAGTGAAAATGTGTACATGTATACAATCTAGACTCCTACAGATAAAGAAGGTTATTTTATGAACCCCCTTGAAAAAGAATAGATTTCAAGGGAGAGAGATATGGTGCACCGAGGGTAAGAAAAATAAGGGCCGCTGTTACACTTGAATTCATGGATACATCTTTGGGTTGGCTTGAATGTATGTTGATTGTTGCTGGGCGCCGACATATGTTTTGCATCGGGTGGGGAACAAAATGGGCAACTGGTCATGGTTACAGTTTTTAGAATTTAGCTTGAAATATTATGCACTGCAGGAAATTAAGAAAAAGCTATTTTTCATGAAGGTCTCTGAATCATGAATGGCAGAATGTAAATTTCTCGGTTTCACTTTGTGCTTCATAGTGTTTTTATATTTCATGGCAGCATTATTTCATTTGTGTGTGTGGGACTGTGGGTGGTTGTGATGACCGTGTGTGTGTATGTGAGTGGCTGGGTGTGTGCATGTATGCATACATACTGTAGGACTAATTTGATCGTGCCCTTCCTGCAAAGTTCAGGAATGTACATTAGGCCTAAAAAAAATGCTGTGTTTCCGATAACAGAGCTAAAAAAAATTGGGTAGGTAGGTCGGAAAATATTTTTATTTTGTAAAATATTTTTATGCAGTGACTATCCGAAAAAGTATACCCCACTAGTCTTTTTTTGCACGCTGAAACAAAGTACGTGTTCTAAGCAAGTATAAACTGCCTATTATTTTCCCGACTATCTGCACCTAAACCAGCTCTAGAAACAGTCCTATTAATTTCATTTTGTTGACGTCTCTTATGTTATGTCAATACAAATGTTAAAAAAAGATTTTTTGAAAAAAATTTAATTTTTTTTTCGAAAAAAAAAATTTTTTTGAAATTTTTTTTTTTAAATAAATTTTTTTTACAAAAATATTTGGGTCGCGGCCGTAAAAATGGGTCGGTCGCGTTACCGGAAACACAACACTTTTTTTACGCCTTAAGACCAGACAGACGTTAGGCTCCATAAACACTCTAGAAGATGTGTTTTCAGTTTTGAGCAAGAGATGGTCTAGATATAGAGGAAGTTCTGTGAACATGAGGAAGTAGAGAGAGTTCCAGATGATGGAGGGATCAGTAAATTGTGAATATTAAAAGATAACACATGTGTATAATTGTATAATTGTGTATGTATGTTGTTTATGTGTGTATGGATAATATATTTAAGATTATATGTAGGACTGTGGCCACTCTTAGAACCTCTCTTCCTCTATGGCTAATTTCTTCCTCTATATGTATTGTATGTATAATTGTATGTATGCATATATGTATGTATGTATGTATGTATGTGTGTATGTCCCTTCGAGATTGCTACTCAGAGGCGCTCCCGACTACAGCGCGGACACTGAATCTGATTGGCTGAAGCGCACAAGCAATTGCGCTTAATAGACATGACTTAATGTCTGACTAGTGTGATTAACACAAGGGACGACTGTGTTCTTCATCTGAGCTTGTGATATCTGGGTATTTCATTCATTCTTTTCAAGAATTTATATAGCACTCTTTAAGAATTCCATTCAGAGGCGCTCCCAGTCCAGCCACGATGATACAAATAGGTCTTCAACAGGAGCCTGTAAAAACACTGATGAGTCAACCCTATAGATAACAGGCGGTATCTCTGGCAGGAGACTATTTCAGACAGATGGGACATAAAGAACTGAGAAAGTAGGACACTGACAGGGAAGGACTTTGCGAGCTAAGACAGTTATAAAACAATACTGATCTCTACCACACTGACTGGCCTATGTGTGAGTGAGCCCTCCCCGGCCGCTCCTGGCAACGCCGTTGAAGAAGTTTTCCTCCTGTTGCGCAGAGAATACTTTGCGAACGCGATTGAGAACGATTTCATTTAATAAACACCAGGATATCATGTTACATACATTGTACACTAGGGTGCAGTGAAAAAACTTTTTCTCGAATTTCAACAAGGCTGGGCGATAGAAAGTTGTCAATGTATATCAGAAGTAATCTGTAAAATTAATGCAGCGATTGTTATAGATCTTTTACCTCCCCAACGACTTTGTAGGTAGGGTGGGTCGTAACGAGTAACTCGTGTATTTGAAATTTTTACCATCTTTGCAGTGTTATATTGTTCACTAAATGTAGGCTGGCAAAAATTTCCTCCTGCATTTTATGTTGCCATGTTGCTTGTAGATTTAAGATATATTTTGAAAAAGCCTTGTGAAATTAATAATGGACAGTTTGGACACACCAGAGTTGAACAAAATCACCAAAGAAATTGCAAAGCAATAACACAAGACATTTAAAATTGAAAAAATATTATGTTGTAGACGTTACACACAGTCGCACACTCACGATCTCACAGTCGCACATGACTGACTAATAGTGACTATTGAGTAGTTGACATATCAAAATGTTCCCTATTACCCAATACTCAATAGGGCCAATATCCCATTGCCCAACACAATACTCTGATTTCGTGTTGAATACTGGCATAATAGATCTAGCCTCCAGTCTTGCGCTTATGAAACCATCTCTCGATGTATTACCGCATACAGCTGACGATGCCTCTGTTACCAACTTTATGCAGCGTTCCGCAGCTTGGGTGTGACAATGGAATCTTGGAAAGTTGATCAGTGGCGATTCCTTACATTTCACAAAAGCTGTAATATCAACGTCAGAAATATTGGCTGTTAACGGTGGTTCAGTTACGTGACATGATTGCCAGTCTATTAGTTCCGTATAATCTTCAGCATTGCAGTTGGATTCTGGCACTTTGAATAGGCCTACTCGTACGGCGATTTTGGCAGTGTGTTCACTCCTGGCTTTCAGTATTCGACGCAAACCTAATTCGCGGATATGTTTTCTGTCATCGGTTATCATTCCAAGTAGCAGATTTCTGGGTCACCAAAGTATCCGTTGCGATTAAGTGTTGCATTGACAACATTCCTCAAATCGTCGGGTAGATATCTTGACAAATGATTTGTTTGCCACAGATGTCTTGACCCATCCTTACATGACGGCATACTTTTTATTGAGAACCACATTTGAGCGTAAACTGTGACGACATATCGCACCAGAGTTTTCAAACTGTCTGATGGATCTGCAGTCTTTTTTATTGCTCCCAAGTCAATCATATACACTTATACAGTTCTGATTTTTTAGCAGATCAGTACAACTTAAACAACAAATGTAATAACAGAACATAATCAATTCAATGCAAAACTGTCTGATGGATCTGCAGTGGCAACATACAAACGCAATAACCTATTTGCAGTCGTCAACCAACTTGAATGATTCATTGCGCCAGGTGCTCTCTTTGACAGAGCTAATGGACAATGACCACTGGATATATACGGCGTTTGTAATCTCCAACAAATAGGCCTACTCCTGGTCGGTGCTTAGTTCACTAATGTTAACATCAGGTAAATTCACTGGAATCTTTTCGAATTCAAAAATTGGCAATTCCTCACAGTTTGATAACGCTTTGGCGGCTTTGCCAATGTGTGGAGGAAATGTACGCGGGCCACTTGTTGGTCCATCAAGATGTTGCAGTAAGTGACGAAGTGGCAACTCATTGCAATGCAGCTGGCATACGAGCCACTGCAGTGGCTTCTGAAGTCCAAGTTCAAACAATCGTATTACTCCACCGTTTTTTTCAGTATTAACGTTAGTGCCATCGCACCCAACAGTGTCAACTTTATCGGCAGCTATCTTGTTCAAAGAAAGGAAATCGGTTATACTTGACTTCATGTCTTTTGCAGTTCCTGACTTTGGTGTCACATGGCCAAGGTAAGAAGATCCTGGTTCTTGGAGTAAGGAATAATGTTCTTCGGTTACAGTTCTGCGATAATATTTACAATTATCTTGACTGTTAACCATTGTCTTATCTTTGCGACCGTCAAAATATATTCCACAAAGATCTTCAGAGATTTTGTTATATTGCAGCTGCTGGTTCCTTTTCTTTCTTCGCTCTCTTCTTACTTTGCTAATCGACATCATTGATGCAACAAATGACCTTGGCCATGACCTTATAACCTTCAGATGACCCGGATGATAAAAACAATATCAGAAATTAATTCTATATACCTGAATCAGTAACATTTGAGGTATTACACATGCATTTGCAGTAATAAATGAAAATGATGAAACTCGGTGACCTTGACCTCTATAACCTTAAGATGACCTCTGATGACAAAACCAATATCAGAAATGAATTCTACATACCTGAATTAGTACCATTAGAGGTATTACACGTGCATAAGCTGTAAGAAATGAAAAATATGAAAAAATGTCCTTGACCATGACCTTATGACCTCAAGATGACCCCTTATGACAAAAACAATCTCAGAAATGAATTCTGCATACCTGAATCAGTACCTTTAGAGGCATTGCACGTGCGTATGCTGTAAGAAATAAAGACGATAAATTTCCCAATATGGCTGGCGGCGGCCATTTTGGATTTGTCAATTACGTCATTCGTGCCGTCATAGCGGACAAGCACCTCGGTGATTTTTCATGTCCAGGGACCCACTGACTGATTGGAAGTGAGAAACTCCCCCAACACCAAAGTGCATACGGGACCTCATGGCGCATCATGGATCATATTATTTTAGATTCAAATAATCTACGCGAGTTATTCGTTACGACTCCCCTACCTACAAAGTCGTTGGGGAGGTGAAAGATCTATTACAATCGCTGCAAAAATGGTTGCACATTACTTCTAATATATAGTGTCAACTTTCCCTTGCTCGGGCCTGTTGAAATAAACCAAAAAATTTAATGACCATTACATTCGCTGCACCCTATCAATGTACACACACACACACACACACACACACACACACACACACACACACACACACACACACACACCATATCTGATTGGATCCAGGACCTGTTTGCTGGCATTCTGCCAATCAGTGCTAGAGATCAGAAATATATTGGCAGTGGGATGGTTGACAGTCTTCCTTAGCACTGTGCCATGGATGCTACTGATAGGCATTACCGTTTGCAGAAGCAGTGTCAGAGATTGAGGTGTGTGTGTGTGTGTGTGTGTGTGTGTGACTGTAATGTTTTATATAGCACTACTCCAAGAGGCCTAATCCTGAATCGTTTTCTGTGTTTGCCTAAATATTATATATTATGTGAGCAAACCGTAAACATATGTTTAATTTGCATCTGTGTCAGGTTAAGATATATTCGAGATTGATTGGTTGAGATAAGTAAGTAAGTAAGTAAGTATGTAAGTAAGTTAGTGCTTTATTGAACCGCATTCAAACGCACTGCATCGGATGAGAACAGATGAGAGTATATACAATCACAGAAAATCAAATTATGTAATTCAATAATCGTGGTATACAACTACAAAACATAACAGTCATCTTTGGAGCTGAAAAGCAAAGGAAAACAGTAATTAAGCCATTTGAATAGCATATGTGTTATAAAACCACATCTGGTTAATGCGTCAGCATGACGAATATCACGATACCTTAGATACTTTAGAGAGTCACCAATGGCGAGCTCCCGCAAACATGTAGAACACAGCCAAAGGAGTCACGTGTACAGAGTTGACATTTGAGACACTGATAGGAGTTCCCGACCGTGTTGCACCATGGTTTCTTCACTGCTGTTCGCTAATATGTCTATCATTACAACCATTCTATGTTCTGCTATACGTAAGGCGTAAAAAAAAAATTGTTGTGTTTCCGGTAACGCGACCGACCCATTTTTAGGGCCGCGACCCAAATATTTTTGTAAAAAAATTTTATTAAAAAAAAATTTAAAAAAAAAAAAAAAAAATTTCTACAAAAAATTTAATTTTTTTCCCAAATTTTTTTTAAAACATTTGTATTGACATAACATAAGAGACGTCAACAAAATGAAATTAATAGGACTGTTTCTAGAGCAGTTTTAGGTGCAGACAGTCGGGAAATAGGCAGTTTATACTTGCTTAGAACACATACTTTGTTTCAGCGTGCAAAAAAGACTAGTGGGGTATACTTTTTCGGATAGTCACTGCATAAAAATATTTTACAAAATAAAAATATTTTCCGACCTACCTACCCAATTTTTTTTAGCTCTGTTACCGGAAACACAACATATTTTTTTGGGGGCCTAACACACGTACACCAGTTAAAAGAACTATGACTTACCTACTAAGCGCCTATTTGTGTACACGCTAACACTGGGCTAGACATGAAAGTGTGCATTTAATTTTATACAGAATTATATATGCACAAGCACACATGTCTACATGCAATTATACATAAATACTTTTAAAAATTTGCATTTGTAGACAAGCTTTCCATATTGCTGAGCTGTCTTGAAACTAATTTGTCGAACAAATGGCCATGCGTTCACGAGGTACTCTTAAGGTAGTCTATTAAACGGCTGATATATAAGTGATACGTTTTAGTTTTATTATGCAGACTTATTGCAGAGACTTTAAAAATGTCTTTCGGTTTTTATTACATAGAGTTAAAAATATCTTTTGATTGAGAACTTCATAAATGAGTATTGCCAAGGCCATAGCCTAAGTCAAGTCAGTCTGATGGTATACAAAAAACTATACATAGAATATTTTTCTTCTATAGGTTTTTTTGGTGCCGTGTAGGACTGTAGGCTGGTCCTGTGTCATCTGCTTCTCACAGTGCTGTTCTCCGCCACGTGGTTATTTGAAACCAAAACTTCAATGTTAAAGGAGAAATCTTGTCTAGGTGTTTTAAATTTTTAATCCTACAAAATAATTCTGTCCTTTTATCATCGGTCAGGATATTTATTTATTTTTAAACTCACGAAAATGTATGGTTAAATTTGCATGGGAATTAGATACATCCTTGTGCTCTGGTTTTCGTGTGAAAGTATCCTTTTTTATCTTTGGCACTTGATGAATGTTTGGACGGAATGTTAGACAATGCGAATGTGAGATGAGAAAAGAATTGTTATGACAGACAATACTTGAAAACATTCAATTCTATATCAAGATAGAGACTCATATCTTTGAACTCTTTGACGCACCATTTTAGACTAACGTCTGGTGTTTCTCTCGCCTATCACAAATTTTTCGGCCTCACTTCTCAAACGAATTATGATTTTCTTGTTATGTTGGACGTCAGTGGTTTTGGATTAGAGCAGATTAGGTAATCGTTGACTAATCATAATCCTCGACTAATCATAATCTTCGACTAATCATAATCTTAGAGTAATCATAATCTTAGACTAATTAATCATAATTTAGACTCCAAATTTCTGTAGCAGTATTCTAAAGTGAAGTTAATGAAGAAGTGCGCTGAGACAGTCATAGGCATGAAGTGTTAACGACTTCATTTTCTTAGCCTCTGCATATGATGTCAGGTGGCCAGTCCTCTCCCTCGCCGTCTCGTCTTCCCATTATCGTAATCGCAAAGTCCATGTCCATATAGTTGTAACGTACACAGCTCTGACTAATTTTCCTACTTTCTACCAGTTGCTAAAGATCTTTCGCTTTAGTGGTGGCTGTGCTTGGAGCACCTCTGAGCAGGCTTCTTGAAGGGGCGCTATTTAAATTTTTGGAATGGATTAACGAATGAATCAAAAGCCATGTACAAAGTACCATCTTATTCTAAATCCGAACGCTTGTCCTGTTCGTATTTGGCATTGGCATGCCCGACCCAAATAGGATGTGTCTCAATTACTTGCGTTGAGTAACCCATGCGATGGTGGCGCACCTTGCGGCGGGCATCACAATGGCCAAAGACGATGAATAGATGTTGTCAGCTGATATCGATGACGAAAGCGACATGCGGCACGTGTCATCACAGATGGCAAATCTCCATTTCTTGTCGTCATCGCCCGAATTATTGTGTCTCATTGTTACTTATAGAGGCAGTCAGAATGGGTTGTACATTAACTATAAGTATTATGACGCAGGTTATTGTGATACGGATTCTGGTATGTACCGGTATACCCATGACGTATGGTTCAGTCACATGTATTGGCATCGTCTTCATCTTCATCATCAGCATGCTCATCGTGGTCATCTTCATTGGTCCTGCACTTTCGTATTGGATTTCTTTATTAGCACATTCTTCTTTAATATTATTGTTACCCGAAGCATATCTTGTCGCTGTCTCAGTGTCTCTTAACTACTTTCTTTTCTCTTTGGGTCTTTCACACTGGGAGCGCCTCTGATTGTATTGTTCTGTATTGTATACGACCATTTCTAGAGTGCTTCTCTCAGCAAAAGTCTGTGCGATTGAACCCAATTTAAAAGGCAGGATTTGAGGCAAGAGAAAGATGAGGAAAGAGTATAAAGAGGGAAAATCTGTATGCAGCAAAGCATCTGGATTGAACCATGACAGACTTCATGAGCCATGCTTGATTGGTGTGCACACTAAGAGTTGCTTTTTAAATTTATAGATACAGGACAATATAGATGCCTCTTTAATATTCACGTTGTGTACTTTGTTTGTAGGCGCCATAGAAATTGTCATCATTGTTATTATTATTGTTAAGGGCCCCTTCATTGTTATAATCATCCTCTTATTGTGAATCTAATGCTATTATATGTAAATATTGATTGTTGATGGGTTTACAATAAAAAAGATTGATTGATCATCGTCAGCAGTTCCTGAAGCGAGCCATTGGTGTCGTTGATTGTACGAATAAACGATTCCCTTGTCCTTGGTCATTATTTTGTAAGGTCATTGTTTTGCAAGGTCATTATTTTTTAAAGGTCGTTGCTCTTCAAGTGACGTTATAATTTATATCGTCCATCAAGGGTATAGTAGTCATGGTCTGCCTTTGTTTCGTTTTCGTTCCAGTCTTGTATGCAGTGTATTGTGTGAGATTCATGGGTCAATTGGCATGAATCATTATTTTGATTACGCTTTAAAGATCAAAGAAAAGAAGTATGACTATTCTTTGGTGGAACAAGGTAGCTCTAGCAGTTCTACGCGTTTAGGCGTTGCCCAGTAATTTGCAGTCAGGTTAAATGTCTTGTGGAACCATTTAGGACTCATGTTATATGAGACCCTTACTCATGTAGCTTATTTGTATTTGGAACCACCTAAGTCCCGTGTTATGTTAGATGTCCGGCAGCTTCTAAGTGGCGACAGTAGTCACATAGACATTGTATAATATGTCATATAGTATTATATCCAACATATAGTATTATATCCGGCTGAGCCTAGAGTACAGCACTACAGCCTGCCTCTTATCGGCCTCTGTGTTTGTTTATTGTTTTTGCCTCAGGTCACGTGATTTCACGTTGAGCCTTTAGATTGTGGAACCACATTATAGGACACCGTTAGTGTTTACTACTAGTTCGGGAATGATAGGGCTTATGGGATGGATGATAGGTCTGGTTGCTGGTCCAGTACACAGTGGAATCATCTAACCAAGGCTGGCTATAGAACAGTGGTTCTCAAAGTGGTGGTCCGCGGACCGGTGCCGGTCCGTGGAGTCCTGATCACCGGTCCGTGAAGAAGTCTGAGAGTGAAAAATAAATTATAATTATTGATTTATATAATTAAAATTGTGACATTATTCGAATTGTTGTTCAAAATGTAGGCCTATTCAAAATTATGCCTCAAACTTTAAAAATACATTAGGCCTACCAGTGCCCTAATTATTTTAACTTTCCAAATGGCTGTACAAATAATTTTTTATTAATTAAAAAATCCCTAATTATAAACAACCCTATAATTAGTTTTTTTTAATAGGCTACAGTTCGCTTTTGTTTGTGCTTGTCATTAAAGTTAGCGGTCCGCGAGCTTCCCAAATGAATTATTGCCGGTCCACGGCCTGCAGAAGTTTGAGAACCACTGCTATAGAACATGCCTTGCTATAACGGTAATGACATTTTATTGGGGTCTGTACATGGGATGCCAAATTTATTTCAATATAATACAAAAGAAGAAATATCAGTTTAATTAATCATGCCAATTGTAGTTGAATGACCATGCTAACTGTAATGTAATGACTGTGCCAACTGTAGTTACGGTACAAACTGTAGTTTTAATTCTGCAAGAGGTCTTATTACTAGACAGTTGGTTAATACAAGTTTATAGGGCACAAGAAATCATTTTACTGAATGTGGTGGTGAATCCCAATGGTGACAGTGATGTACATGCCCAAATTTGCTTGTGAACCACCTTAACACATGTACACACAAGCGCCCGCACACACCTACACACACATCTACACAATGAAATGTGTGGTTATGTTATGGTTATGATACTGTTCTACAGTTCAATTCGTGATAGATAGTGGTGAAAGATAGTGGTTGCTCGCCTACGCATGAGCACCTGCTGACAAAATGAAAATGGACAGACAGAAGTACATGTTGATGGATGAGGGGGAGTGCTTGTACTACAACGTGGACCCACACACATACACACACACATTACACACACACACACACACACACACACATTACACACACACACACATTACACACACATTACACATACACACACACACACACACATTACACACACATTGCACGCGAATGCTTGCATGCCTTGTGTGTACTTTGCTTGTCCTTTCAAACTATATTGTACTTGTGCATACACATTGCTACAAATTGTTCAAGTTGTTGGCGAATGTCAATGTACCATGGACAAATATAGAGAGCTCAAGGGAAAGAAATGCAGACACATGCACACAGATACACAGAGCTAGTCAGTGGCACTCAGATGGACACACAGACAGACAGACAGACAGACAGACAGACAGACAGATGGAGAGACAGATGGAGAGACAGACAGACAGAGGGATGAAGACACACGCATTGGATGATTGTTTCGTTCCTCTGTTGTTGACTCTGGCAAATTGTATTGGGGGGATGCTATTGAAAGAATGTGAAGTCTTTGTCAACTAAATCATTCTTCTCTTCCACTCTCCTCTGCACTACAATCCAATGCTTCACTGTTAAAGGACAGCTTGGCATCCATTTGCTGGCAGTAAAGATTACATTGCTCTCACTCTAGTATTTTTTTTATATTATATGTATAATGTATATATATATATAAATTATATATATATATATATTTATATTCACTTGCTGATTTTTCTGAAGCTTTGTCTCTTCTTGGGGTGTGCCATGGTGTAGTGGACTATGGCCAGATGTCGGAGAGGGGGTTCGGGGAGGGGGAGAAACTTAATTTAGTCATTTTGACATGCTTCCTCACACCACTTTATTTCTATTCTATCTTATTTGCCATCATCATTCCTATTCTTTTGTCACTTGGTCTGTTTGTCATGTTCAATTTCGTTACGTTATTTTCATCTAATTATTATGAGTCCCGAGTTTTATTATCTGATTATCTCGCTTCTTGTTTGCATGGCCCAGTGAACTTGCTTTGTATGTATGGGCTAATATTTGCATGTGTGTGTGCTGCCTATATTGCCCAGCCCTGTATAGCTGTGTGTGTGTGTGTGTGTGTGTGTGTGTGTGTGTGTGTGTGTGTGTGTGTGTCTGTTACAGTGTTTCCTATTAGTTCCTTAACTTGTCTGTCTATGTCTTGTTGCATATCCTATTGGGTTCCTGTACTTGTTCATCAGTTACTTCATCCGTTTGACAGTCAATCATCTGCTTTTATTTATTTTATTTATATTTCGTGTAACTAGTAATTAGTGTATTGTTTACCATGCAATGTATGCATGATGCTCAGTGCATTGGCCAATGTTTGTGTATTGTATTAGATCTGAAAATTGTCCTTTGGGGGAGGGATATAGCTTCGGATATTTCCTTTCATTTGTGCAGTGTTTACATAATGAATAGCAGGTCATGTTAACTCAGGCTGTGTGTGATCTATGTCCATTTGCTGATAATGCCAAACTTCTTGCCAGGCTGGCAAATGACCTACCCAGTCTGTGCTGGGTAATAGTAACACTGCGTGGTGAAATTGATGTTTTTAGACACACACAATGAACTGGGGAAACAATTTCAATGGTTTGGTTGTGTTTGACACAAATGTCGAGTTATTGTAAAGTTAAGGAGAAGACGTAAAGTAAAGGAGAATGATTATAATGTAAAGTAGAGGACACCGGTTCGTACGTTATCGAAAATAACGCACGTACATGTGCCGGATGCACGGTAGCACCTTGAGTGGGTGTGTGACGTATTTGGGTTTAATATGTAAATTTTTTATAGGAATCTCTTAAATATAGTGCTCAGCACGTCAATGAACCCTTGCTGTTGAGTGAGGAATTTTAGGACCCTGGTTAAAATAATCTTGTCTCCTGAAGTAAGTAAGCATGGTGTGCTGTCTTATAATGAGAAATGGGACTGTTGTGTTTCTTACGCAGTCAAAAGGTCTTGCTATCCAAAGAGTCTACCTGTGGCGATTACAAGAACGAAAGGTAGAGGAACGTGATTAGAAATTGAGTATTTGATGATCTTTCTCACATTTTGTTACGCTACGTTGCGTTGATTTCACATTACTCTGTCTTCGTTATGTTTTACATGTATTGGGTTCCATTACTTTGGGTTGATGAAATTAATTTGTGTTGGTTACATTACTTTTTTGATTTCAGTTACTCGGTGTGAATTACATTGTGTTATTCTAAATTTCAGTTTTTTGTGTGTGAATTACGTTACATTGTGTTGAGTACATTACTTTGGGTTGTATGACATTACTTTGGGTTGGTAACCGTTGGTTATGTTACTTTTAAAATTTTAGCTATGCTTACTTTGTTTTTGTTTCATTACTTTGTGCTGTTGACATTACTCTCGATGATTACATTACACTGAGTCGATTACATTTCTTTGCGTTAATTACACAACCTGCAAATCGTGGTTGGTTACATTACTTTACATTCATAAAACTGCATTGTTTTCTGTGTTTGTTGAGTTTTGACCAGCATTCATTTTTTTTTCATGTTTGTTTTTCACGAACGTTGCTTGACCTACATTCGATGCCTTCTTGCTTTTTTTGTCAACAATTCAATCTCGTTGTTGGTTTTCCAGTTCTTGAGATCCTATGTTGATTTATATTTTAATTTATTTTTCTCTTGGATTCGCTGTGCACTGTGTTGTAATCTTCTGGGTGCACCATGCTGCTGGAACTGCCGATGGTGGTGCTGCTGCTGCTGCTGATGATGATGATGATCTTTGATGGTGGGTTGGCTGAGCCGATGACGCCTGGGGTAGAGAGCAGTTGGTTATCAATCCAGCCCAGCTATTTCTAGGCCAGAGAACCAATCCAGCTCTTCTTGGCTTTCCTTCCTTGCTTCCTTCTTTGCTTCCTTCCCTCCATCCCTCCATCCCTTTCTCATTGACTCTTAACAGAGTTTGACTCACTGACCGACTTTGATTTACTGGTTATGTAACTCTGCCTGACTTTGACTGAATGACACTGACTTTCTCATTATTCCCGACTTTGACTGAATGACAGAGACTCTGACTGACTGGTTGATTGACTTTGACTGACTGACTAACTGACTTTAACTGAATGATGCCGACATACTGATTCTGACTGGCTGACTTTGGCAGACTGACTAGTTCTAACTGGCTGACTGGTTCTGAACTGATTCTGACTGACTGACTTATTCTGACTGACTGGTTGAGACCTGATTCTGACTGACTGAATGACTGATTCTGACTGACTGGTTCTGAGTGATTCTTTCTGACTGACTGGTACTAACTGGTTCTGATTGGTTCTGACTGATTTGACTGACTAATTTGTGAACTGCATTGTCTTGCAGACAATATGCCGCACGTGACATCATCAGAAGTGGAAGAATACGACAATGTTCCAGAGCTGTCGTCCGTTTCCATTGCTATTCGCCCGCCGTCTGGTGTCCATGGCGACCAGGTGAGCGGCGCAGGTGAATATAACGAGGAGAAGCGAAGTTCTGCGGATGGCACCGGAACGGAACCGCTGCTGGAGAAGAATGGAAAGACGGAATCGGGACAGAAAGGAGGAAAGCGATTCAGTTGGGGAAAGAAGAAGAAGAATTCGCTGAAAAACGAGTCTGGTCGGTAGTTCAAAAGTAGTCTTATCGTGTATCTGGGTTTGTATGCGTATGTTCATGTGTGTATGGCTGTGTGTGTGTTTATGTGTGTGTGTGTGTGTATGTATGTGTATGTGTGTGTGTGCAAACGTATGTGTGTATGATTGTATGTGCATGTGCGTGTGTATGTACATGTTGTATGTGCACGTGAGTGTGCTTGTGTGCGCCTGCAAGCATATTTGCATGTGTTCTGGTATGCATGCATCTTTGGATTGTTGTGACCTCCTTATGACCTTGATCATGGACAGCTACTGCCCATCAGTCGGTCCCTCACCTTGGAATGACCTCCCCTCTGTGATTCACAACATGGTGCTTACTGGGAGGTGTGGGAGGATACCTGTCTGTAGTGGTTAAATATTTGTGGTCGTTTTAGGACTTCTTCTTTTTCTCACAGGATTTGCACCTGGGAGCAGCACCTCTGATTAGGTTGTACTGCGAGAGCTGCTGTATGTATGTGTTTTATGTAATTATTTGATGTATACATATGTGTTTACGCATGGAAAATGTATAATATGTATGTGGGTATACATGTACGAATACGTATGTATGTATGTAAGTGCGCATGAAGGTTCTTATGTGAATGTGTATTATATACCTGCTTGTATGTTCGTTTGTGTATTTATTTATTTTATGTGTGTGTGGGTGTGTATACCATGTATATTGTATAATGATATGTATAATGAATATATACACACACACACATATTTATGCATGATCCATTTGCGTCTGTTGTACCTGTTGTTATCGTGGATAATCTAATATATTCCTCTAACAATGATGAGTGACTCAGCATCATTTGGTGGTGTGACTGATGTAGACCTTGAAAGTTAATTTTGTTCGAACAGGAAACAGCAGTCACGTGAATTTTCTCCTTTCCATTTCGCTTTTACTCACTGGCGATGGTGTTTCTATGTAGCTGATTTGAAAACAATGATTTACCTGATAATTACTTTATATCAAAAACCTCGCTTCCAATTACTAATCACAACTTGTGTTAAGGCAGTTTTGTTTCTACTGTTATAACATTGTTATAACATTGTTATAACATTGTTATAACATTGTTATAACATTGTTACAACATTGTTATAACATTGTTACAACATTGTTATAACATTGTTATAACATTGTTATAACAATGGGGATGGTCCGGTGTTTGGTGTAATGGGTAACACTCTGGAATGAAGAGCGCATGGTCACGGGATCGCTTCCCGCTACCCTCCAAAGGTCCACTCAACCTTCCAATCGGCAGATGGTGTTGGTGAAATGAGTGGTGGGACGTGATGGGAGCCTTGCATGGCTGCCAATGTAGTTAAATTTGATTATTGTAAATAATTCGTGATCATCCGTTCATACGATGTAATTGTAATCGTTCTGCGTTGTGTCAGTTTGAAATTATACGAAGATGATTATTATTATTATTATTATTATTATGATAATTTTGATTATTATTTGTATTATTCATCATTCATTAATTCATTCAAGTATTTATATAGCACCTCTTCAAATAAACTACTTAGAGGCGCTCCGGACTCTAGCACGGTCACACAGAATTTGTTTATTATGAGAAATGTTTAAGGTCAGAAAGAAGTGCGAATCTCAGGTATGGTTGGTTAGACAATAACCAGGTGATTGATCTGTTTATTATCAGGAGGTGAGATGCTGTTAGCCGTTCTTTTGTCTTACACAAGTTTTCTTAGTGGTGTTTAATGTTACAGTACTTTGTGCTTTTTAACGCTTTGATGATAAGCGTGCCTCAAAGCGGCTGGGAGCACAATGCAAGCCACTGTTACGGGGTTAAACGCTTTAAAGTATATGCATGTATGTTTGTGTGTGTATGACTGTATGCATGTATATATGTATGTATGTATGAATGTATGTACGTACGTATGTACAAGCTCTTGTTACAGCACCCATTCAGGAAATCTGCTCAGAGGTGCTCTCAACTATGTTCGTAAGTATGCATAATGTATTTATGCTTTTATGTATGTGCTTATGTGTGTACAATTTGCATATACGTATATGTACAATTGTACATGCATATGTAGCTGTATTTATGTTCAAATGTACCTGTATACATGTTGATGTGTAACGCTTTGTATGTATGTAATGGTGTGCATCTGTGTATGCGCAACTTGCCATACCATCAATTTGTCGTATATATCTATCTATGTCTCTGTTTATGTGTATGTGACTGTCCATATGTTTGGAAGGATATGTGTATCTGTATCGTGCACCAATCATCCTGCCTGTCAGTTCTCACTATACGTGTACATTTGTTTTAGGGTACACATATGTGACGCTAATAAGCGGGACTTTGCTCCCTTCTGGGTCCCAGCATTGCTCTTGTATTTGCTGTCTGTACTGGGAACAATAAATGAGTGCTTCATGGTTATGCTTGTGCGATGATAATGATGGGTGCGAATTGATTTGTTCGGCAGTTTTCCTCAGGCTGCATGTATGTGGTTGGACCTGATGACAATAGAATAATTTATATTTATCCAAGACCTTGTATTGTAAGGCCCAGTTGACGTCCTTAGTTTTGATTTCAAGAATAAAGTTTACTTTATACCCTGACACAGATGTAGTTCTGATGTGGACCCTTGGTTGGGATGTAAATATGGTCTGTCATCAATCATCATCAATATCATTGGGCTCAATGCCCGTAAGAGTCCGACGCCACTCTCTGTCTGAGTCTGTCTCGCGTCATGCTGCCCAGCCTCAACTTGTCCGATCAGCAGGTCTGCTCCATACCATAAACATCTTGAAGCACCTAGACCACCTTGTCTGATTGAAGAGAATATTGGGAAAGAGGCATGAAGGACAACGTGGGTCAATGCCCGTATGTGTCCCATGTTCTCTCCCCCGACTCTCTCCACCCATCTGTCTTGACCGGCCTGTGCATGTCTGCTCCACATCATGACACCTTGAAGCATCTGGGCCGCTGTGTCACTTGTGTCGTGGTTTTTGCGGATTTCAATCGTCTTGGTCTTCTACTGCTAGTGTATCACCACCCATCTGGCAAACCTTCCTCCTTTGTCCGGGCTTAGGACCGGCACAGGGACGTTGTTGGTTCCCTGTGGTGGAGGATGGATGCAGTTTAACGTCGTGCCCAGGACCAAATATATGGTCTGTGGCATATAAAAACTGCGGCCTCCCTACCCTGTAGGTTGGGTTCATGATCCCTCTCGGATGCCATGGCTTTCACATCCTGAAGCACTGGGATAGTCTTACCGGTAACCATTTAATTCTTAAATGAGAAAGATGACTTTTTAGACATCTATAGATTATTTTTCTTGGTCATAATCGGTTAATATATCTTACCAATGGTCAACATTTCTGTGGTCCAAGAGAGACGATTTCCTGTGGTTGGTCCATCTTCCTGCAACAAGCTACCTATGACAACCCACAACATAAACCCATCAGCACTTCTTTCCCTCTTTTCGCAAACACTTTAAAGACCAGTTCGGGAGTGCCTCTGAGGAGTATCTCTTTAAGCGGTGCTATATAAATTCATGATTACAATTCAGTTTGATCGTGGTTTCATTAGGTTATGTCAGGAGCGCCTCTGAGGAGTATCGATTCAAGTGGCACTATATAAATTTGCAATTACAATTACTGCATAGTTTTCTGATTTTCATGCGTGTTGTGTGTTTTGATTGCAGCGAATGGAGAAGAAGGCGCAGAGTTGCAGCCGCAGTTAGAACTTCACATTCACGGTCAGAACGGAGGAAATGGAAACAGCAGCAGCACCGCCACCACTCCAGACGACAGCAGCAAAGCACAGCAATTGATGGTCATCGAAACACCGGAACCACCACTTGGTATAATACCACTTTGAACTTCTCAACTACCACTTTGAACTTTTCAACTACCTCTTTGTGCAATCAGTTGAACTTCTGAACCATCTCATGGTATAATACCAATTTGAACTCCTACACCATGAACCACCACATGGGTACCTCCTTTGAAACTCTTGAACTACCACATGGTATATTAATACAACTTTGAACTGCTAAACCAGCACAGGGTACTTTCCTCTGAACTTATGAACATGCCAGTTTTGAACGTTTCAATCATCACTTGGTAAGATGCATTTCTGCTTTTATCCCTCCATCACTTATAAATAATTATTCACAATGTTTGCCGACTGTTCTGATTGGTTTAGGTCACCACTGATGAATATAATTATTTCTTAATGAATATTTATGATGTTTTAGGATTATTATTGTATTCTCACTTGTCTCCATAATAGTTAATGGATGTTAATTACTAAATGAAGATTTGCGTCATTTTAAAGATTTTAAAATTCTTGTTTGGATATATTATAATAACAGTTGATAAATACTCATGACCAAATGAATATGTATGATCTTTTTTGATCTTTGTGTACTTATCTTTCTATAATTATAATAATTGATGAATATTCATAATGCATGACTCTTTTATAATGTTATTAGCATTTTTTACTCTTGCTTGGCTGTGTAATAGTTGACGAATATTCGTAACTTAATGAATATTTATGCTGCTTTTATAATTTTCATTCTTATTTGCATAGGTGTAATAGTTGATGAATTTTCATCGTGGAATATTTTCGTTTAGGTCGTGTTTCCTACTGGACGTGTTGCGTGGCGCCACAGAAGTCGCCCGTCAAACCGAGCAAGAATTCAACGCGCGAGAAGAAGGAACTGGAGAAGGAGGAGAAGCGAGAGAAGGAGAAGAATGCCAAAGCAGAGAAGAAGGAGAAGGAGAAGCGCGACAAGCAGGACAAGAAAGACAAGAAGAAGAAAAAGGATGGTGGTCTTCCAGCAGGGTTCCAGTGTAACGGAGGTGATCAGGTTCAGGCACCCGTCGCTTCAGTAGACGAAGGAATGCAGAGGGCAGCAGGGGACGGACCAGATGTCAGAGATGGTAATTATTATTTAAAGAGATTGTGTCATGGTAGCCATATTCCGGCACTTTGAGGTGGAGTGACTCATTTGAAATGTAGCGTTTCTTCAAGCTCTCTACTCAGAGGTGCTCCCGACTACAGCGGGGATACTGCATCGGAGTTCAAAATAATTAATCGCAAAAATTTTTATGCGTTAAACGCTTGCGTTAACCGCAATTAATCAACAGCCCTACTTTTAAGTGAAAATTTAGTGGGAAGTAAAAAAAATTCCGAATGTCAAAAGACTGGGTCCATGCTTTCTTAAAGCAGTATGGCCTTATTTGTGCTTATTTTTCACTGCATAGAACTGGGGTTGTTAATATAGGATTTTTTTTGTAAACCGGTTTTCGGTTCTGGAAATCCGATTTAAAACCTGTTTTCATTTTCACCATCACAGAATTTAAAAAATGTGGAGAAATTCATGTTGAAAATGATGACGTTCATTTTTAAGCGCCATACGTCGAGTAGACGACTTTTTATGGGGTGTGGGCAACTCAGCGTCTCGTATATACCATTGATTTCCTGTAGTTGGTTTCTTCCCAACTTACTCAAGGTCTCAACGCGGATAAATTGATGCTTTAGCATTGGTGTGGCCTAAAAAAATTGTTGTGTTTCCGGTAACCTCTTTTATTGCCGGGACTCAAATAATTTTGCAAAAAAATTAAAAAATTTAGAAATAAAAATAAAACATTTGTATTGACATAACAGAAAAGACTTCAAAAAAATTTTGATTATCGCCCATCGGTTTCGTTGCTATGTTGAACTGCCGCGCGCTGAAGTGATTTTTAAGTCAATCAAAGCCCAATTTAGATAAATTAGCAAGATTTTGTCCAAAAATGCGCTAAAATCGCGCGCATTGGCAATTTTTGCGCTGTTGCGCGAAACCTGAAAATTTGCGGAAAAGTTGCGTTGCGCAAGATCGCGAATTTCTGGGGGCCCTAATTTTTAGTTTTTTTGCCTCGTGTGCTTGTTACTAATGGACCAATAACATAATTTTTATGTGGCTCCTTTTCAACGTGTGGATAAATATTTGCAGGGTCCGCACCTGGCGATGAGAATGCCAGAGGTCGCTTAGAGTTGTCTGGTGGCGATGCGAAAGCAGGCATGTCACACCCCAGACCTTCGGCCGATGGTCAGTACGGGCCACAGAATCCAGGTGGCATACAGATGGTAGCCGGGCAGCCAAACCCATACGAGTCAGGTGAGCCCCTTAATCATTAATTGATGGGTTAGTACAATGGAAACAGGATGTGTGATCAGCTCGGGGGCTTTTTGTAATTTTTTAAAAATTTTACTGAGCACTTTCTTTTTCTTAATTCAGCAATTTATTTTGATTTGTGAGCGGCTATTCTTAAATATCCAATTAAAATGATAAAATGTTAAAAATTGTATTGCATCTATTCAACTAAGCGTTGAACAAGAATTTTGCCACTTCGTTCGTGACAGGTACTTACCTGCTGATTACCTTACCTGTGCTTAGGTTCCATGCTGCGACAGCATCCTGCCGACCCACACCATCATCAGCAGCAGCATCAGCAGCGAGCGATCCCGAGCATCTACGTGCCTACAGTCATGTACCCGTCCCTCGTGCCTAAGCCAAAAGACGACGAGTCTTTCGGCTACAAACCACTCGTGCCTTCGTCCGGGTTCGACCACGTTCCCCTCAGCGAGCCCGACCTCACGAAACAGCCGACAAGGAGCGCCCTCAAAGGCGCCAAGAAGAACCAGCTGAGCAAGGAGCTCGACTTGAAGCTCCAGGAACGACTCTCGCTCACCGAAAACAGCTCGCCCCGCAACAGCGCCCTTGCTGCTCATCCCGATGGTTCCACCGGGAGACCGAGGAGTAGTGGTGGTGGAGGTGGTGGTGCAGGTGGTGGCGCGGTGAAATTCGGTGCCACAGAAGAGCATCTCACGACCCCCACTGCGGCGTTAAGCGGCGGACAGGGTCTGAGCATGAACGCGTGAGTAGATGGGGGGTTATTCAATTTTTCTTTGTCACCCCCATCAAACTCACTGATATCATACCAGTCATTGTTGTGTTTCTGAGTATTCATAGTTAACCCTTTAATGACGAACTGTGTTGATATCCCATAGATGTTTTAGTGCTTCGGAATCGTTAAAGGGTTAAGTACTGTTGATAAAATTAGTGATTGGTTAAAGGGGTTTTTGGTTCAGTTTCGCACACTGCTCCGCGTATGTTTAGTTCTCTATAGAAGTTTGTGGGCCAGTAAACATTCTGCTAATTCAGGTCACAATTTGCCTGTTTTACTTAGTGTTTACCAAGTAATGTTGTGTTATTTGCTTGCTGATTAAAACTAAATTATGTAAACAAGGTTTTTTATATTTTAAACTGTAGTACAAGACATAGCAAAGTCCAGTTAATTATCTGTAGTGTATACACTGCAAGAAGTGCTATAAATTTATAGATGCAATACAATTTTAACAATAATTTATTCCTTTAAGCATGGATTCCTTGCTTTCACTTTTTAATTTCAAATGACGTTGTTGATATGTTGTTGAACTCTGACAGGAGACGATTGTTGGCCGGTTCGATTCAGGAGAGGGATGAACAGGATGAAGAGGAAGAGGAGGAGATTCCAGATTACGACAATTTGCATGGCGATGACAGCTCCGACGACGAAGTCGAATACACCGACCAACAGCGTAAGTGCTTCTACCAGTCGTCCATTTGTTGTGTTCTACTTTACTTAAAAAATATGGTAGCTTTGCCGCTGTTGTGCTTTTACTCTGGAACAGGCTGCACTGTAGTGTGTAGTAGCCTATGACATAAACCTCTTTTCCATTGCAGCCGCCTCTGCCTTAAAGAACATTTTTAGAAAAGTTAAAGATAACTGCAGTTTGGTGTACCAACATGGCAATAAACTCATTTAATAATAAATTTTCAGTCTTTATCAATTCAATAAATGAATTTGTGTGCCTATCCGCTCTGGTTTATTATGCCTTACGCTCCTAATACGTGCAAAGGCACCCATGTTAATTCAAATTTGTTCAGTGTTGTGACGATAGATACCGTACTTGTAATGAAGTGATCAAAGCTATTACATGAAATGTCATGGTATGCCACCAGTTGAACAGTGAATGGATTATTTGTTTTAAGGTTCTCTCCTGGCTAAGGTTTCACGAAACGACAGCTTAGCGAAACTGTTAAATTCGCGACCGCAGGGAGGGAGAGGCTCAATTTCCGATCATCACGACATACCGCATCGGACCGAGGAACAGAAGAACGAAATTCGACAGAAAATCGGTCATCATCTAAACAGGTCGACCAGCATCACAAATCAATGATATCTGTTTTTTAATTGTTTTTATTATCGAGAAAATTATTTTATTAAAATTATGTTTTTATTTTTAATTTAAACAGGTCGATCATCATCACAAATCAATGCTATCTGTTTTTAAACTGTTTTTATTATCGATGAACATAACCAATGATTGTATTGCTTGCAAAATTATATGAACCCGGTGTGGTTTTCTCTGTTCCCTGCTGTCTCTGACGAATCGCACCTTGCAGAGGTTGTTCAATCAAGCATGAAGCTTATGGAGTTTTACCACTGTCATCTGTTGCGTTACTAGTAATGTGTATTAATATAAGGGAAATGAATTGGTCATATTTATTTAGTTCTCCATTTCTGTAGCGCACGTTCGAGCTCTCTATTCAGAGGCGCTCCCGACTACTGTGTGTACTCTGCATCGGAGTTTCACGCCGAAGCGCTGAGCAATTGCGAGGGAAGGACTTGTTCAAGGTCCCTACGTGGCGGCTTGAGGCGGATTCGAGCCTGCAACACTCCGGCTGCAAGGCAACGAACATACCCACTACACCACTGACGTGCCCCACATATGCAGCCTATGTCTTTTACGCTATGCAGTGACTGCTTTCACTAGAGCTTTTAACCAGACTGTTTGTGTGAGTGTCACAGGTGGTTTGCTTCTCTTTTTTGTAGTGACTGAGGGGTTTAACTAGTTAAGTAAATCTTACAGATTAAACACAGTCAATGTCTATGCCGATCACAGTACGTACACAAACTGAGAGCCATCACGAGGTCCAATCTCACATATATATAATTATTGGCCTGTATGATCGTTTCTCTTTCTGTTTTGACCGAACGTTAATGTTTTGTTTTACTCTTTCGTTTGCAGACGGTTAAGTCAACGACCAACAGCGAGAGAATTGGAGGAAAAGCACATCTTGCTCAGTTAGTCACTTTTATCAATTTTACTGCAATCTGATTCTATCAGTCAATCAATCAGTCAACCAATCAGTCGATCAATCAGTCGATATGTCAATCAGTCGATCAATATATCAATCAGTCAATCAATCAGTCACTTAATCAGTCGATCAATCAGTCAATCAATCACTTTATTGATCTCATTTTCAACTTGGCATCTGATGAAAGCATTCAATTTATTCTAAGGTATCAGCAACGGACAAAGAGGCTTTCTTGGGTCTTTTTTGGCACACCCTGTAGATAAACAGAATTTTCATATTTTTAAAGCAAATGTTCAGGCCAAGAGAGAAAAACTATTTTCTTTGACATTTAACCATGAACTTTGGTGGATGGCAAGAGAACATAATTTCTGTTACGTGTATGATCAAAAGATCTGGATATATTTTTTTAGGACAAACCCCGGAGGAACTCAGGAGAGATCGTGAGGAAATCAAGCGAACTCTAATACGCAAGGTGAGGATTTCAGTAGCAATAATACAATTATATTTATAGTACTTTGTAAGTACTAAGTACTCGCTTTAAGTGCTTCTCAATGGAGTTTCTTTATATGTTGTGCTTTGTGAATCTACGAGTATGGTTATAATTACTTGAAATCGGCTACTGCGCTGATAGTAAGATTAGTGTTATATTGCTCTATGGGTGTATTAGTGATGTCAAAGTATTTTGTTAGTAAAAATACCGTGATAATGATGCTATTAATAGTATCACTTGTAAAAAATACCATGATAATGATGTTAATAGTTTTACCAGTAAAAGTACCATAATGATGATTTTAATAATGATAATATTACTAGAAATATGTGATGGTAGTAAGAGTGGTAGTTAGGGTGCCAACCAAATGCATGGTCAAAAATTTTTTTGTCTGATCCAGTTGCCCACCCCCTACAAATGTTTTCTATGGCAAGAAACTCACGTGATACAAATTTTATTCCAATAGAAGATCATTTAGAGGTAGCTTAGCGCGTCAGTAGTTTATAGTAGCGTATAACATAATTTCTTCAAAATCGCATATGGAAATAGCTTATATTTACAGAGAACAGGCTGTGCTGTGACTCAATGTTCATACTGACTAAGAATAATAATGTTTCTTGTAATTTTTTTATCTTTCCCAATTCTTGGATGTTGCTCTAATAACACGGATAAACCATAAAAGGCTAATTAAAGACTGTCAATGTCATTTCATACAACTTCCAGCAATACAATCCTTCCTGATGGTGCCTATGTTTTGTCTGAACAAAAGTGTATAAGAAAACACTACTGAGCTTGGTTTGCAGACCAAAATCATGGAATTAGTCGATGCCAAAGTGTTCAACACCAGATGGGACCTCCAGTGGCAAAAAATCAAGATATTTAGAAGATTTAGATAGGCTACTCACGTATAATTATGCATTTGACGCAGACCGGTATGAAAATGGCATAAAGGTGACAGCAACTGCAGTGGTTTGGATCTGGTGCAAAATGAGTTTATCGAGTTCATCCAGCTCAATATGATATTCAGTCAAGACTGTTAGGAAGAGTATGAGCTCTTTTACCTGGCACTGATATTCTTAAAAGGAGTATAAAGTAAGGGAGATCTGTGAGTGTGCATATCCATGCCTCTGGAGTCCACCCTAGAGCTAGATGGATGGCAAGGTCACAAACAAGGTTACAAAGATACTTATTTTACTCTCAATAAATCTCATCAAATGCGAGTTGTCAGCTCTCCCAGAGTTCAAGTCAATTGTTAAGTTTACATTCAGTGTCTGTACACACATGCATGTGCCACACCTGATCCTCGCAACGTCTTGAATCTTCTGCATGAGTTTGATGCATACAGACAAACAACTAAACTGTTATCGATTCAGCAATCAATTTTTTCTGTAGTCATTTGTAGTATCTAGGTGAAATACTAATTGGTCACACTTTCTCTGATACAATGGTTCCTCTGGATTTGAAGGAAGCAATAGTCATGCACAGCCCTAAGTAAAGAAACCCATGGACAAACTCCTCGGCACGTTGTAAGTTTATACTGCATGGACATGACACTGTTGCTATACCAATGCTTCGGTGGTTGTGACAACATATTTAGCAGTTTCTTGTGGCAATTGGAATATCACAGCACTTTTTGGCCCTAAAGACCTTCACCCTAGCATTTGAGAGAGCATTTCTGAGTATACTAGTGCTGAGATATGGGCAGAGAGTCTGATGGTGGTAAACAGTGCCGCTGATTTATTCAATGGTGTTCTTGGTCACTATGAAAAACAGAATAAATTTATGTCATAAGTTGCTGAGAGGCACCGCAGGACATTTCTAGTTACTAAGGAGTCTACTATTGCTCACCAGTAGTGCTGGGCTCAATTGCTCATCACTAACTTAGCAATAATGAGCACCCTGGATAGTTGTGTATCTTACGCATTGAAACGCCATGGAATTTAACATTGTCCAATGCTAAAAACTTTAATCGCGTCAAGCTACCAGTAATTTTTTTTAGAATGCTTCCAAATTTTGTGAGCCTTATTATTTCAACATTGAAAACATATTTTGGGGGTGGGAAGATACAAATTACAAACTTTTATTTTGAGTGGCACCCTAGTGGTAGTAGTAATATTAAATGAAGATGATGACGTTGTCGTTTCGTGGTTGCAGCTGAGTTTTCGGCCGACGGTTGGGGAGTTGAAGGAACGTCGCATCATCAAGTTCAACGATTACGTCGAGGTTACGGATGTTGAGGACTTTGACCGCAAGGGAGACAAACCATGGATGAGACTTACGCCAAAGGATAAGGTGATCCTATTGGCGCTAGACTTGCACTCAGATGCTTTAGTGCAGGGGTGTCAAACCTTTTTTAGTGGCGGGCCAATATGAACATCTTCTAGCAAGTGGCGGGCCAGAGTGTACATCTTCATAACAAGTGGCGGGCCAGGGTGTCGAAGCTCCTGTAGCAATGTGTCTTTTGTTTCTATCAATCCATTTATAAAACGGAGTCATAGGCCTACTCTAACAAGATAGGCCTACTTGCCCTACTATATAGGTTTACATACAACAAACCATGAAGAGTTGCAAGATATTTGGCGCTGACTGCAAAATATAAAAATTTGAACGTTTATCCTCTAATTTTGTAATCTTTATGGAAGACTCCGCGGGCCAGAAAAAAGTCGTCGGCGGGCCAGAAATGGCCCGCGGGCCAGCTCTTTGACACCCCTGCTTTAGTGCTTACTTGTTTCATCTGATTGGCTTATCTTGTTGTGTGTGTATGTACTATGTATGTATGTAGATAGATATGTAAGTATCTATTTATGCAGGTTGGTAGGTATGTATGTAGGACATTGTAGGTAGGTAGGGAGGTATACAACCACTTCGGTCCATTGCGTGAATGAAACTTGCCTATGTCATCGGTGTGCTCACGCTGTAAGTGCCTCTAAGTCAGGGGTGTCAAAGAGCTGGCCCGCGGGCCATTTCTGGCCCGCCAAAGATTTTTTTGTGGCCCGCGGAGCTTTCCCTAAAGATTACAACATTATTTTAAATGTTGTAAAAATTCAACAAGAAGCTGAAAGTGGACATTGAATCAAGTTCTTTTCGCGATATTTGAACTTTTCTGGGAATTGGTTGACCAAGCCCGGAGCTTCCTCTCAGATGACTACCCAATTTTTCTCAGGAACTTCGACACACTGGCCCGCAACTTGTTTGGAAATGTTCACTCTGGCCCGCCACTTGTTAGAAGATGTTCAAACTGGCCCGCCACTCAAAAAGGTTTGACACCCCTGCTCTAAGTAGTTCCTACTGCTAAAGGTGTTTTATAAATGCACAGGTACAATACAAAATCTTCTTAAAAGTTAAATTGGCAGCTCATGAAGGCGATCTGAATGAATGAATGAAATTTGACCTTTTTGTATATTGCACAGTTTGTCGATTAGTTTGCTGTTTAACACTGTGTTAAATTGTATTACGAATGTAGGCTGCCATTCGTAAAGAATTGAACGACTTCAAAAGCACCGAAATGGCCGTCCACGAAGACAGTCGACATTTCACGAGGTAAGAGGCTTTTCCATCTGTGACAGCACTTCCATTTGGACACACTACAAGGTTCTGTGGATGGTATATGCTGAATGGTGGTAAAGTGGTAAACTGTGGCTGAATGGTGGTAAACTGTGGCTGAATGGTGGTAAAGTGGTAAATGCAGAAACCGTTGCTTCTTATCGGAATGTTAAGTACTGTTCAATAGCAATGTAAAAATAATGGTGACTAGCATCCTCCTCGTTTCTCTAGACTTTGGACTGGCTCTGACAGATTCTACGAACAGTGCTACTGAGTTGGATTTCTAGAAACACACACACACACACACACACACACACACACACACACACACACACACACACATTCAATTGTTGAACAGTGCTGGGTTGGATTTCTAGAAACACACACACACATCAAATTGATGGACTTCGTGATCTCAAAACACTTCCACTATGTGATCTTCATTAATATACGATAATTATCGTATATTAACGATTATAATCTGCGTTAGATTTTTTGGAGGTTAAACACATTGACCGCCAGCTACGAGATATCTCGTAGTTAAACCAGTCATTTAACATGGCGTGTAGTCGGTGAATGTGTTAAGGTAATGGTAAGCACTCTGGCACAAAGACCGCATGGTCCGTTCAATTTTCCTTTCGGCAGTTAGCGTTGGTAAATCGAATAGTAGGACGAGAGAGTTGCCAACAGTTAAATTCTAAACTTCTTTAGAACTGTCGGGTAGCTATGTGAAGCGCCTTCATGAGGCTCAGCTAATGTGCTATATAAATGTCCACATACATACATACATTACATACATACATACATACATACATACATACATACATACATACATACATACATACATACATACATACATGCAATGATTCGTTTTCGTTTGCTTATGCTCCTTTTTATCCGTCTGTATAGGTTTCACCAACCGTGACGACCGACACGCATGGATGCCTGCCCTTCACCAAAATGCATTGGACAGATATTTGCCTTCTAAGCGCATCACTGGATAAAAACATGCCGTGCATGCGTGCGTACGCAACTGCGTGCAACTGCCGTATGGCGGACAAGACATTTTCTTTGTATTTTATTTTTTCAACCATGGAACTACGTAGCATGATTTGCTGCATGCTATTCTTGTGGCAATCTGACCGCATGTGTGTGCGGCTCTGCGTTTGTCACCGGCTACTTACTTACTAAGTCGTTGCTTTATGTTTCATGATGCGTGTGTAAATATAAATATGTACTGTGTACTAAATGTATGTCTACATAATATATATTTATATATATAAAACATTTGTATAATAAATATAAATATATATGATATATTATATATGATATATATATGATATATATAATATATTATGTATATATCATATTATATATGTATAACCCAGATATATATATATAAAATATATATTTATACACATACAGCTGAATCTTCTTAACCCGCAGTTATTCGGAGCAGTTTTGATTTACTGGTGATCAGTTGTGATGTAGATGTGCTACAAAAATATAGACTTCAATAGAATTGATAAATATCTATAGATTTTCAGTTTTCCGGCGTGTTTTTTCACACGTTCTTCGTTTGGCGAACGTAACAAACGTCTTCTGTATTTCGAGCGTTGCGTTTTTTTCTGTCGACAGCCAATTTTCTCGATAAAAATCCCGTCGCTCGTTTGTTTCAATCGTGCAAGTTGCGTATACAACTGAGACTTTTTGTGCATCATCTCTGATTAATGAGACTGCCCTGCTTCAGTCGGCAGCCATCTTTTTCTCGGCCTCGGTGCGTTCGGCGGATGATTGCGAAGTCAGTTGTTGGTGAACCAGTGTTTGGAGCTTGTAGAAAACTGGTGTAGTTATTGCGAGGCTTTTGTTGTTATCATATTTAATATAATAATATTTTGTTCAGCGAAAGAGAGAGACATCTTGTGTAAATACGGCTTGGTGATTTGACTTTGAATTATTGTGAATTGCGTCCATCGCAAGAAGACATTTGGTGGATTTGCTCAGGACGTCTATTGTACGCTCGTCTTTGAATATTATGCGTATGCCAATGATGCATTTTATAATGAAAGAAGTTAAATTTTGTGTTGGGATACGTGTGCATGCAACATGCAGGGAAATTATGTTTCATCAAGATAGGGTTGTGGTCGGCGTCATGCGGGTCATTAGTCAGAAGTTTTTAAATATCAGCCTGGTCAGAAGGATGTTCAGGGAATTCAGCTCAAAATACAGCAAACGTGGCTATGGAGTTATTGCACTGACTATAATGTGCTGGCAGACTCTTCGAACACATGGGTGGAACCTCAGATAAGGGTACTTTCGGTGTTTGTGTGTGTGTGTGTTTGTGTGTGTGTGTGTTATATTACATAATTATAATAATTAAGACATATATTATAATTTACTTCCACACAACTGTGTACAGGTATAATTGGCTTCGCTATGCAATTGGCAACAGCTATGATTGCAGAGTACCGTATATCTTGCAGTTGTTGATTTTGCTAATATTCTGTCTGTTTACTTGTCATTTGAAGTCCTACGAATCGTGACGAATTGCTACAATGTTTTATACAAATGCAAAAATAATTAGCATATTGCTTTTATCTTGCAATATATTGGACTGCTTAAAATAAGCGTTGGACACAATTCAGGAAGAGTCCGCGGTATGGACTGCGTATTGCTTTTAGGCTGCTTTATTACTGTGCTTGATCTGATGTGGAAATTCTGGATTGAATTTACGTTGGTTGTGTTAGGAAAACTGGAATTCTGGCTATTGTATTGGCCGACCTATTATGATGTGTTAAGAGTGTAATTATGCATTGTTAGGGGATGTTGCCTTCATTGTTCATCAGTTATAGCAGTGTTACTGGGTCGTTTGTGGTTTTTGAACAGTTTTTGGTTTCGTGAACATTTTTGGACGATGTTACAGAGACAGACAGACAAGATAAGAGAGAGACATCTAAAGAGACATTCAGGATGTTCACACAAAGAAGTAAACTGAGAGAGACAAAGATAACGATGTCACAAGTTGGGTCGTGTGGGAGTTATTACGTGCACTTTCACCTAATGACCGTATTCAAAGCTAAACAATGTCCTTATCCACGAGACTAGAAAATACTTTTCAGCCACCACTGGAAGCTTATGAATAACTTTGTTATTCTATATAGCTTGCTAACTGATATACTGTCCATTGCAACCTTCAATCTTTTGAAGGGCTTTTTCTTTACTATTACACTGTGAACCTCTTACTGCTACAGCAATTATATTATGTTTGATATGAGTCATGCTTCTGTGACCCGGCTTCAGCTACTCGATTCTGACAGGTACCCGAGTGTCTCGTGTGCCCATTTGCGCCCGACATCTAGTATTATGAAGAATTTCTGTGCTACAAAGAGTCGATAAGAACTGGCTGAAATGAGAAGTAAAGTTGGATGTTAAGAGTAATGTTAAGATGTGAAGTAATGTTGAAAGAGCTGGCGAGATGGATGGAAATAGAGAATGCAGAGCATGACAGACAGGCCGACACCGAGAGATACGACGAGAAACCTGAGACAGCCAGAGATGAGAGAATTTCTAACACGAAATTATCCGCTTTCACTGCGAGTTGGTTCTAAGCGTTTCGGAGTAGATATATTTTAAGGGAAGTCACGTAAATGCTGCGAAAATGTGTGGATACGTGAGGCTTCATGTCATCGTGGCTTAAAATCTCCGGACTGAGCCAAAATTTATGTGTTCTTTACTGAAGATGGGATGGATCATGGACTTGACGTTGAAATAATGTGACCTATTCTGTTTAAGTGTAAATATTGTATTTGCTAGATGACCGAGTGTGCGTTTGCCGCGTATAACTCTCCTGGTTCGTCTTTGCCCGTTGAGTGAAGTACACCTCAGTTGAACATATATGCAAAGAATTCGGGTGCGATTTCGAGTTAAGGACTGTGGAGGTGTGACCTGCGGGCAACAACAAGATGTATGGGGAATGATGGGGATAAATAACATTGCTGTATGGGAAATTTAAACGTGACAGAGGAGATAGCATGAAGAAATGAGGATGAACTACCAGTATCCATATTTGGATGAAAGGAACAGGTACTTCTAGTGGGAAAGTGTCTAATCTGGACCTAGTGTGGTTTTCTCTGTTCCTTGCCACCTCTGGCAAATCGCACCCTTCAGAGGTTGTTCGATCAGGCATGATGCCTACAGTTTGCTCAGTCATCTGTTGCATTACCAGTAATGTATTATATAAGGGAAATGAATTGGTCATATGCAGGACTGTGTCTTTTTTATGCTATGCAGTGACTGCTTTCACTAGAGCTTTTAACCAGACAGTTTGTGTGAGTTTCACAGGTAGTTTGAATCACTTTTCTGCGGTGAATTTAAGCGATTATTAGGTTATTGTCAAGTATTCTTGTCTCATTTTCTGCTGCCTGTATACGCAACAGGTTGATCAATTTTTAAACTGATTTTCATGTCTTAGATTGTTTTGGCTAGTGTCCAAGACTTACTTAGCAAGCTTTTTATTTTCATTATTATTATTATTACTAATAGTGCTACTACTACTGTTGCTATTACTGTTTTTCAATTTTGCTACTATTATTATATAAGATTAGTATTTTTTTCTACAATTATAACTGTTGGTAAAAATTATTGGTAAAATGTGGTATTATTACTGTTATTATTATTATTTTTTTATATTATTACTATTGTGTTTAACCCCAGGTATACATGTATAATATGATCAACGAGCAAAGTAATTTAAGGATTTAGGAATATCGGGTTTAAAGATTTATTAAATTGAATTCTGTTATTGTAGTTTCATAATTATAGTTATCATTTTGGCCTCAGGTACATGTAATCCACTAGGAGTTGGAAAGCTGTCCAGAAAATAATATAAAAAAATTATTGTTATTTATTATTATTATTTTTATTATTATTATTATTATTCATCAGTGCACAATGCACATGCTTCACGTATAGACATGGTACAGTCCGTACAGATAAGAAGCAGATTACTTGTATATTTTGCGAACCAGAATGTTTTTAACGGCTTTTAAATGCAGTCAATAGTTGTTGATGTACTCCTTAGCGTAATTTTACGATTTTATTTGCTCGAATTTTGTTGTTCAACGTAGCAGTTTGCCAAATGCATCTTAATAATTAATCCGTCGCGAGTTTATTTGCTTTCAGAAGCCTTTTGAAGGTGGTTTGCGGGTTCAATGATTTTAGTAGTTTGTGTGCGGTTGCGGTGATGCGCCCGTTGGTTTGTGTCGAGGGCGTCTGTGGTAACAGAGTTAATGTTAAGTCATGTAATTTGTGCCGATTGGGTTTCTTAATGTGTCAATAATTATCGCTTCCTATAAAAGAATATATTAAACGTTGGACTATGCAGATGAAGCATTCTTGAGTTGCGGAATGGATTTCTTTAAATCTTGTTGATCCTTTGAGGTGATCCAGGATTTCAGATTATAAGTTGAGAACATTGCAAAAGGTTAGAGAGAACACGTGGTTTGTTCTGGTGTGCGGAAAATTATTATGTTTTTATCTGTCATGGGTAATTACGTGCCAGCTGATGTGTGTGTGTGGTGTGTTGTCTCGGTTGCCTTGACTAAAAATCCTTAGCGTTACATTTCTCTTAAGTAGCAACTTTTAGCATTATCATTACAGCTAAAAAATACCAAACGTGCCTTTGTAAGATTCTTAAAAGGCACTTTACATTGCCAGATACATACAGACCTTTGTCTTGTATCGTTGCCTTTGTCTCTTAACATTATCTTTGTCTCTTGCAGCTCTTGCCATTGCATTTATTCCTTACCGTTGCCTTTGTCTATTACCATTGCCTCTTGCCAATACCTTTGTATCCTTCCTTCTGTCTTGCCTTCTTTCTCGTGAACAACTGAACATGCTTGCGTTTGCATTCTGTTTTACCATGTACATTTCGTACAGTTCTTGCCTTCACATTTCTTTAGAATGTTACCGACTTGCGTGCCTTTCAGAACACCGGATAAAACTTGATGGTTTGGAATAAAAGTTTCTAAGACTGGTCAGATCAACTGCAGTGGTGAGTTGCTGTACCCGTACAGTTCTCAGTGAACAACGTTGAGAATTTGTTTGCGTGAGGATCGCTGTGGAAAAACATTTAATGGAAATAATTCACGACTCGATGACGTCTGCGTTCTACCGACTGTAAGACGTGTTACCAGATCGATTTACCTGCTGCCAATTAAAGGCTTGCTTTTCATAAAAACAGCTTTTCGTACGAGTTTTCATTTTGGTTTTTCAGGCTAACACCAGTTTGGGGTTCTGCACGGAACGTCTTTTAAACGTTACTTAATTTGAACCCTCGTCTTCTCCTTGGCCCTCGGATGTCCGCGTGAACTGCCCCCCCTTTCCTTTTCGTATGTCTGCCAGTTCACTCATCCTCCTATCTGAGCTATCTCCCCAATCTCCCCTCCAAATTCAGCCTCTCCTCCTCTTGCACTCTCCTCTGCTGCTTTCCATTCACGATTAAAAAACCGAACTCTTCAAGCTATATATCCTATCCAGATTCCAATCAGGTTCCATCACCCAACTACCACCATCACCGACAACCACCGTAGCACCACGCTATCTCCTAGGCTTGACCTCCCCGGATCTTGACCTGGCACCGGAACGAAAACGGCAGCTCTGACTATTGCAGACTTGATTTGATATAGCGCCGGTGAATGAAGCTGGTCTTCCTGACGTGGCTTTTGTGGGCGCTGAGAAATTCTCGAAGATTTACATTACATTACGTTACACCATGGGCGCCCGCACATAGGGGCAAGGGGGCACTTGCCCCCCTGGAAAATTGAAACTTATTTTTCTAACTACTACTTTTGGGTTTTTAACAAATTTCATTGCATTAAAGCACTAATGATATGAATGATACATACAGTGAAAGACAGAAACCTATGTTTAGAAATCTCTGTAGATATAAACATGCTCTTAATTTTCTGCATTGCATTATCAAGATCTTATTAAAAGCTGGAACAGTGACCACTGACTGTTAATCCTCCGACTGGCACCCTTGCAACTAGTATTTTTTTAATCGATTATGGCCTAGGCCTACTTGATTGGAATCTCGCTGTCATGCAACCTTTCACAACTGCACAAAATTAGGTAGCCTATCAATAGAAGTAGCTAGAGGAACACTTTCTCCTTGAAAACTGACGCCTATTTTTTTGTTCGCTTATTCATTCATTCAATGAACTTGTAATATTAGAGCGCCGCTTCATGTACCAACTTTTAACATCTACTTTTTAAAAATTTCCTCGCACTAAAGAAACTATTCATTTTAAAGCTGATACACAAAATGAAACTGAAAAATTTGCATTAAGAAACCTTGTTGAAAAATACTTGTGCTCTTAATTTCCAGCTTTGCATTTTCAAGCTCTTGTTACTAAAACATTTACGGTAACTGTGATCATCGAAAATGTTTTGCTCCCCCTGAAAAAATTTCTGCGGGCGCCCATGCGTTACATTACAACTAACTGGGCCAATAACGAGTAGGCATACTACGAGCCTACGAATAATTTACTGCTAGCGGCAGCAGGCAGATAAGAGAAGGCTGGCCACACGTCCTTAATGCCCACTATGTGCCAAGAACCAGAAAACGAAATTGCTAAGGCTACTACTCAATTTTAATATAGGCCCAGACACTTTGATATAGGCCTATAGGATGATTCTCTTTTACTCTAAATTCGTCTGATTAATTTATTTGTTTTTAATCGGTAGGTGGCCAATACGTGCAAATACATGAAGGGAATTGACAAAACTAGTTTACATGCGTATTTTTCGTAATTTTGTAGCTGTGGCGAGCATTGATTTTAGTTTTTATATCTTAGGAATTTATAATTTTGTACAAATTCTTATCAATTTGGAGTGATGCTTAATGCAGAGCTTAGAGCCCCAACTGTAGTGGAGTTTATAATAATTATTAAACACCTGCAAGTCATAAGAATCTAATGCTACTTATTCAGCAGTTCACAAATCTCGCAAATCGGAAGTGAAATCTGGGGTCTGTTCACCAGACCCCAGTTCACTGCTCATCTCACGTGATCTGATTTTTGAAACCCCTTTAGCCCTTGGGGTAAAATTGACGAAATAATGGAACAGGAGTTTTGGCAATCCTCCGAAGTCCGGTCCCAAATTATTTCACATGGCTTATCACATCGATATGCTTCTCCAATGCTTACTTACTCACCCTTATATAGAATGACGTCATCATTGAGGCCATTTTGTTTACCAGTACATTTCTTGATAGATTTCGAAAGTTTTCTTCAATTATGGCAGGTAGACCATCCGCTCCGATAAACATTACGGATATTGTTTTGCCAGCAGCGCAACTGGTAGGAATTGAACTAACTCCGCGTGAGTTGTATGCTGCTATGACCAAGAAGCATGTATGGTTGCAGTGGCTGGCCCGACATCGCTTAATTCGGAACAACGTCGATTGCGGAACGTGCAGCCGCCCAATGGCGTTAGTCGCACGAGCACTCCGAAAAGCCATCGTTGCACTCCGCAACGATGGCTTTTCGTGGCGTTGTGGGAATGCAGCACCCGCTGTAGCTGTAAGTGGGTTGTCGGCTTGGTCGAGCGTGGTAGCGGACGATGCTGGATGGAGGTTGTTGACCGTCGAGACGCACCAACACTGGAGCGGATTATCAGTAATCATGTGCTGCCAGGGACAACAGTCATCACAGACGCTTGGCTAGGCTATCGTAATGTCTCGCAGCTGAACAACGGTGTATACAGTCATGAATTCGTCGTGCACGCCCGTGAATTTGTTGACTCAGTACACCGGGACATTCACACAGAAACGATCGAAGGACTGTGGATGCAAGTAAAACGCAAACTCCGGTATCAAAGTGGTACAAGTTGCGGTCTCTTTTCCAGCTACTTGGCTGCCTTTCAATGGCGCAACAGTCACAAACGGAACGTTTTCTGCAGTTTTCTGCAAATGCTGTGCGCTAATTACAATATTTAGTAGTCGGTGAACGGTTTGTGAAGTGACGGTGAGAAAAAATGCTGTGAAATAATTTGGGACCGGACTTCGGAGGATTGCCGGAGTTTTTTTCTATCCGTGTGAAAAGAAGGATATGACGTCTTAACTTCATTTGCTTTCGCCAACGTGTTCATCATTACATGCTGGAGGTTCTGCGTTGGCTCCCTGTCCGTCAGCGCATCGAATACAGAATCTCTTCTTTGATATGGCGATGCCACCTAGGTCCTGCTCCAACTTACCTACGTGATCAGCTTATGTCAAGTACTTGGACTGGTCGGTTCCTTCGCTCGGCTGATAGGGGAGTGCTCTTGGTTCCGTTTGCTCGTACCTCCATCATGCAGAGTCGTGCTTTTTCTGTGGTTGGCCCGGTGGTATGAAATGCCATCCCACTTGAGCTGCGCCTGTTCCCTAGATCACCCTCTGACACATTCTATAAACACTTAAAAACTGTTCTGTTTGGCCGTACTGGAGTCGAGAGCGCCTCTGAGTAGTTTCCTTGATGAGGCGCTATATAAATACTTGGAGGGGTGGTGGTGTACGGGGTGGGGGTTGGGGCTTTAGATGTGGAGAGGGGAGAGGTGGTGTCAATTAGGTTGTGGCCGGGTGGAGGGGTGGGGTGTACGGAGTGGTGGGAGTTTTGGGGTGGAAGTGGGGTGGAGGTGGTGGACGTTGTAGGGTGGGGCGGGTGAACGGGGATGGGGTGGACGGGGGGAGTTTGGGGGTGGAGGTGGGGTGAGGTGAGGGTGGAGGTGGGTGGGGGGCATAGGCGCAACCACCCTATGGGACCCACGGGACGCGTCCCCCCAACTTTTGAGTGGTCCCCTAACTTCATTAGTATGGTCCCCCCAACTTTTAGGACGTGATTCATTATGGTCCCCCCCCCAACTTTTAGGACGTGATTGCCCCTATGGTGGAGAGGTGGGGTTGGGGCGGGTAGAGGGGGTGGGGTGCACGGGTTGGGGGTGGGCTTTGTGGTGTGGTTGGGTTGTGACCGGAGCGGGTCGAATCCTAAATTTTCCGGGTAACGCCGGGTACCCCAGGGCCCAGCTAGTTAGCTATATGTAACAATTGTAACATGCTGCGTTCTGCCAGCCTGAAGTGTTGATTAAACTAAAATTGATTGAACAGTGTGCAATACTGTACATGTACATTCAGAGCATTTCATTGAAAATTCTTACTTCTGTCAAAAAACCGTATGGGTTATTTTTATGGCCCACTCAGTATAAGTTGATATGTAAAATCGTCCGCAAGAAAATTTCGCTATGCATTTATACATGTTTCTTGGATATTTTTTATAAAAGCCCTGAAAATGGTCATAAAAAATGACCAGACAAAGGGTGTCGTCGGTGTTTGCCTCAGCAGTCTTAGCGGCCGCTTGACCCCCCCCCCCGAAACCTGAATACCCGAAGGCAGGGGACTAGATTCAACACTGCAGGCTCCTACCCGTCGGTTACCGTGCCACATAATTTTTGTTTAATAAAGCAAACAATAAACGAATTAGACAGAAGAATATAATTGACAAATTTCAAAACAGTCAGCGAATAATAACTACAAACTAGCTACAACCAAATCCCTGTGTTTACCGATATCATACTAAATTCGATCTTAGACGGGCAAGCTACGGATAGGTGCTAAAGGCTATTTGATCAAATGGAAACATTACAGAGCTTCCAAGCTTTCCGATACAGCTGGGAACCCGAAAGAAATGGCAGTCTTAAACGCAGTCTACCTTTATAAAGAGCTACTCATCTAAAGCTAAGGGCAGGGCACAGCCTTGTTGACAGGCACTGCGCAGTGCACATTGCCAAAGTCCAAAGGATCGCGAAGTGATTAGAGAAACTATGACACGGTTTGCACTCTAGAAGTGCCAGTCCCAAACTTGGATAAAATGAGGAGGGCGACGCTAATGATTTGTGTTTTCACACAGTGTTGTTAAACTGCAATTACTACTAGTGATTAGAGATGGGAGGCAGAGGAAGCAGTTTTCATTGAGGACGGAAAGTTTGGAGGACGATCGAACAACCTCCTCCTTCGTTTTAGAGTCTGCTGCTGCTGCTGCTGCTGCTGCCGGTGCCGCTATCATATAGTCATTCCTGGTCGACGACTTTCCCAACGACAGCCACACACTCGATTTCAACCTTCGCCCCCTAAAAAGACATCAAACAAACTACAGTAACAAAATAACATAAATGCAAGTCTTTGAATTATCTAAGCTCTGCAAAAAAGACCAGTTTACACGATGCATGAGGTCAGGTTAACAAGAGCAAGCCTACTTTGTAACTTTGTATTCAATCCTGTAGTTGCCCAATGGCATTAATTACGTTATGTGATTATGATCAAATTCTGTTCAAATCTAAACAGTGAACCATAAGATAATTTTAGCTATCAAATATGATGTTTAACAGATATAAAAACTAGCCTACAGAAAAGAGTTTATAGATTAATTAGCTAATTAACTGTTTTGTCGGGGGAGGGGGTAGAGTAGAGGGTAGATAAACTTATTTATACATATAAGCATGTGGGTGTCCACAACATGTACAAGGTGCAACTGAGGGAAGGGACAGAAAACAAATTTTTTTGCATACTTAATAATATATGGATGGGTCCTACTGCAGAACTTAACATCGATCAAATATTGCCTTTTCAACGAATTTCAATGATGCTAACTGATAGTTACCCCACCATAATGCTTCAACAACTTTATTCGCCCTGCCGACAATTTTTTGCGAAATAAATCGCCCCTGTGACGGTTACTTGCGAAACTGCCCTATAGGCCTAGCTTAAAAGTCTGGTGCCGTCTTTGGCTACCCAAGTTCTTTGAATGAAATAGCACTCTGTGAAAATCAATTTGTATGAAAGAACACCCTCCGAATAATCCTTTGAATGAAATAACACCCTCAGTATTATACCTTTTAATGAAAAAACACTGTCTACAAAAAAATCCCTTACCATTGGCAGACCCTTCACAGCATAAGCAGATCGAGCTGGGTGGGGACTCTTGAAAACTAAAAAAGAGAAAACAATTCAAAGATTCACACACGAGTGGCCAGGGTTGTGGAACAACTATACCAAGTCTGTCTTAGTCAAGATTTAGCCGTCTTTAGAAGACTCATCATCCGTAAGTAAGTAAGTATATTCTTTAATATAACCAGCTGCAAAACAGCACTCTGGTGAACAAGTAGCCCAGGCCTATCACATATGAAATTCACATAAGACATCAAAACCATCGAGACTAAACAAAGTAGCCTAATTAGTATTTGCACAGCATTATAGTTACAAATGTTTCATGTAAGTATGAATGCATGCAAATGTAGACCCATACGTGTCTGTATGCATAATTATATATTTGTCTATAGATGCTAAAATGCAACGCTTTTAAAGAACCACTTAATTTTCTTGACTATCATACTTACACTTCGCGTAGACGGTGTTCATGGCTGGCCAATCATCGATGTCCGCCAGTAGAACGGTTACCTTGACAACTGCATAAAATTATCAAACGATTCGTCATGAATATTCATGATAAACAGAACCGTAGTACGCGTTTTAAGTAAGTAAGTAGGCCCTAAGTATGTACTTAGGGCCGCCGTATGAACCGCCTGCAAACGCAATCTCTCAAACTTTTCAAATCCATCAACAGTTTAATCTTTAAAATCTATTTCAAGTTCACAGTTCAATGCCTGCTCTGCTGCTCATATTGATCTAGTGTACTTCATCGATATTTATATTTAGAGCTAAAGATAATTCTTGACCTAAGTGTTCTTAATTGTCGCGGAAGCTATAAAAAGCGCAGTTGCCATAAAATGTTGTAGCGCATTTTCACAAAAACTGTCAATGATTGAGGCGCGTTGTAACGTACCGTTGTTGTAGTCTATCCCCGCAACATTCAGTAGACCACCGATGTTCTTCAGAGCCTGAAAATGCAACACAGGCCACATCAAAAAGCGTCAAAGACATAGGGCTGTGTCCATATAATTATTACGTATGCAGAGAGGGAGAGAGAGAGAGAGATCACCCGATTTAGGCGATTTGCGTACGGGTGTAACTACCAAACCCGGGCCCTTAAAAGTCGCCGGGTCCATGGGCTCCTTCTTGACGGCCCTGATTACGGATTACATTACACTGCAATTGAATTTGCAGAGTAAAAATAATATTTCGTTTTATTCAACAATCCGGTTGACAGACCGCAACTGGTTAGGCCTACAGTAGGCCTAGGCCTATAGTTTATCTTAAGTCCATCTTAACTACTAGCAGAACAAATAGGCTACAGACGCAACGCAGCGTCACTGAGTCATAACGGGAAGAGCGCAATAGAATTGAAATCCTGCTCCGTACCTGTTCTGTTTCCGGTCCTATTCCACCTGGAACAATTTTGCTAGTGGCATGATCCATTCCAATCGCTCCCGATAGGTACATTGTGTTGTCCACAATGACCGCTGGGCTGCAATCAAAATTAATATGGAAGAAAATTAGAAAAATAATCGAATTGGAAATTTATTAAAGATTTTTATTGTTTCTCTTAGCATTTCATTGTCAGGTGCGCATTTAGGGGAAAGGGTTATGGTTTCAACCTCGAAATAAATCATTTACATTTAAATAAAATAACAATCAAACATATTCATTCATTCCCTCATTCATTCATTCATTCATTCATTCATTCATTCATTCATTCATTTATTTATTCATTCACTCATTCATTCATTTATTCATTCGTATATTCATTCATTTAATCATTCATTTATTCATTCGTATATTCATTCATTAAGCCTATCCGAATTGCAAACATCGGTTACGGATTCGCCAGATAGGCTTAGATTTTAGATTTGCAAAACTCCGGACATCAGCCACACAACAATATTATAGCATAATAGACGAACAATTTAAATCCGAACAATCTCGGAGCCCAAGCATACCGCGCGCTTAACGGGCAACCGATCGCATTTACACGCGCCACCTACCGAATAACATCGAGACAGTCGATGCAAAATTATTGACATTATTTACAGCTGAAACCCCACCACTTCTAGGCCTATATCTCTGGCAGTGCCAGGCTCAAGCCTGGAGAAAGGAGGAGGGCGGCGGCGATAACCATCTATGTTATGAAAAATTGCCGTTAAAAAGCAAACAACTATAACTACTAAAAACTACTAGGCCTAGGCCTAAATGCATTGCGTACGATTTCAAAGATAAGCATAACTAGCCATGTAATTATTTTGTTTAATTGTTTAAATATGTTCAGCATTAAATGAACGGTGCAGAGCACTAGTTTATTCACAGGCGCTGCGTCAAATCGGAGGGTTGAACCCAGAAACTGTTAGTGTAAGTGCCAGCACACCGGAGAGAGAGAGAGAGAGAGAGAGAGAGAGAGAGAGAGAGAGAGACAGACAGACAGACAGAGACAGAGACAGACAGACACAGAGACAGACATACGGACAGACAGAGACAAACAGAAAGACAGACATAATAGAACATGGTCAATCCTGACTGGGTCCATAACCGATATTAGCACTATAAATCCCAGCATGGCCAGCATCCTCGAGATGATTAGCAATGAAAACAATTAGACCGTGTCACGGTGTCACATATATCCATGGGAGCTTGTATTGGACCGTACATGAGGGTGCAATAGAGATGCGTTCGGTGCCTTGGAACTGGAAGGTTGCGGGTTCGAATCCGCCTAAGTCTTTCACTCGCGGTTCCTCGTGCGCTTCGGAGTGAAACTTCGATTCAGACTTCAGTGTCCGCGTTGTAATCGGGAGCGCCTCTTAGACTTAGTAGGGTTCCACGACAACTGGTCTACCGACAACTCGTCTAACGACAACTCGTCTCCGGACAATTGGTCTAACGACAACTGGTCTACTGACGAATAGTATTGATGAAATAGAAGCTGGATTTACGAAAATGTTTTTTTGCTTAAATGGAAGCTGGATTGATGATTTTCATTCATGTATTCCAACATGCACCCATTTCTACGTCAAATCTAAAAATACCTTCATCCAGCTTCTATTTCTCGCCTGTTATTTTAGTCAATCCAGCTTCTATTTCATATATAAAAATATCCTCATCCAGCTTCCATTACTTAAGCGGTTTTCCTATCAATCCTGCTTCCATTTCAGATCTAGAAATACCTTCATCCAGCTTTTATTTATCATGCGTTATTTTCGTCAATCCAGCTTCTATTTCACCTGTAAGAGAACCATCATCCAGATTCCATTTCTCTTGCGTTTTTTCATCAATCCAACCTCGATTTCACCTCTAAAAACTATCATCCAGCTTCCATTTCTCAAGCGCTGGATAAGTTGTCAGTAGACCAGTTGTCGTTAGACGAATTGTCCGGAGACCACTTGTCGTTAGACGAGTTGTCGTTAGACGAGTTGTCGTGACACCACTTAGTAGATATATTAAGGGGCGCTATAACAAGTGCTCATACGTAGGCCTAATCATATTCTCCATATGATCCTATAATTATATCCCAAGGCGGGTCGCTCATGCAGCCGTTTTTGCTAGTGGGATACGCCCACCACCAAATCTATCATTTCTGGAGCAAACAAAAAATATTTACCTGTACGGAGTTGCTGAGGGCGCCACATTTGGCAACCTGACGATTTTTCTGTTGAAGACTTTCTCGCTGGCCATGTTTAGAGCGAATCGTTGATGTTTTTGACAGATGAAAAGAACGAGTCTTATACGACGGTAAAGATTAGCTGAAGACTTATAATCGAATGTAATTTTTATTACTACAGACCATCTGAACTTTGTAGCCGGTTAAGCTTTAATGCAAATAAGGTATTCGATCTTTGTATCTGGATTGTTTGCAAGGTCAAAGGTTAGCTGGTCTTCTGCAGGCATTGCGAATCTGAGCCACGCCCACTTCAGTTGGCAAGCGTAGCCATCCAGCATAATTAATCCGGTGCCCATGGCAATTGAGGCTTTGAATGAATATAATAAAACAAGGATTTTGTATAAACAGTTACTGTCCTTTGCTCTGAATCTAGAACCGTTTCAAGTCTTTCAACTCAATAAGTTTCCCTAGGTAGTCTTTGGACGACAGTTAGGGTTAGAAATGTTCATATAGAGGCAGCCAGAGCCTTCTATTACAGTAATAAAAGGCTCTGGAGGCAGCCATAGGTGACTTCAGTTTTCCGAGCCCTCGGAGGAGGGGTCGGTATAATCACAGTTATAATCACAGTACAATTTACAAATGACATTTATACTGTGGTATAATGCATCCTATGTTCCTCATGCAACGGGATAGGACTTTACTTTTTATAATGCATAACACCACAGTATAAATAATATAGCCTAGTGGTTTGAAGTGCTTACGGTGCGCAGTTCGAATCCCGCTTGACCCCTGGGTTAGCTCTTCTTTCATTCCCTAGGTGGCAGTTAAAGTGCATAGGGTAGCCTTTAGTTTATACGCGTTGAATGGCTTCAACTTTGTTATTCTTGATTGTAGCAAGTTAATAATAATTATTATCCTTGGATTATTATTAATTCTTTATGGAAATTCATATAGCTCTCCTTAAAGGTTACTACTCGGGAGCGCAATCAATCAATCAATCAATCAATCAATCAATCAATCAATCAATCAATCAATCAATCAATCAGTGAGTGAGTCAATCAATCTCAAAACAACTTCAATGTCTAAGGAACAACACCAACACAGAATTGCTTGCAAGTCATGTAATACCATACGTTCGAAATTCCATTGGGACCAGCAACTCATGCAGTTACACAAACATAGATAAATGTGATAATATATCCTCTTACAAAAATTATAATTCATACATAAATATATACAGACAACTGGAAATTATATCATATAATCACATCATATACAATATGTAATATATATATATATTACATATAATATATTATATAATATACTAATCACATAATACATTGATGTTATTATGCATGGAATTATACCTGCAGATCCGGCCATGATTTAATTACAAGCAGGCAACACGGTTAAAAGTATGCGATGTAAATACGTTAGTTTCTCGCAAAAAATCAACCAAAAGTCCAACGATCAAAATATCAGAGCAATCATGTAACTCCAGCAGCGTGTCTAACTTTACCCACACAGAAATAATAATTCCACATTTGTTTACAAAGCAGATTACTGGAATTTAAAATTAAAAATCAAACTTAAAAGACAAAACCAAAAATCCATTCATCCCAAGATTCATTTCAAGTTGTGTTACACTCAGGATAACGATCCTATAACGATGTTCCATGATGATCCAGAAACAATGAAAATATCATGATCGATGACATACAAGCACAGCGTATATTTTCAAATTCTCAAAAAATTAACCTTTATATAGCACTACTACCTAAACAAATGAACGCCTTTTCTACGATGCACTAGGTATACAAGACAGCTTCTTTGCACTAAAATCTAAGCCTCTCGCGCAAAGAATCCTTAAGCTATGGCACAAAAGCAACTAAGGACTTGCGAAAGTTCTGTACACACTACGAAAGAGTAATAATAATAATAACCTCAATAAAGTCTGAGCCTGCACACGTAACATTACAAGTGTCAAGTGTTCAACTACTTGGCCGCTGCGTACACAAAATGGTAATGCAATATCAGGAAATGTAATGTCACCAGTCACCATGCAGAGAATCTCACATTTACCGCATTTTCTTCTGCAGGTTGTGTAAATTAATTATTCATACAAATAAAAATTTTGCAGCTGAAAGCGTAACAACTAATTTCTTCTAATAATTAATGTTATTCTGCAAAGAAATTCGACTAATAAGTTAGTTAAAAAGTTCTGTCTTCAAAAATGTTGGTACAGAAAATATTACTAAATGTACAGAAAATCATACACCATGGCACCATGACCCCCCAGTTCGGATTGAACTTCAACTGGAACCATTATAATTTTTTTTACCAACTGAAAAAAGAATTTACATCCTGGATTAATACTTTTAATCATTTTAATATTCTTGAAGATCTTTTAATTTAAACACACTTTTTAAGAGTCCATAAAAAATTTACACCAATCATTAGCTCACGTTTAGAACAATCTGTTTAAAGACAGTTAAATGAAAGCTTTTTTATGAACATGATGTATCGGAAAAGTTTAACTAAATTACACTTTTTATGGCCATGGTGTAGGCAACTGGCAACATCTAAATAAATTACACTTTTAACAGCCATGGTGTACAGCAATAAGTTACACAAATCTAGGAATGTATAAATGGTTTGAAAAATAATTCTACTCAAAATATCTCTGAGAGATAATAAGACACAAGTTTCTTCGATGACAACTAAAACCCAAAAAATCCATTGTAAATATCACCCTGGCAGATAATTATTCCCCTCAAGTGCCAACCCACGAATATCACCAAAACTCCCTCAAACTCAAGAACCTTGTAACCACAGGAACAAATTAAACACATGACATAAAGAATACATTTCTACGCTCATAATGTTTAGAAAGGCAGACACCGATGTCGCATGAACGCTTGGAGACCACATATGCCAAGAAAAACGCACAGTCACTGTGGCCAGAAATTACTGTACATAGTCTTCTGAAGTAACTAGACAATTATTCAATAGAATTAGCTGTCATGGATCCATCAAATGAATCCATTACCAGACACTGCAGAAACTACACAATTATTGAATAGTGCTAACTGTTAGTAATTTGCAAGCTCAGCATAACCAGACACTAATATGACCTTCTGAAGTAGCTAGACAAATATTCAGTAGCAACTAAAGTTAGTAACTGACAATAATAATAACCCATAACGACTACACAAAAAAACAATTTATCAGTAAACCAGACCATCCTTTACAAAAGAGAATCTCATCAGCAGCCATAAAATCGTTGCAAAAGAACACAAAAAATAAATCAGCAAATCTATCTTATTTACTCATTGGAGTCAAGTCAATCTCTACAGAGATGTGTGTGTGTGTTTGTTTGTGTTTGTTTGTGTGTGTGTTTGTTTGTGTGTGTTTATTCGTCCCTCACTTTCTCCGATGATTAATTTTTTACATGACCAATTCATCTATACACAGATCATTAGCATAATTAATTCATTCATTAGCATAATTAATTCAGTCATTAGCATAATTAATTCAATCTCTAATCTGAAATCTCGCACGCTCTTATCTGCCTACGGTCAAGTCTCTGAACGCTAACACTACAGATCAGCAGAACGAGGATATATCAGAAAGAGGAAGGTAAACAAAATTGAAACGAAGGAAGGCAAGCAGGCAGACAGACAAGTACAACTCACAGCCAGGTGATACAAACAGGCAGACATACAGGCAGACAGACAGACAGACATACAGGGAGACAGACAGACAGAAAGGCAGACATGTAGGCAGATAGATAGACTGCCATGCATGACAGATGAGATTAATATCAGAGCGAAATGAGACAAAACCTGCCACCCACGCAAAACACAGTTTAGCCCACAGCCTTCCCTTTGTACATGTAATCTAATAAGTACTATACGCAAAAAATCATATTCTCCACCCCTCCCCGTTGCAACTCCTGCCTTTTGTATTATATATATATATATATATATATACATACACACATATATATGTATATATACATAAGTACTATACGCAACAACCAAAAAAGCGCTATATGATATATAATATGTCGAGTTGTTTTCATTCCGCATCTCACTTCCATGCACGGCTTCCACGCAAACGCCTCCCTCTCTTTGCCTCTCTTTCCGGCATCCATCACGATGATCAGTAATCTCAACCCGTTGCTTCTCCCGAGGGAGTCTCTTCTAAGCCGAGGACGATACGAGCGCCACCTGTGGGTGGGTGGGCAGGCAGCATATGATCCTTGTATAAAAGACACATGAAGGCCAGAAAGAATCATATTCCACGGATAGTGAGTGGGTGGGGGTAGATCCGTGACTGCTACCAGCGTAGTAACACCATTAATACGTCGGAGTAATAGCCATATTACTTTAAATTATTACTATTATTTTGTAAATCAGAATTTGCCACCCAATATACAAAAGATCCCTCAGTCCATGCTATCATTATCATTGTAAATCTATCATTATCATAATTATATTATTTATCATCATCATCGTCGTGTTTCATTTTCTACAGTAACGTGCCACCTAAATAGCAGTTTCAGTTTAATGTCACTGTGAGATAACAAAGATCATTAGCATTGCCCTCCTTCTTTATCCAAGCTTGGGACTGGCACTGACAGAATGCAAACAGTGGTTGAGTCACCCAAGAACACTGGAGAATCATTAAATCATTCTAGAGAAGTCAATTAATCGCTAAACTATTTAAATCCAGTGTGCACAGGCTGATTTCTACGTCAATAATTTTTCCACAATGGCGTTGTCTGTAAAAAGCTGCCTTTCAGAAGCGCAGGAAATATTGCACCACAATGATTCTCACACGTATACCAGCATCTGCAAGTCAAAGAATAGGGCAATAGAAACTTTACGAAAACACCATAATGTCTGGTACCGAAGCAACACGGACAGCGAACACCAGACACTAAGCACGATCATCATACATATCCACAATAATTGTTAAGTCTTGCAGTTGAACTACAGTGATCAGACACTACTACACGAAATTCTAAAAGCACTGTAAAGTACACAAGTGTCTGGTCTAAGAAGATGTCACTTCAATTTGGTTCATTAATTGCACTAAGTACACGGAGTCCACTCAGCTGGCACAAACCCGCAACTGTTGGACCACAGATCCAAAGCATTGCTGAATGGACCGCGAGACAAGATCAAACACAACACAATGAAATTTCCAATCCCAAAACACAATACAAATGGCCTTCCACACTGGTTCACGACCCCAACAAAAAAAACTGCCCATTACCAGCCCCCTCCCCTCAGAGGCAGCCGTGGACATGACATGTCGACGACTTCATTTGCTTAGCCTTGGCATACAATGGCAAGTGGTTAGTCCTCTCCCTCACCGCCTCATCTTCCCATCATCAGAGTATGCTGATATGGAAAGCCCTAAATTGTCTCAAAATATCTTACCTGCATTGAAAATGTAATAATAATAAAATAATTTAAAATAATAATAAATATATATATATATAGGGTCCATTTAAAACAAATCCGCATTTATAGATAACACCAACATCCCTGAGGGATCATTGTTTACCTTGAGGTAAAAAATAAATATAATAACTATAAAAAATAGTAAATACAATTATTACAAATAATAATAATAAATATCATAATTAAAAATAATAATAAATATTACAATTAAACATGATAATAAAAATACAACTACAAAGAATAATAACATAATAATTACAAATAATAATAATTGTAACAATACAAGTACTACTGATAACAACAGGAGTACTACTGAGTAACGATAACAACAAGAGTACTAATGATAGCAATAGGAGCACTACTGACAACAATAGGAGTACCATAGAGTGATTCTATGATCACCACACGAAATCCAAAGTTCCTCCCAGTAGTCTAGTAGCGGCTCTACATAAATTTACGAACATAACACACATACACAGAGATATCCACCCGATTCCACCTATACTAAGTTTCCACAGCTAGAATTAATTATTAATTTAAAACTAATAAGCATTAAGTTACATCCAAGCAGCAAAAACTACAATCGAGCTTACTGCATGCCGTGAAAGCACGTACTGTCAAATGAAACCAGAAAAAAATTTTAAAATATCAATATTCACGATAAACAACATTTACTGTCAGACAACATGGTGCCAGTTCTGATCCGGGATCACAAACTTCAATTCTATCTTTTTTATTAATCACTAGACATTGTTTTACACGCAAGGGCATCATAGTAACCTTGGCCAAAAATATTTAATAATAGTAGTAGCTGTTGATATATTATTACTAGTAGTAGTTGTAGTAGTAGTACTGGCAGTAGTAGTACTGGCAGCAGAAGTTGTAGTAGTAGCACTACTGAATCTGTGAGCGGCGCTATATAAATGTTCAATTACAATTACAATTACAATTACAATTACAAAGTAGTGCAAGTAATAGCAGTAGTAAAATAATAATAAAAATAACAATATTGATTTTGATAAAAATAATATCAACAACAACAATAATAAAAATAATAATAGCAACAATGACAGGAACAATAAGAATAGCAATACCACTACTATCACTACTACAACAACTATAATAACTAAATAATAATAATAAATAATAACATTATTAATAATAATAACAGTCACTTGAGATGACCTTTCTCTTTCAGTACCTTTCTGTTTGTATTCAGCGCTACAACACCATAGAATTTCGTGGCACTTATACAACTGCTGCAAAGGATGAGGCCTGAATTTCCAGACAATCAGCAACAGCCATTAGCATAATTTATTAGACTCCTGAGGAATTATATATACCTTGGGAAACAAAACAATAATAATAATAATAACAATAAATAATAATAATAATAAATATAAAAATAACGGAAACAAATTTGCCAGTAACCAAAACCTTAATAATATAAATCAAATCTTGACACAAAAGCTGAATTGCAACAGGTGCCGACATCCATCCAACATAATATTACACACCATCATCAGCAAAAAAATATTAAACACAGACCAAAAAATTTCATCCATCAAAAAAAAAACTAGGAAAATATTTCCGTCGAACATCAGCAGCAGCACGTGAGACGGCGGCGCTTAAAGCGAACGGGAATGTTGATTCGGCATGGTAACCATGACAACCGGTACCCATGGTGACAGACAGGGGGTGGCGTCGCCGCCCTAGCACTTGCAGCCGGAGGAGGAGGGCTGGTCGGAGCTTTCGGTCAGTTGTTTGGTTGAGTGTTGGTTGAGAATCGTCGGATCGGAGTCGATGCTTTCCGACATTTTGTCGCAGATGATGTCGACGAGACGCTCGAAGACGGCCTTCACGTTCGTGTTGTCCTTCGCAGACGCCTCGAAGTATTCAAGACCTAAGACGAGAGACAAGTAACGAATGCCAAGTAAATGTAATGTAAATGCAGTGTAGATCTATGAAACGTTAATGTAATTTTAAAGTAATGTAAATTATATGTAAATGTAATGTAAATGCAGTGCAGATGTACAGTGAATGTATTGTAAATGTAACGTAAATGTAATGTAAATGCAGTGCAGATGTACTGTGAATGTACTGTAAATGTAACGTAAATGCCGTGTAAATGTAATGTACATGCACTGAAATGTATTGTAAGACCAGTTGGTGAGTTACTAATCGCCTATAAGGCCTAAAAAAAATGTTGTGTTTCCGGTAACAGAGCTAAAAAAAATTGGGTAGGTAGGTCGGAAAATATTTTTATTTTGGTAAAATATTTTTATGCAGTGACTATCCGAAAAAGTATACCCCACTAGTCTTTTTTGCACGCTGAAACAAAGTACGTGTTCTAAGCAAGTACCGGTATAAACTGCCTATTTCCCGACTGTCTGCACCTAAAACTGCTCTAGAAACAGTCCTATTAAATTCATTTTGTTGACGTCTCTTATGTTATGTCAATACAAATGTTAAAAAAAATATTTTTAAAAAAATTTAAATTAAAAAAAAAATTTTTTTTTTGGAAAACAATATTTTTTTTTCATAAAATTTTTTTTGAAAAATATTTGAGTCGCGGCCGTAAAAATGGGTCGGTCGGGTTACCGGAAACACAACAATTTTTTTCTACGCCTAACACTACTCTAGGTTTCAAGCATAGTAATACATTTTTAGCATTAACTAATTAATTTTCTAATTAAGGCCTATGACGAGGGAAACTAGCTTCATTCATTTAGCTTTCGCATCTGCCCTAGCACACTTCAGGCTCACTACTCAGAGGCGCTCCTGACTACAGCATGGACACTGAATCAGATTTTCGCGCCAAAGCGCACAAGCAACTGCAAGTGAAGGACTTGCTCAAGATCCATACAGGCGGCTTGAGTGGATTTGAACCTGGAAGGCTGGAACCCTCTGACTCCAAGGCACTGAATCCACCACTACACCACCGCGCCAAACAAAATTATATTTCTGTTGGTGCGTTATTCCTCACTTGTAGCCCTAATCCAGGTTTCAAGCAGAGTAATGAACTTTTGTATTAGCTATCTAGCTTTTAATATCATCGACATAAAAAAAATAATTGAACTACATGGAACAAAGTTAATTTGATAAGCTAATGTCGCTACATTGCTCACTAGCCAATTCAATCATCCGACTCTCTATTCACCACCCCTCATCCGTCCGTCCGCCCGTCCACCAATCCACCCGCCCATCCATCCACCCGCCCATCCATCCATCCCTCCGCCCGCCCGCCCGTTCGTCCGCCCGCCCGCCCGTCCGTCCGTCCGTCCGTCCGTCCGTCCGTCCGTCCGTCCATCCATCCAGAAACAAATAAACAAAAAAGCAATCAAACTCAGAAATAAATAAATGTTCGTGTATAAAGTCTAAAAGCACTTACAAGTCTCAGATTCTGATAAACATAAATAATTCAATATGAATTTAAAAGAAATGGAAGAAGAGTAGACTGGATCAAACAAAAGGATTAGATTAGATTGTGGTTTGTACCCATCTGCTGAGCCAATTGTTTTCCTCGATCCGTTGAGACGACTCGTTCCTCTTCAAGATCGGATTTGTTTCCAACGAGAACGACCTGAGCGTTGTCCCACGAATACGTCTTGATCTGCGTTGACCTAAACCATCATCACATCATCATCATCATCATCATCATCATCATCATCATTATCATTATCATCATCATCATCATCATCATCATCATCATCATCATCATCACCACCACCACCACCACCGCCGTCGTCATCATCATCATCATCATCATCACGATGTAAATATAATGTAAATGCAATGCAAATGCCAAGTAAACGTAATGTAAATTATGCAATGTAACTGCAATATAGATGAAATGTAAATGCAGTGCAGATTAAATGTAAATGCAATGTAGACATAACATAACTGCAATGTTTTATGTCATGGAAATGCAACGTAAACGTAATGCAATGTGATGTAGATGTAATAAAGTCAATGCATTGCAGTTCTTCAGGGGGAATTTTTCACGTTAATTATTCTGAACATCATCAACTTGAAGCCGGTGCAACACGTCTCGCATCATCCACCTCGAAATACAGGCGAGAATGAAATTCTGTGAGGTTAGCAACAGTTTGAACGACAGACATTGCAGTTGGTGACGGAGTGAAGCTGTCAGATTTGTGGACATTTAATGTCGTCAAGTGTCACCGAAGCCGTTACATGAATGCCACAAATGTCACCGGGTGTCATTAAATACATCTCCAGCTGCGATGACGGTGACATTTGCCGGAGGCGGCGGCGTAACAAAATGAAATCCGGTTAAACCACGGGAAGTCGACTGGAGGGGGGGGGGGGTCGTTTACCACTCGTGGTGGAGAAGCAGCGGCGCATGCAGGAGCCCCCCCTCCCCGGAAAATGGAGAAAAGCAATTTCCTTGGCATCAATAAAACCTACGGATATGCATGAAGGTCACGTCTTTTCAATGAACAACTTGACTGTTGCCATCCCTCCAGCGGCTATTTCACGTCCGATTGACCACCGTATGAATTCCAGTTGGCAGCAAATATATTGCTAAACTGCAGATCTATCTGATTTGATATTATAGCGCCGATGATTATGCTGGTCTCTGTTCTAGGGCTTTTTTAGTAGGATGCTGAGATATTTTGCACATTTAAATTACACTTCAGTTACACTGTATTCACGTGAAAATTACGTTACATTTACACCACGTTCCTGCAATATACACATCACATTTGCTTCGCATTTGCGTTACATTTTGCTCAAAGTACTACATTTACATCACACTTTGGCGTGAAACTCCGATTCAGTGTCTCTGAGAAGTAATCTTGAAGGGGCGCTATAACAGGTGCTCATACATGCATGTATGCATACATTTACATCGCATTTGAGGTTAGGCTTGGATTCTGGTGCCGATGTACCGTTAGTTGTCTTTGCGTCAATTTTAACATATTTAGTTTTCTAGTACATTCTACCTGGCTACTTAATTCAATCGCATTAGTAACCCATGGCCCAATGACATTATTTTCTCTAAAATGAAGCTTACATGATTTCATTGTGATTAAGTGGCCTGGCATAGAGCAGAATCTATCAATGAGTAAAGAACTTTTATTTCTGCATAATAACTTACCATAAAACAATTTATTTAACATGCGATGACAGAATACCGTGACAAATTGCCTCTCCCATCAACTGGTCTTTTGTCAAATGACTCATTTTATGACCATCATGGGATTCTATCTTGCAGCAAACAGTTGGGTCGCCTATGTATACCCCAAGTGATCTCTACTTAATTAAGGCAGCTTCAACAATGACAGCTGCTGTTCCTTTGTAAATCCATCAGCACATGACCACCTTCCCTATATATAGAGCACTCTTAATGTGACCGTTGTCTGAAACTCTAGACACTAACACCACCTGAACATAACTATCTGTATTTGAAGTCCATTTCAATGTCCAATCTTGTCTTTTCTTAACTAAACTTACCATTCAATGCATGACTTGCCATTACTTGCCTACACTTACCATTCAGTACGTGACTTGTCTTTCCCTAACTTACAAGTATAATATCTAAGCGGTAGCGCAAATGTAGCACATCATGCAAGCCATGCCAAAACTGCTTAGGCCCACAACCACACATTTATATGTAAAGATGCTCTCAACATCCAAGTTGGTCACACAAATGTTACAAACCATGGAATGAATTAACTCATTCATTCGTTCATTCAGAGCATTCATATAGCGCATTTCAAAGATATATATATATATAATATCTATCTATATATATATATATATATATATATATATATATAATATCTATATATATAAAAATGTAACGGCGTTCGCAGGAATCTTCCTTATAAAGGATCTTGGTAAGTCCTGCACCGATTCTTTTCAAAATTGCAGCAAAACCTTCCGTTAATATTGGCGCGGGTTTGTATAATGCTTTTTTCCTCAAATCTTTCACAACAAAAAAAAACTTTCACTTCGATTCGACCGATTCCGAGTTCAAAATGCGCTATACAAGTCTTGCGGAACCACCGTTTTCAAACACGCCCAAATTGGGTCAAGGCATGCATAATTATTGACGGGTTGAATTTGAACTCGGAATCGGTCGAAACCACCGTTTTCAAAGGCGCCCGAATTGGGTCAAGGCATGCATAATTATTGACGGGTTGATTTTGAACTCGGAATCGGTCGAATCGAAGTGAAAGTGTTTTTTCTCAAGATTTTAGCAAAAAAGCAGTATGCAAACCCGCGCCTATTCGAACGGCAATTTTTAAATTTCCGAGATCCTTGGTCCGAAAGATTCGTGCGTACTCAGTTACATTTTTATTTAGGCCTATATAGATATTCAACACATTCAATAGCGGCCCTGTTGCGTTCGCCTTTTCGCGTCGATCTCGAGGAGACACGGCGTGAGGGAGGAAAGGAGGGGAGGGAGCGGGACGAAGAGGGAGGCGAGGGAGCTGAGGGGAGGGATGGACGAGGGAGGGATGCAGGGAGGCAGAGGAAGGGACGGACGGATCGGGACTGGGAAGGGGAGGAGGGTAGGGTGCAGGGGAGGTGGAAGGGAAAGGAAGGGAAAAGGGACGGGAGGAGGTAGAGGGGAGTTGAGGGGATTGGACGGGGAGGGGTGGGAAGAGGAGGAGAAGGGGAGGGGAGCGGAAGGGGACGGGGAAGTGGGGGGACGGGAGGGGGAGGGAGGGGAGGAGGGGAGAGGGGGAGTGGGCGGGGAAGGGGGATGGTGAGAGGAAGGGGGATGGTGAGAGGAAGGGGAGGTCGAATGGAGGTAGGGGCGGGTGGTTGGATGCTCTTTTCAGCCACAGCAACGCGTGGCCGGATTCAGCTAGTATATAATATATATATATATATATACTCAAACGAACAGCGGTGGCGAATGTAGTCGATACAAAAATGGTGAGCATGTTAGAATTTATTTATAAGCTGGGATTTGAAATCCATGATTAAATATCTCATCTGATGATCTGAGATTTAAACTCCATCAGAAATCTCCCATCAGATATTAAAATCTATGCACAAATCTCCCACAGGAGATTTAAATCCCATAAATAAATCTCCATCAGAGACTTATCCAACCTCCACAGAAATTAAACCTCTCTTAAATTCCAAGCGACATAAAACTGGAAGACCTTCACAGACAAGACACGTGTCCTCACAGACAAGACACGTGTCCTCACAGACAAGACACGTGTCCTCACAGACGTCCTGTCCGCGGTTCTGACAGACAATACTGGTCCTTTAATGCCACGCTGCAGATGCGTCATTGCAAGAGCTGTTAATTAATTAGACGCATAACCCCCCCCCCCCTACCCAACACCCCATCGCCTTTGATGTTAGAGAAGGCGCCGCCATTCAGAAATAATCCAATTTCGACGACGGTCAATCTACGGCTAAGAGGATTTAATAAGAGTTCGTTAGTCACCTTTAGAGAAAGTAATCTGCATCGGTCACAGGAAGAGAGAGATAGAGACGCGCGGACGGACAGACAGATAGACGGCAGAAAGATAGACAGACAGACAGAGATACAGAAGACAGGAGAGACATAGAGATAGAGACAGAGATATAGAGACAAAGAGACAAGACGACAGAGAGGGGTTGAGGCATAGGCAAGAGGGTAAAATATTTAAAGGGAAGAGAGAGAGGTAGAGGGAGGGAGAGACACACACAGACAGACAAACAGACATAGAGACAGAAAGAGAGACAGACAATCTGACAGACACAAAAAGACAGATGGCTGGCTGGCTGTGGAGATTAATCCCATTCACGACTCATTAAAGACTCATATAAGCTAATATGAAAACAAACAAAACATGAAATACCAAATTTCTAGTCACATGCAACGCCCAACCCCTCCCCCCCTAATCCCAACTCGGTGCACGGAAGTGATACACAACCTACTTAATAAATTCACAGCTGGGTCATTCCAGCTCAACTCAACCAATGCCTCCCACCCAACCATCTCAGATTTGGCTGAAATTTTATCGACATGTTGCAGGGTATATTGGATGGAAAAATCCAAAGTTTTTAAGAAATATTTCAAATACTTTCCAAGATATTGTGGATTCCGTGACCCCACCCTCCGAAGGCCTTTCGCGAAACTTCGTGATGTCCACTTTTTGAGAGTTAATATCTCTAAAACGGTTTCACCAAATTGGATGATTTTTTTTATGCTTATACAGTTTCTTACTTAGATTACAGAAATATTAATAAAGTTGTTGTGTGTCCTATAATTTCAACTGAATTAAATATCAAAAGTGCCTTCACATTCATTTCATATCGCAGTTTTGCAATTATCAGTTATCAATATCTCCATATATACCAGGCACAATGCATTCATATTTTACATGTATACTGTCTATGTGGCTGGCAATTACTTGGCAAAGTTTTACTTGATCACTGATACCCATTTGCTGGATATCTGCTGTCAAAGTTGACTAAACCTTATATGGGGGGGTCGAAAAGAAAAAATATTCCCAAAAAGGATCAGAAAAATATCTATTTTTTATTGCATTTTCGGATAGAGCATGGTTCAATTGATAAGTGTTCCAAAAATCCCAATGGCGTTTTTTGTTTTAAGGAGTTTACAGTGTGCCAAAAATGGTCGTTTTTGGTATCGCGAGTTGCAATTGTGGATGGCACTTGGGTCATCAAGTGCCAAATCAACCAATGCCTCCCACTCTCCTACTTGATTTTTTCACCAAAAATCAATAATCATCTGGTCTGAAGAACTTGAAAATTTCAAGTGTCTACCGTGAAAACTGACCGAGTTATGGGGTACTGAAGTTGGTGGGTTAGACTGAAAAGTGAACGCAAATTTGCGTCTGCGAAATTTTTGTCATTTTCAGACGCCAATAACTTTGGATCTAAAGCAGATAAACACATTTGGTTTTCAGTTTTCAATTCTGTTCACAACATAGATTTGCATGGTCAAGTAACATTTGCTGTCTTTGATATGAGGAATTAATAAGAATTTTTGAAAAGTGTCCAAATATACCTTACCGAGTCAATTTTTGTCATGTTTGCAGACACAGTACACTGGCAAGACATGCAAGTAAGGAATAATTTTTGTGTTGTTTTATTCATCTAATGGTATAGTTGTAAATGTGCAATTTATTTGTGGTTTGGTATATAGGAACTACTGCAGAACCTTGCCAAAAACCCATCATCTCCATGGCATTGATAACTTCAACTGATCAAATGGGCATGTGGGATACCTGCTAAACAAGTCAAACATACATCATAAGAAAGCTAGAAGATTATTTACGAATTTCGAACAAGTGATTTTAGTAGCTTATCCTCAGATTACCAACAGGAGTTTGGTATCATACGAAAGGTTAATCACGAATTTTTAGCAAGTGTTTTTGATTTTATCCTCAAATTACCAACAGGAGTTTGGTATCTTAAGAAAGGCTAATCTTCTAGCTTTCATATATGATATGTTTGACTCGTTTATCAGGTGTCCCACATGCCCAATTGGTCAGCTGAAAGTGATTGCTGCCAAGGAGATGATGGGTTTTTGGTAAGGTGCTGCAGTAGTTCCTATGGACCAAAACACAAATAAATTGCACATTTACAACTATACCATTAGATGAATAAAACAACACAAAAATTATTCCTTACTTGCATGTCTTGCCAGTGTACTGTGTCTGCAAACATGACAAAAATTGACTCGGTAAGGTATATTTGGACACTTTTCAAAAATTCTTATTAATTCCTCATATCAAAGACAGCAAATGTTACTTGACCATGCAAATCTATGTTGTGAACAGAATTGAAAACTGAAACCAAATGTGTTTATCTGCTTTAGATCCAAAGTTATTGGCGTCTGAAAATGACAAAAATTTCGCAGACGCAAATTTGCGTTCACTTTTCAGTCTAACCCACCAACTTCAGTACCCCATAACTCGGTCAGTTTTCACGGTAGACACTTGAAATTTTCAAGTTCTTCAGACCAGATGATTATTGATTTTTGGTGAAAAAATCAAGTAGGAGAGTGGGAGGCATTGGTTGATTTGGCACTTGATGACCCAAGTGCCACCCATAATTGCAACTCGCGATACCAAAAACGACCATTTTTGGCACACTGTAAACTCCTTAAAACAAAAAAACGCCATTGGGATTTTTGGAACACTTATCAATTGAACCATGCTCTATCCGAAAATGCAATAAAAATAGATATTTTTCTGATCCTTTTTGGGAATATCTTTTCTTTTCGACCCCCCATATAAAGTTTAGTCAACTTTGACAGCAGATATCCAGCAAATGGGTATCAGTGATCAAGTAAAACTTTTCCAAGTAATTGCCAGCCACATAGACAGTATACATGTAAAATATGAATGCATTGTGCCTGGTATATATGGAGATATTGATAACTGATAATTGCAAAACTGCGATATGAAATGAATGTGAAGGCACTTTTGATATTTAATTCAGTTGAAATTATAGGACACACAACAACTTTATTAATATTTCTGTAATCTAAGTAAGAAATTGTATAAGCATAAAAAAAATCATCCAATTTGGTGAAACCGTTTTAGAGATATTAACTCTCAAAAAGTGGACATCACGAAGTTTCGCGAAAGGCCTTCGGAGGGTGGGGTCACGGAATCCACGATATCTTGGAAAGTATTTGAAATATTTCTTAAAAACTTTGAATTTTTCCATCCAATATACCCTGCAACATGTGGATAAAATTTAAGCCAAATCTGAGATGGTCAGGTGGGAACCTTCCTCTAAATTGGTTGAGTTGAGCTGGAATGACCCAGCTAGCACAACTGGAATATCCAATTCATAATGAATAAAAAAAATGTAATCTACTGATGAAACAGCAAACAATGAATGAGATATAGAAGTATCCTAATAATGGTAATCCCGAAGACTGCATGCCTGTATACAAAACAATATGGTTGCCAACGACTTAGCTAAAATAGAGCACTGCGACCTATAGTCGCATCCCATAATACAATGCGCTCACTAACCAAGTAATCAGCGCGAGATCTAAGTAAAACACCTTGTCAATGTGATTACTTAACTTAGCGATCGCAAAATAGTAAAACAGCCAAGTTAATAAATTATAAATATGGGAAAATATGCAGTAAATACGAGTAAATTTATATGAAATTCAAAGCTAAGGCCGCAGCAGCGCTCTATTTTATCGATTTAACGGTCAGCCATACTGTTTACATGGACGGGCATGCAGTCTTCGGCATTACCCTAACAATTATCAAAACAAATCAAATCTGATACGAGATAGCAGACAATGATTGCGACGCAGAAGTATCCGGCTGTGTTCTACAAGTCTCTCAAGTCTTTTTTCTTTGTTCGTGATTGGGCTGAAAGCACCTCTTAGTAGTTTCTTGAAAGGGCGCTATATAAATGCTCTGAATGAATGAATGAATTAATTAATCTTACCAGTCCTGAACAGCATTGAATGACTCCTCATTCGTTACGTCGTACATGAGAATGAAGCCCATCGCCCCTCGATAGTATGCGGTCGTTATCGTTCGGTATCTCTCCTGACCAGCAGTATCCTATAATAGGTGCAGAAATAAAAACCCATTCGTAAACTATAAATGGAATGAATAGGTCATCATTTTCCAGTCTACTTATAAATAGTTTTTAATGTTTGCCGAACTTCTGTGTGCATTTCTGAGCTTTGTACCGGTATGAGGAGGGCGTTATCAAAGTTCAGTTGCATTGCTTTATTGCAGCGCTGCTAGAGTTGGGAGCGCTTCTGAGTAGTCCCTGAACTTCCTGAAGAGGCAATGAGAAATTCTTGAATGAACGAATAAATGAATAATCCAATCAGCGCACTACCTAAATAGGTCATCCAATCAGTGTGCAACCTAAATAGGTCATCCAATCAGTGACCTACCAAGAAACGATCACAATTCATAACCACATACCACTAATTGGTTAATAGCACACTTGAATACGATGATCTTGCAGAGGAAAGGAGTTCATTATATAGCGAGGTCAAGCTGTGGCAAACGCTGCATGCAGGTAGTAAGGGGTTTACTATAGCCTGCTTTAATGGTAAGCAGTTCAGTAGGTGGCCGAGTAGCGAGAGAGCAATTCCGTTACCCTCTACTCTGGTAGTGCCAATCCCAAGGTTCGATAAAGGAGGAGGGCGACGCTAATCATCTTTATAATGACACAGCAGTCCCTTAGATATATAGCAAACGAGCATTCACTGGTAAGATATTATACAGCCACGGTTATGAGATGTTAGCGCCTTCATTTCCTTAGCCTCTGCATATGAGGGTGGTTGGGCGGACAGTCCTCTCCCTCGCCATCTCACCTTCCTCCAACCACAGTAAAAATAGACTCAATTTACTCGATGCAGATGCTGGGCGGATGTGCAGCCAATACCATGAAAAATGTCTGTTTAGCGGGAACTTGAGCAGACGGCCTCTGAAAAGCGTGTAATTACAATTATCGTATAATTACGACACTTGACACAAAAAATAAATCGTCAGTAGGTTATAGCAAGAGGATGTAGAACGCTCTAGAATATCAACTGTCAGCGCAAAAATTATACGAGTTATAGGCCTAGGCCTACATACAAATAATTACGCTACAACTGATTTTTAACAATTAACCGTTTGTCTTCCTGAGACAGGCAAGGCCGTATTTAGGGTGTTTTAAACTTTGAACAGAGGGCTAAAGATGGATGGATGCACAGAACAGATATGCGTGGCGTCATTGGACATATGAACCTGCCTGACGGCAGAGAACCAAAGAAGAAGAAACTTTGAACACCCCCGAAATGAAATAATGTAGGCATAAAAATGAAATAGTGCATTTACAAATGCATGATGTAAGAACTAAGGGGTTTTAATCTTGAAGCCTTATTTCTATCTGAAATTTCACAGTCGGTTAGATCACGACAATGATCTAATCATGATCATGATAATGTGAGGATGCTGAAGATCGAGTAAACACCCCCCCCCCCACTACCCCAAACACAATCCTGGCTACGGCCTTGTCATTAACAGGTGCAGGAAGTAATAACTTTTAAAAAATTCCGCCCAGCCGACCCACCCCCTCCGCCGTCGCTAACGCAGTAACGGATCCACAGGCGATTCATAGAAGCGGAAGCACCCCCCCCCCCCCGCGGTCCGCTAAGACTTGTAACGACGTCACATGATGGTGTGGAGTCTCTACGCAACGTGTAATCCATGCACGTCTGCAGCGTCCACGTATACACAGCCGTCTACTCTATACGCTTAATCTCAGATAATTACACGCAAAGCTCGGCCTTCCTAGGCCTATGTCAGGCCGATCTATGCCCAGCCATTGAGATGCAAAGTCTATATATACATATATATATAATACACCGCCAGGCATAAAAAAACAAAGCCCCTGGAAAAATTGTTATCATTTTAACAACATTCAAACAATCTTCAATGAAATTCAGGAAATTTGAAGCTAAATAGCAGGCATTGACTGCGATTTATCTATAATTATAATTTATCACAATATATATATATATATACATATATATATGTGCGTGTGTGTGTGTGCATGTGTGTGTACGTGTGTGTGAAAAAGAAGTAGAGGAGCAGTCCCTTAACTAACTCCACCGCTGCTCACACTCTGGCAGTGCTAGTCCCAACTCAGAAAAAGGAGGAGGGTGCCACGGTGCTAATGATATATATATATACATAGTTCGATGCGTACGCGTACCTTATATAAGGTACGCGAATAATACGTGCGTACCTTTCAAAGAATAAAATACGCGTACCATACGCGTATTTTATTTCTGAGTATTAATTATCATTATGTCAATGTTTTGACGCTTCACCGATATTAAATGTATACTCACTTATTGGCACATGCAAACAAAGTGACGTCACCAGCGTATTTACGTTATCATGAACGGCCTGAGGTGATTTTTGTGATTATATAACTTTTCAAGGCTTTAATACTTGTAAATGAGTATGTTACACCATGACATGGCATGCATAATCAATAATCCATGACTTATAGCATGTGCCACGGTTAAGTGTTGTACCGTACCTTTTACGTACCCTTCAATAAGGTACGTTAAAATACGTACGTACCTTTCAAAGAATATAATACGTACCATACGTACCCTCGAACTATGTATATATATATATATATATATCTCGCACATTGTTGTTGAACTGAAATTAAGGACTAATCTCATATATATATATATATATATATATATATATACATACATATATATATATATATGTATATAGCTGGCTCTGAAAGCCAGTCATGGATATAATGAAGTATCAACGAGCATAGTTCGAGGGTACGTATGGTACGTATTATATTCTTTGAAAGGTACGTACGTATTTTAACGTACCTTATTGAAGGGTACGTAAAAGGTACGGTACAACACTTAACCGTGGCACATGCTATAAGTCATGGATTATTGATTATTCATGCCATGTCATGGTGTAACATACCGGGTACTCATTTACAAGTATTAAAGCCTTAAATTACTTGAAATGTTATATAATCACAAAAATCACATCAGGCCGTTCATGATAACGTAAATACGCTGGTGACGTCACTTTGTTTGCATGTGCCAATAAGTGAGTAATTTAATATCGGTGAAGGGTCAAAACACTGACATATAATAATACTCAGAAATAAAATACTCGTATGGTACGCGTATTTTATTCTTTGAAAGGTACGCACGTATTATACGCGTACCTTATATAAGGTACGCGTACGCATCGAACTATGTCAACGAGCCCTTCATTTTCTTAAGCTCGGCATATGAGGAGGGCAGGGGCAAGTCCTCTTCCTCACCGTCTCATCTTCCCACCAACAGTGTACAGTCAGTGTACTCATTGTAGCTGAGTTCGCCAGGGGTGCTGGTGGAGCAGAAATCTTTAACCAAAATTGTACCCCATTAAAGAGAATTTGACCCCCACCCCGACACACACATACATACATACATACACACACACACACACACACACACAAGCGTACAATACATAATTACATATCCATGCTGGACTAAGCATCATTTTATTTAATGCAATACATGTACATCCATTGTACAGACACAGACATACAGACCAGCAAACACACACACCAACATATACAGACACCAACACACACATACAAGCAAGGGCGGATACAGAAACTTTGGACGGCGGGGCCAAAAATTCTTGGTCTTGGGTCCGGGAAAAATTTTAGGCCTTGGGTGGGAAATTTTTCTTTCGTATCCGCCGAAAAAGTTGATGACTTTTTTTTTTTTTAGTCATCCGGCCAAATTATACCATTTTGTCTGCCAAAAAGTTGATGACCTTTTTTTTAGTCCTCAGATTCATTCTGACTTTTAGAAAACATGCCATTCCAAATAGGGGGGGGGGCCGCAATGCATGGGTGTTTCTTAATAGGGGGGCCAAATTGTACAATATATACATTGTTCCACAGCATGTTCAATCCAAATGGGGGGCCACGATACATGGGAATTCTAAATGGGGGGCCATGGCCGAAAAAGCCCCCCCCCCCTGGATCCGCCCCTGCATACAAGGACGCATACACTGTCGACAAGACAGACTTAGAGCAGGCGATGTAGACAAACAAGACGTGCTACCAACAACGAACGACTATTCCTCCCAGGCCTTCGTCATCATGCATTCGGGCATTCGAGCGGCGATATATATATACATCAGTGTTATATTCGTTAACGGAAACGATAAGTCGAACTGAAAATAATCCATTCCGTTAACGGTAAGTATAACTAGTGTTGTGAGGCGGAAATCTTTCCCGGAAAGTTTCATATCTTTCCGGAAACTTTCGGAAACTTTCCGACGTATCTTTCCGGAAAATTTCCGAAAAATTTCCGATATTTTTCCATCAATACAATATTACTAAATAACAATTTATATCCATAAATATGCTTAAACATCAATCACTGTAAGCTATATTATATAGTAATTGCTGATTTTTTCATTCAATAAACAACACTTATTGCTTATTGTTTAGTGTACACACCGACAATACATTTAAGAATTAGTTGCAATCAGACTTCACTGTTATTATGGAGAATTTGTTTATGATTTGGTCACCTAACTCTTCTTATTTTTTTACTTCTCAAAATATGAAACAAAAACAGCAATTGATTCAGTACACTATAGACACCAAATGTTTTAATAAGTACTGCAACAGATTAATTCCTACATATATTATATACCATTATTTTATGCTTGAAATATGATGTTATTGGCAATGCCATTGCAGTGTGAGACTAATCTATTTTCAAATCTGCTTTTCTTGGTAAGCAGCAAAGAATATGTTTTGGTTTAAAATTTCTATCTATGAGTTGTTGCCTTGAGTAAGCAGTGTATGGACAAGAAAAAGCTTTTTTTATTATCTTATGTAACCTTATTTATTTATTTACTGCCCATAATTATTTTCTTTAATTTATTACTTCTGAAATCCCTTACATTCTTTCCTTACTTTCAAGGATTCAGCTAATTTACATCACCATTTAACTGTTGCAATATAATAGCACAGTGAAAGAAATAGCTGAGCAGGTTCAAAGCAGCTGCCATAATGTCAAATTGTCAGATATTCCGAAATGAAAGCATTTAATTGGTCATTTTATTTCTTTAAGGTGAACATTTCCCACATTGCCAATAAAATGAACTTTAAAAACTCAAATTTTCATATGTTTTATGATAGGGAAAATATGACATTATGTGTTAGATGTATTTTTCGGTCTACAGAAAGTTTCCGGAAAGTTTCCGGAAAGTTTCTGGAAAGTTTCCAGAAAGTTTCCGGAAAAATATCTTTCCGGAAAAGCTACATCACTAAGTATAACGATAACTGAAAATATTCTAAGAACGAAAACTGAACGGAAACGGAAATAAATGATGCCGAACTGAATAAAAACTGTAACGATAATTAAAATCCGAACGGAAATTATACACATTTATGACTAAAAATAGAAATGAAGTAATTTACTTACTGACTTAAATTAGCGGTGAACCAGTCTTTCGTTGGACTATGTTATAGAAATGAAGTAATTTACTTACTGACTTAAATTAGCGGTGAACCAGTCTTTCGTTGGACTATGTTATAGAAATGAAGTAATTTACTTACTGACTTAAATTAGCGGTGAACCAGTCTTTCGTTGGACTATGTTAAGAGAAAGTCGTTAATCTCGCGAGATTTCTCGGTATATAACGGTATTATCGTTCACAGTGTTGTCGTTCAGCGGTTCTTTTCGAGAATGTCGTCAAGTTTAGCTCGTTTGTTGTCCGGTAGGAAAAGGGAGAGTCCAGTTTGGGAATATTTTGAGTATTGTGAAGAGTCTGGCAAATCGAAGTGCGTTGTGATCGATGAGAAAACGGGAAATGAGTGTGGCGTATTTTTGGCAGGGAAGAACTCGAGCAACTTGATCAGCCACTTAGCACGCTTTCATAAAGTAAGATTAATTAAGAATGGTAACCTGAACTGAAATTATTTAAGAACTGTACCTTGAACTGAAATTATTTAAGAACTCGAAGTTGAAGTTGAACTGAAATTATTTAAGAACGCGAAGTTGAAGTTGAACTGAAATTATTTGAGAACTGAAACTGAACTGAAACTGAAATTACTTCCAGCCGAACTGAACTGAAACTGAAATAGAAATTATTTTGTGAAGTAAAATAACACTGATATACATATATTTATATATAATATGAATATATATATATACACACACACAGCTGGCGCACCATAAATCTAACGAATGGCGACAATAGGTCCAGCGACGATGACGACCCGCATGGGTGTATGCGACGCTAAAAATAGACGACCGCGATTTAATAACAACCTTCTCTCCTGAGGCGGGCGGCTAAAGCAGGCGGATAGTGCGGGTAGGGGCACTGTATATTAAATAAAATGTGTATATATACGTATTCTGTATAAATATACATTATACATGTGTGTATATAATTGTATATATATATCATTGTACATGTATATATTATATATATATATATATAATATATGCAGCAGCATTTTGTACGGGATGTGGTCCGGGTCATGCATGTGGTATAGAGCTGTGCTGAGGGTGATCAAAGAGACAGATAAAGAGAGAGTGACAGAGACAGAGAAGGAGACGCATGCTGAATAGAACGAGAGGGGCGGACAGTTAGGCAGAGACATAGGGAGAGACAGATATACAGACAGACATGCAGACAGAGAGAAACAGACCGACATAAACACCGAGACAGAGACCGACACTGGTAGTGTACGGTCAGCATACAACTTTGTCAATATGGCGCAGCATATATGGACAGAAATCCTGCCCTAGCACATAATTATATATATATATATTATATATATATATGTATATATATATATATATATATATATATATATATATATATATATATTAGATGACAACAGGTGGCCAGTCCTCTCCCTCACCGTCTATCCATCCAACCAACAGCCCACGCGTGGGTCAGTATCTCCACATTTAGAACTGACATCACTTAGTGACAACACTCAAGAGTACAAGACACATGCAGAAACTCAAGCAAGCAGTCCTACGACAAACGACTTCAACTAAAGAGTGAAAAAAATTGAATGATTTCTTCAAGGGGAATGTCCCAGAACTGCTGCGTTCATTTTATACATCAACGTGGAACATGTTCGAGCAGAGTAGGCGAAATGAAGTTGAGAAAATGCAGAGTATGGTTACTGGGTGAAAATGGTGGTTAATGCAGTCTTTACCATAAATTATGGAATATTATTATCTGGAGTTTGAATCCAAGAGTGAAGAAGGAACTTAGAGGAACACGAAAAGACTGATAGAGGTGATATGAAAATAATAGATAATTTTATCGTATAAATGGATGGCATGATGATTGTATTGTATTGTATTTAAACATTTATAAAGCGCCTCTAGTAGGGTGAACCGTTCAGAGGCGCTCCCAGTGCGCAAGGCCCCGCGAGAAGAAACAGGTTTTGAGAAGAGACAAAGCAGAAGAGAGACTACCAGAAAGAAGTGTAGAGCGAACAGAAGGAGAAAGAGCATTCCAAAGAGAAGGACCAATTGAGACAAATGATCGAGACTGAGCCATAGTAGTTCTAGACCGAGGAACCAAGAGGTCAAATCTGTTGGATGAACGAAGTGGACGATGGGAGGAAGCCGAGTGAGGACGAAGTAAAACATTAGTCAGATATTTTGGGGCAAGACCCCGTTGAGCCTTTAAGATCAGAGTGAGGATCTTGAATTGTGTGCGAGCACGGAGAGGATGATGGTGATGATGAGATGATTATGATGATGGTGATGATAATAATGAGATGATGATAATTATGGTGGTGATAACGATGAAGATCAATCAATCAATCAATTTTCGTTTAATCAGATGGTAGCGGTTGATGATAACGATGATGGATGTGGTCACGATGATGATGATGATGATGATGATTTTACACTGATGAAACAGCACGATACGCTTAAAACACGAAATCCCGACTCATTCCACAAACAGACTGCACATCCCAAGGTGACTTGTTGCACCATGCAGCAGCACAAGCAGAGCAAACACCATCCTCAATACTATTTGCTCACTCCTCCACTCGTCGCTCTTGCAACCTCCGACCGTGATCGGAGCAGAAGTGGAACCACCCCGAGCGTCCCGAACGTCTTTCCCGCCCTGCCCTGTCCTCCCCCCTCTGCCAGGGCGCCGAACAGCCGTCGCCCACACCCGGCCAAGGAGCAGCGCCAGCAGCAGAAATGACGACAAACGCTCGTGCGCGGAGGAGTGTTCCCTCTGTCGTCAAAAATCGATAGGACAAGAATCTTTGGCGACAGACAGGCAGACAGACAAACAGACAGAGACACACACACACAGATAGACAGACAAACACATTGACAGACACCCACAGAGATGTAGAAACAAACAGTTACAGACAAAGGCAAACAGACACAGACAGACAGACAGGCAGATAGACACAGAGACAGACAGACAGGCTGAGAAATAAATCGACAGACACCTACACACTGACCGAAAATGGCAGAAAAACAGAGATAGCACAAAGACATACAAACACCGGCATAGAAACTGAGACAGACGGGAAGAGACAGACACAGACAGACACACACACACTGACATAGAAACTGAGACAGACAGACAGACAGACAGACAGAGACAGAGACAAGGCGCGACATCTTGCGCGAACGGTTTTATTAGGATCGTCGTCGTAGTAGAGACGTCGTCGGTCGTTAGATGTCGTCGCTAAGATTCATGCAGCGCCACCTGTTGCTTCTCTCTCTCTCTCTCTGAACCAAAGACGACCAATCGGTGGATCCGTTCTGGCAGAAAAGGGGGACCGCCCCCTCCGCACCCATGGAGCGAACGGTGGGGAGTGGAGAGCTGAAACGGTTAAAACTGACCATTCCATATTGAAGGACCAGAGGCTCTATTAGAGAATATACGGGAATTAGTGCGAGGGGTCAAGAATATATGGTCAGTGAAAAGCATCAAGGCAACAACAATGTGTCTAATAGTAATTTTCAGTAGAGAAATAGGTTAGAAAATAAATAAAAAATACATATAATATTATTATATAGTAAGAGGTAAGACTATATTATAAGCAAAGCAAGAGGAGGCAAGGTGTACATGTACAATTGTACATTGTATCAGATTACTGCAAGTGTAAGTCTGAGCTTCTTGACGTTTCTTGAACAAGCAATGATTTTACTGCATGAAGTTCATTTCAAATAAGCCGTGGTGAAATCAATTGTATCTATGTCAATATTATTTTTCTTCTGTAGGTAAAGAGCACAAGGATCAGATCTGCCAACTAGCATACATGCTTGGCAATGTAGGTCATACCGATATTCGTGAAGAAATGTATGCCACAATTGTCATTAAGCAATTGAATTGAAGATTATAATGACACCAGTCATTAAGGTCACACTAGTCAATAAAGCAACGTATGTGACACCAGTCATTAAGACAATATCATCATCATCATCATCATCACGAGTGCCTGACAACAGTCATCTTGGCAGCGATGGGTTATGGGTACGAATATATGATCTAAATTGTTTGCGATCATGCCAGTCATCAAAGCAGTACTAGTGAGGTCTGTCCAATTCTATTTTGTACATAATAAATTTAATAAGAGGAAGTGACTATATATAGTAACAATGCCAAGGCACGAAAATAAAATGGCCAATTCTCAGCTCAGGTGCCATAAAACCCAATCAATCAATCAATCAATCAATCAATCAATCAATCAATCAATCAATCAATCAACCAACCAACAAACCATTCACCCAACCATCAGACCAATCGATCGATCAATCAATCAATAAATCAATAAATAAATAAATCATTCTCAATGTATATCTTTTCAGTGCTGCCCTCTTCGCTGAAAAACGAAACGCTTTAATTGCTCAACATAATTTATATATCTCTTCTACTTGACTTCTGATGGTTTTATTGTTGTCTCAGGTTAGTTATTCAATGTTCAACCAAACAATACTTTAGTTTTCTCTGCTTTTAATCTTTTACTCGTCTCATCAATCTACGTCACAACTGTCAAACAGTAACAGTACTTATTTCCCAGTGTTTAATGACATCTTGACGTCACCCTCCCAACGTATCCAGCCCGGGCACTGGCACTACCCAACACTACACTAGGAACAGAGTTTCAATTTCACAAGCTGTTTCAGTTTAAACGACACTGTGTGATAACAAAGATCATTAGCGTCGCCCTCCTCCTTCACCCAGGCTTGGGACTGGCACTGCCAAAGTGCGAACAGTGCCTGGGTTTTTCAATTTCCTGCAGTGCAGCAAAGGCAGCATATGTATATTATGTACATGCCACACGAATAACAGCCACGATAGCAATATAGGTCATGTCAATCACCCATGCATTATTATTATTATTATCATACACTCATACAGTGTCCAATACTCTGCAATATTCATTCAGCCAATCTCTCTGGCAGCCAATAGTAAAGATAGCTTCCTCCGTCCTAGACTACAGTGGCAATAACACAACTAAAACGCAGTTCACCTGCTGTTGGTTGGGTATTTGTGTGTGTGTGTGTTTGTTTGTGTGTGTTTGTGTGTGCCCGTGTGTTTGTGTGTGTGTGTGGGGGGGGGGAGGTGGTGATATTTTATACAGCTGGTGGCGATTCAGGGATCACGCGCTTAGGTAAGTGAATTAAAAAAATAAACCTACAAAGAAACAAAACGGCATCTCGGTAATGCTATATCTTAATTCCTGGTCTAAGAAAATTAATGGCATTCCTACTTGCTGTGGAGATTTAACACAACCAAACACACACACACCCACATCCGCCTACACACCCACCTACACCCACACACACACACACACACACACACACACAAGCACATATACTAGAGTAGACACGCTCCCTGCATACACGCCGGAGATCCTTATACTATTCTTTTCCTTTACTCGCCACTCTCAGCTCCTATTATGTATTCAAAGCCCGTGCACGTGGCAAGAAGGTCTTACAAATAAATGAGGACAAACAAACGAAAGACTGGCGAAAAGCGACACTTGGCAAGTCAAGCAGTCCATGAAGTTAAGTTGAATGAAGGCATATAATACCGTATTATTATACCGTACGTTGCTCTGTTTGTTTACTACTCTCATAGAGATATTATTAGACACACTCAACGCATTTGATATTCTTGACCAGCCAGTAGTTCAATGACAGCATGGAACTGACCAGCATGAGTTAGGATTGTCGACCTCACATGGTTGTCCTACGGTGGCGAAGCGAAATATACCAGATTAACATTACATTACAGTATTATTAATTACAGCAGCAGTTTCATATTGACTCAGCACTTCTCAGTGCTGCACAAAAGCTGCACAAAGTAGACCAGATCATTGACAGAGGAATGCCTTGACACATCTGGCGAGTTGGATGTGGGTTGATTGATTACCAAGAATTATGCTATGAGAATACACATGACATCAGACAAGCATCACTTATCAAGACAACCCTGTTGGACAAAGTCTTTCAAAGGGAGGACTCCCCCTTCATCCACACTTTGGACTGGCCCTGCAGAGTACAAACAGTGGCGAAGTTGCGCTTTAACAAGTGTGCTCCTTTATCTTTTATCATGTGCTTCTGAGTACTGCGTCAAGGATTCTAATTTTGAATGTTTTTCCATTTTTATAGCGCCCTTTCAAGCTCGCTACTCAGAGGCACTCCCGACTACAGCGCGGAAACTGCATCAGAGTTTCACACCGAAGCGCACGAGCAATTGCGAGTGAAGGACTTGCTCAAGGTCACTACGTGGCAGCTTGAGGTGGATTCAAACCTGGAACCCTCCTACGTAACCACCGAACCAACCACTATACCAAATAGTGGGAATCAAACTGCACCAACGTCACCTTGAGATATTATTGACAGACTAGCTGAACCCGGCCACGCGTTGCTGTGGCTGAAAAGAGGCTCCCCTCCCCCTCCCCTCCCTCTCCCCCCTCTCCCCTCCGCTCCCTCCCCACCGTCTTCGTCCCGCTCCCTCCGCTCCTTTCCTCCGTGACGCCCGCTTTGGGGAAAGGCCTCCCTCCCCCGCCCCTCCACTCCCCTCCCCCCTCGACCTCCACCTCCCCTCCCCCTCCGCTCCTCCCCACCGTCTTCGTCCCGCTCCCTCCGCTCCTTTCCTCCGTCACGCCGTCAAGGCCGCTTTGTGAAATTTTGAATCGCTTATGACGTCAGAGGACGCGACATCATTGATGTTTAGTCTGCTGTGTTTGGAGACATCGTTTGTGAAATGTGGCAGCCGTGTGGGACGTGTTGAATTTGTAAATGGCGGACGAACAGATTGCAAAGTTCACTTTTTTGGAAAAGATTGGGTTTTTTCATGGAAAAGAAATCTAAAGACACGGTGCTATTGGAATGGAAGGTTCTGGTAAATTTTCACAACAATCGCTGCGTAACTTTCGGCGTGATTGTAACATTAACTATTGGAAAGTTTCATTTTTATTTATATAGATTGAAAGTGGCCAGTAGGAGTGCAGTGCATATCAGTGTCTGATGTTACCAGGCATAAGTTTTAATCAGAGCGTTGGATCAGAGGTGACAGAGAGCCAGCATAATATGGCTGCATGTAGCCTCCTCACATATATAGTCCTCCTCCTCCTGGCTTTTATGACTGGCGCAGAAATCAAATTACTCAGATTGTTGATACTCGCAATTATTAATGCCTGAAAAGCCATGATCATGAATTGCAAATTATCAATTATGACACGTGAGCAATTTGCTGCCGCGGGTCAAGAAGCTGTAGGGCGGGTCAGAGATAGCGAGACAGACAGCCAGGCCGAGAGAAACAAAGTGAGACAGCCAGACAGAGCAAGACAAACACACAGACAGACAGAGAAAGCAAGACAGAGTCAGACAGACATCAGGACACACAGACAGAGTGAGACAGAGCAAGACAAACACACAGACAGACAGAGACAGACAGAGAAATCAAGACACACAGGCACACAGGCAGAGTGAGACAGAGCAAGACAAACACATAAACAGACAGAGAAAGCAAGATAGAGTCACACAGACAGTGTGGCAAAGCCAGACAGAGACAGACAGACTGAGATAGACAGAGCAAGGCAAACACACAGACAGACAGAAAAAGATAGACAGATATGCGCCTCTGAGTAGTTTCTTGAAGAGGCGCTATATAAATTCTAATAATGAATGAAAGATATATAAAGTGAGACAGATGAACCTGGAAAGCAGGACAGAGACAGACAAAGAAAGCAAGCAATACACAGACACAAAGCGAGACATACAGAGAACAAAACAGAGAGATACAAAGAGAGGGAGAGACAAAGACTGAGAGAGAGACCACAACAACACAGCTGTTGAGTCTCAATGCAAAGGAATGCAGAGTGAACTTCAAAGAGCACTGACTCTCCTTATAGCATACTGCTGGACTTCATCATTAAAATGCAAGTCATGGTCTGTTGGACAATACAGTCCTTATGATGGGCACGGTCCTCTGGCAATAGAATATATTTGCTATTAATAACCACAGGCAAGAGAGAACATGTGGTTTCTCAACTTGTCAACATGCAAAGGACTCACTATTGAATTATTATTTTCATTATTTGTATCATCGTCGTCGTCGTCATCTTCATCATTCTCCTCCTACTCCTACTCCTCCTCATCATCATCGTCGTCATCATCTTCATCAATCTCCTCCTACTCCTACTCCTCATCATCATCGTCATCATCATCATCATCTTCATCAATCTCCTCCTACTCATCATCATCGTTGTCATCATCATCATCGTCGTCATCGTCATCTTCATCATTCTCCTACTCCTCCTCCTCATTATCATCACCATCGTCCCAACCACTGGCTATATTATTTAAGGAAAGAAAGGAATTTTCTACGACATGGAATGTCAGCAATGTTCCATCAAAGAACAACAGAATTCTAGTGTCTTCAGTGTTCAATATTCAGCAAAGCGCTTAAGACATTGGATTCCCTGAAGGTCGAAATGTCAGACCATGGTGAAATTCTGTTACTAAATGAGTACCAGGTATACGTTGATAGTGCAGCATTGGGGAACTCAGTCACAGTAGGGAGATGATAACCAGATCATTGAACAGAAACTATACATAGGATGTATGCAATTTATGTATGTATGTACGTATGCATGCATGCATTTATATATGTACAGTCAGGCCCGGCCCTAGGGTTTGCGGGGCCCAAGGCAGCAGCGGGTCCTCAATACGGCACTGGTGGGGAGATTCACCTAAGATGGGATATTTAACGTTGTTTTCCAAATTTCTGTTGAGCTAAGAGCACTATTTTAAAATAAACCACACTGATATAGCCTATACATATCTGACTTTCAAATGATGCATATAAATTTTAGCAAGTTTCCAAGAATACAATATTATTGTCATTAAAAACAATTAGGCCTACTAATGTCCCATTTTAAGCAACTATAATTATGCATAAGATAGGACGATAATATCCATAATGTTAGATTGTAAAAATTTAGTAATGTGATATAACATAAGAGAACCTGAAAAGTTTCAATTATCAATAAAATCAAGACAGCAGTAAGCTTACCGTAAGTATTAATAGTTTGCTAGGTTGAGTAGGTCTATAATTAATAATTATATGCGATATAAATGTTATCCGAAACTCGTGACAGACATTCTCTGCATATAGTAGCAGAAATATATGTATGCGTGTCCCATCTTAAAAACCGTCCAATCTTAGGTGCCTTTCCCCTACAACCTTATGTAGGCCCATCGAAGTAATGCAAAATCATCGGCGCCCACATTTAGAGGCCCCGGAAATTGAGAATTTTTAACAATTAAGGCCTGCGTTTTGGTTTTTGACAAATATCGTTGTGTCAAAGCACTGATTATGCTAATTATTATTCACAAAGTGAAACGGATAAATTTACATTTAGACACCTCAGCCTTAGCTCTCCATGGTCTAAATTTCCTGCTTTGCAATTTCTAAGCTCTCGCTAAAATATCACCACTGGCACTAGGGCTATCACTGTGTTTTGACCTCTCCTGCAAAAATGTATGCGGACGTCTATTTGCGAATTTGTAGCAAACTTAGCAGCAGCGGGTCCTCAAGCTGCTTTCAAGCATAAATTTACGCAGTTGATTTCCTGTCACTTGTGTCAATTGAAAGATCCTAAATTGATAAATTTACATTTAGACACCTTGATAATTATTCTATAAACAGGCCAACGCTAAAAATGTAGGCTAGCTGTGATTCGCATTCACGTGGCAAATTGACTAGAAGCATAGTTGCTATGCGACGCAACTATTGTAAATCTCAACAACAAAAATTATGGTCAGCAGCGCGGGGCCCTTGAAGCGCGGGGCCCAAGGCGGCTGCCTCGCTCGCCTTGCCCTAAGGCCGGGCCTGTGTACAGTACGTATGCGTATATGCATGAAAGTATGTATGTATGTGTGTATGTATACATGCATGCTTGTATATATCAGAGCACGTTTACAGCACTTTTAACCCTTTACTGACCACAGTGCAGTAAATAGTATGGAAAGTATAGTATTCGTCATCGGTAAAGGGTTAAGTAACTCATATAAATGGCGCTGCAACACACCCATTGCCAACCTATGGGAATCACTGAACAAATTTCACACATAACAAGACAAGCAGAAAATGTTCCGTGAACTTTTAAAGACGCTAGTGATCCTAACATCACGTCTCGTGGGCAGTGGTGGCAGATTGTAAACTATGTATGAGAGGTTTAGTAGGCGAGGGAGAGGACTGGCCACCCACTCACACACGCGCGCGTGCTAAGAAAATTGATGTCAATAAACGTTGAAGCCCACGTCAAATGCAGACAGATGTTCGCATGGTTAGCTTAGAACTGAACTGAATTCACCAACATACACATCACAACTATATTGCAAAATTTCTAATTGTAAACGTTCAGCGCAGGTAGTGATTTTTTAAAATGAATATTTACTAGTCTCAAAAATTTAACATCGTGTATTTTGGTTAAATTCTGCTAATTTGACATATGTTACCCAGTACGACAAAAAAGGACAGTTTTGAGAAGTGCATAGATCTATAGAATCAGATTATACCCTGGCATGACCCTAGGGAGCAACATGTAACACCGACAACTACTGTAGAGTGTTTTACAAAGTCATTGGTAAGTGCAACTGGTAACAGTTACACAGTGAGAGGTAGCCAACAATGAGAAAACATTGTTATCATGCATTTTCAATGTAAATCCTACAATTGTTATTTCACACAGAGCGCATTCATCAATGGCGTGTCAATGCGAATCAATAAAACAGTTATAAAAAAATTCTGCCTACGAACAGCAAACAGTAAATGCTTATAAGCTGAAATTCCCACCACCTGCCAGATGCTATTGTATTGCTGAAAAAAGGTCACATTACAATGGCCAAAGTACAACAGGCATATTACAAAGGTTTCATTACAATGGACACAGCACTTACAAACGGCATTTTACAAAGGCTTTATTACAATCACAAAGGCCAAAATACAATGACTGCATATCACATGGAACATTTCAATGGACACATCACAACTTAGGCTATAATCTTACAAAAAGTCCACACTGGCTCCCGGATTTTTTATGCTGCCGCTGAACACCTGTATTTGTTTGTATACATGTGCACTTGTTATATAGCGCCCCTTCAAGCTCTCTTTACTCAGAGGAGCTCCCAAATGCAGAGCAGACACTGCATCGGAGTTTCACGCCGAAGCACTGAGCAATTGTGTGTGAAGGACTTGATCAAGGTCCTTACGCTGCAAGGTGGATTCGAACCTCGAACCTTCCGGCTACAAGGCAACGACACCACCACTACACCACCGCGCCTCACGAGGTGGGACAGCAGAGCACCTGTAAGTACATTCGAACTAGACCCCCTTCATGCGGTGCCAGACTAAGATATGTATCGTGTTTCCAAACTCACCCAGATCTGAAGTTTGACTCCCCCAGATCTGAAGTTTGACTCCCCCAGATCTGAAGTTTGACTCACCCAGATCTGAAGTTTGACTCACCCAGATCTGAAGTTTGACTCGCTTGTCCTGTCGGAAAACCGTCTTCACCTTAAAGTCGATGCCGACCGTACTGACGAACGCGGACGTAAACGAATTGTCCGCGTAACGGAAGAGAAAAGACGTCTTTCCGACGCTGCTGTTTCCGATAATTAGCAGTTTGAACATGTAATCAAAGTTCTGATCGGCCGCATCCTTCGACCCCTTGCCGTCAGTAGTCGTGTTATTCGTGTCGCCCTTCTGCCATGGCACGTAGTTGGTATTATTATCCATGCTACAAGCAAACTATGCAATTGAATTCTGAAATCATATATGAAAAGTGATAAGGCTGGATAAGGGAAAGAGGGAATTATCTCTGTGCTAGATTTAATTAAGTAAAATATCAGTAACAATGAGACTCATCAAGGCAGGCAGGCAGACAGTAGAAGCCCCTGGCTAGGACAGGTCATTTTGGAGCATGAGTAACATTTTATCTTATTGACGGTCAGAATCCTGGCCATCCACCTTCTTCCAAAACGACACTGTGACGACAAAGTGGAGGACTGAAAGTATAGACCATCTGCAGGTTTCACCTCAACGCAGACAACGCTGTGGCCAGGAAATCCCGCAAGCCACGCCCAAAACATGGACCAATTGTTTGTATATACTCATTGACATCGTTCACACGTTTACTGCATTGATTAAACTGTTTTTAGTTGCTCTTCAAAGTTTCAATGCCGACTTCAAACGTCCTGCGCTATAAAATATGTCACATAGCTTCGATAAAAATTCTCGTGCAGACTACGGCCTTGTTTAGAACTTCACCTGTCAATCTGTAGCTTAGTTTAAGGATAAAAGATAACTTTTAAGAAACGAAGGTAATAATTATGTATGCACAAATATTACACGTTGCAGAGCTGAACTGCAAGCAGCTTTGCAACTTAGAAACTTTCAAGAAATTCGCATACTACCTAGCTTGAACATTCTAGGCCACTCGTTTCATGAGGTGGTGGTCGTAGGCGTAAAATATCCATAAACCAGTCCAAAGCTCAGAACAAGTCCAGAAAATGACATGTACTCACCCGAATTTCAATTAGATTCAGACGACTGTCCGATGTTATATCTAAAACTTGCACTTAATAATGATTTTGTTTATTATATTCCAATCGCAAATCCGCTTCGAAGCACTCGCCAGCCCTACGCCGTGTATGTGTGTGAGCTAAAAACTACGAAACGGTCTCGTGACGTCACCAAATAGGTCACCAATCATTCGCTGATGAAGTAGGTCGTAAAAGTGACATCACGTAACGAAGATGATTCCTTCTCGGTAAGAAACCACAGCACGTGCTACGTCAGAGAGTTTTTTGTTTTCAAATAATGTAAGTAAGCGCTAAAATTAGAATTTTTCTCTTATTCAACAATCCGATTATGGTAAACAGTTACGCAGCACGAACAAATTAGACAATTGAAACAGATTACAAGAACGCAAATCACAGAAGAAATAATTTATAAATTTGCAGCCATGCTAGGCTCTTTATGTACATTAGCTTAGCTGCCACCTATGGAATATTGAATCTGCACCATCGAGGCCTATATAGGCCTACACCTCTGCACTTTGACAGAATGGAGATATCAAAAGCAGTTGTATTGCATCAAATAAAATCGGTTTCTGCGAAGCGAGCTGATTCATCGAATCATCGGGCATGCTTTCGGCAACATTCTTTGCATCCACGAACAGCGTTCCTTTCCTCCAACTGAGTAAACTGCGTATAAAAATTAGCCTGATTTGACATAGCGATCGCATTTAACAAATATTTCTTAGATAGTCGCTAGTTGTAGCGCTTTATCATTTCCGATGTCGTGATAGGCCTAACGAGGATGTTGGCGCACTCACTCAATAGTTTGCTGCCATCTGTCGACAGTGCGCTCCTAAAAATATAGCCAACTGCGTCTTGGTGCGAAGAATTGCACGTTTTTCTCCAATTTTCAGGTTGACTTATTTTCACATCTCATGCTTATGTCCACGTTTGCCCGATAATCAGTTTCGGTAAGATGCATTTCTAAGTTGCATTTTTGTTTTCTTAAGTGGAGTTTTCTAATTTCTACTGTTTAACACAACTTGTAAAGTCCGAGAACTAATTGCAATGGAAAACCCGGCTGTGCAGGCAGCCAATGTTTGCTGACAGATGTCTAAATTAATGACCGTATACTTTGCCGTCAGCGACACTAGGTTTTTATTGATGATTAATTATATTATGACCGGTTGATTAGTGGGATTTTTGCACCTTTGAATTGCGGTTCGGGTTTATAGCAGGCCTATTTTAAGCAGGCTTTTGAACAGGGGCAGTGCGATCGCTTTGGGAAATGCACAAAATTAATGTAGAATAACCATGTTAGAATTGGACTGTTAAGGAGGAGAATTCTATAGCGCTAATATCCATAGGCGCCCGCAGCATAGGTCAAGGGGGTCGCTTGACCCCCCTGGAAAGCATGACAAAATATTTGCAATAGCACTTTCTGGGCAAATGTTAGTGGTTAAACGGGACAGCTTGGCCAACAGTCATTGTGTTCTTTTACTTCACCAACTTTTGGGGTATATCTTTTGGTTATCTCTACATATTGGGTACTACTTTAACCCGTTATTCAGTCATAATTATGTATAATTATTGTATAATAGGCCTGCATAGAGTCAGACGCCAGAGGAACAGTCTTTCAACCACTCAGGTCATCAGGGTACAGTAATCGGATATGCCGACTATAGCTAGCCGTAGACTCGTAGAGGTTGCCGTCAAACCCCAGAACTTTGTAAGGTTGATGGCACCCTAATTGTCTTCCTGTGATGCAGTTCAATGGTCAATCTGCCAGTCTAATGCAGCCTGGCATCTTGTACCCATATGCTCTCCTTCTACGAATGCACAAGGAAGATGTCTCTCATCAAACTGCCCTCCCGCACACATTCTCATAGGACACAAGAGTTTACAGTATATCAAATTTCAGCTGTCCAGCCTCTTTTGAATAATTATTGGTGATTCGGCTTATGGATAAAGCTGTCACGACATTATAACGGTAGCCTATATGTAGCCTATGGTGTTGATGTTATTATAAAAAATACAGTGACCCTAAGCTTGTGTAGGTAAGCTCATTCACTGTTCATAAATCTTGCTCTACTGCAGTCAAAGTTTTGTTTTTTTATACTTTATTTACCTGGTAAATCTCTGGCTGAAAGGTTTGATTTCTTCTGGAAATGTCTAAGCACGCCTGCAGGTGATTTAGCAGGAAAAGCTTTAATTAGCTTTGTCAAAGCAATATCGAGCAGACCTTAATGGTCAGGATCTCATAACAGAAATGGAAGATTTGCCCTCTGTACATAAGGTAAATTATGGATGTGCCCATTGAATCTGCATAACATTTTAACATAGTAAAAATTAAATCCGAGTAATTTATAAATGTTTGCCAGCTTACAATAGGCCAACTGTAAACAATTCAATCAGAAGTAATAAGATTATTTAGCAAGCTGAAGAGCCTGATTTATGCCTGAAGATGACAGAATTAATTTTTAAAGGCATATAATGTCTCATTACAACTTTACAAGATCTTCTAGATCTGGTCAGGTTGAGCTTTGAGACTATAGTCTTGTTTTTCAAACTGCCATCAGAAAGTTTGCAGAAAAATGACAATGAATGCTCTTTTGTAAGGCCTACAGTCATTCTATTGTGCTAAAAATGCAAGTACAAAATACTTTGCTAGTATTTAAAATTGTATCTCAAATACTATAGCATTTAAAATAATTACCATAGCCTAACTGAATCAAACATAATGGTAAGAAATGTATAAGAACAGGAAGAAAACATAATATTTGATCAATCAACTACAGGTTCTTGGTCATGTAGACTAAATGCAAAATTGCAAGCTGACGAAGTTTTGCCCCTTAAATTTTCTGCACCCTGGAAATAAAGAAATGACGTCCCTGCTAGTCTATTATAGTTAGTACAGTTAGTTAGTGTTATTGATTTTTTTTCTAAGAATAGGTCTCTTATACATGAATAATATATGCCATAGACTATATCAAAGTCGAAAACTGTTTAAAGACTTTTTCGTTTTGTTATAAAAGGCTCATAAATATTATATTACGTTACATTGAGATAATGTATAGTTGTGTGAGTTGCTTGGTTTTAATGGCATTATTTTGTATCTTAACTCCTCTGGCCACGACCGAGTCGACTGACCCCCCTGCAAAAAATCCTGCGGGCGCCCATGCTAATATCGTAATGAACAAGGCAGATGATGGTCGTTTATAAAGAAATCCGAATTAAGGAATAGCAGGCCAGTCTTTCACTTGCTTTAACATTACATAGCATAATTTAAGGCATAAGTAGCATAGCATAGCATAGCACAGGATAACCTAACATGAAATTCCGAGCCGTTTGGAAGATGAACTTGCGCTTTAATATGAAGTATGCCATATGCAATTAGAGTTTGTTTCACAGATTTTTGCCTAGATACCTCAACATTAGAATGGTTTGAAGCAGTTCAAACAGAGAAATGGGCTTTCTGTCATGGCCATCTTTGCCTTTACTAAGCATTGATTACATTACATTTGCTTTGATTTTCATCCAAAGGTTCCACAAACTCAGTAAGTTTATGTGCAATGTCTTCGAGTAAATGAGCGCCTCTGAGTAGTTCCTTGAAGGGGCGCTATACCAGTGTTGTTTCTATTAGCTGAAACTGTAACTGAAATAGCAGAATAACTGAAAAATCTTTGCCAGTTAACTGTAACTGAAACTGAAAAATAAAAAAATAGATAACTGTAACTGAAACTGTAACTGAAAAACAATAACTGTATAACTGAAGAATCAAAAGGAGTTAACTTGAAAATAAAACAAGTGCTTTTTTCTTACTTACTTATTGAACGGAAATTCTACTCTACTATACATTAAGTTCTCTATGTTCATTTCACTTCCGGTTCCTGTCCCTTTCCTATTCCTTTCCTGCTCAGGCTTCGGCGGTAAACTGTTAAACAATTAGCCACCGCCATTGAAGCGCTTCAAGCTCCTATCCCAGGATAACCGGACCAGAAGCTCCTTGAGTTCAGCATTAAGGACGTCCGGTATCGATGGGGAGCTTGATCGATACTTGGCGGAAGCAACCATCTTCAACTGTGACCTAGATAATGGACTGTCCTTCTGGGTGGATCGACAGAGCTTCTATCCATTTCTGGCCCTGATTGCAGAAGACTTTGTATCCGCGCCTGCTTAACAAGCATACGTTGAGCGCGTCTTCTCAGTTTGTGGGGACTTGTGTGCAAGAAAGTGAAACAGATTAAGTGTAAACCTGGAACGTCGTGTGTTCCTGTTTAATCTGTAGGCCTATGCCGAGAGAATTATGAGAAATGCTGGATTGGAAGAGGCAACGGAGGGGGTTAGAATAGTGGGGAAAATATCGAAATACCTGAGATACGCTGATGATACGACATTACTAGCTGGGAAAAAGAACGACTTGGCCGAATTAATAAGAAGAGTTAAGAAAGAGAGTGAAAAGGCAGGCTTATACTTCAGCATAAAGAAAACAAAAGTTATGACAACTGCAACATGGGAGAATTTTGAGGTGGACGGGGAAAGGATAGAAGTAATATCAAGCTTCACATTCCTGGGAGCTATGAAAGAGAAGGAGGGAAGAAGTGATATGGAAATAAGGCGGAGGGTAACATTGGGGAAAACGGCAATGAACGGTCTGGGAAGGATATGGAAGGATAAACATGTGAGTAGGGAAACAAAGAAAAGACTTGTAAGAGCACTGATATTTCCAGTGTGAGACGTGGACGAAGACACGGGTTATGGAAAAGAAAATCAACGCGTGCGAGATGTGGATTTGGAGAAAGATGCTGAGGATCTCATGGACGGAAAGGAGAACTAACGAGTCGGTGCGCGGGGAGCTGGGGATCGAGAAGGATGAGACACTGCAGCAAACAGCAACTAAGAGGAAATTAAGCTACGTTAGCCACGTGATGAGATCAAAAGGTTTGGAAAAAGAATTGATGATGGCATGCGGAGAGGGAACAAAAAGACGAGGAAGACCAAGGAAGAAATGGATGGATGAAATACACGAGAAGTCTGGTCTGAGCTTGGAGGCGCTAAGAGAGGCGACAAGAGAGAGGAAACACTGGAGAGGATACATCGTAACTGTCGCCAGAGCTGACGGCACCAGGTGACCAGATGTGACGTTTGAAAATACACGTAATAACTGTAACTGAAACTGTAACTGAAGAATTAAAAATAACTGTAACTGAAACTGAAAAATCTCATTGCAGTTAACTGTAACTGAAACTGTAACTGAAAAATTAAAAAAATAGATGACTGTAACTGAAACTGTAACTGAAAAACCATAACTGAAATAACACTGCGCTATACAAATGCTCTGAATGAATGAATTAAATGGACTGTTATTGTAAACATAACTTTGTGAACATTACAACTTTGTAAGCATTGTAAATTCTGCCAAGTACAACTGTTGAGAAGGCCAGCACTTTCACAAGAAAAAAAACCTGAATTGGTTTACGGCAGAGACCAGGTCAAATTCAAATAACAAGTTGGAAGCCTAGGCCATTGAGGTTGGTGACAGCTCCATGCCAAATTATGCCTGCAATTTTATTCAAAGATTATTCATTCAGATAGCCCGCATTGTCTTAAAGAATAACATTAACACATCGCTTAGAAAGTGGATTGTATAATATTACGAGCGGGTCATTTACCAAATGAGTTCTCTTGAATCTTGAGAATGTGGCAAGATGTTGCTGGCTCGTTGCTTAGTTACCCGAGTTCAAGACAACATTCGCAGATCGAGAGCCGAGATATTACGGCTAATTACCGAAGCACTTTCGATCTTTTCTGCGATTCTGCATGATCTGCATAAATAACTGATCACGTTCCAAGAATTTCTTCTTTACTTCTGCATTCCAAATGGTTCCTTGTGTGCAGAGAGGGCAACAGGGAACCTATATAAGCGACGTATCGCATTGACTTGCAATGAGTTTACAGAAACTCTTATGGAAATGCTGCTTTTGTATGGTGGTTTTGCTGTGCCGAAAACTTCTGTTCATATTAGGACATTCGCTGGGCCCACATTGTTACACTGGTGGTATGTACAGGGTGGGCCAAAAAAAGTGAGAACACCTTGTATAATACGAGTTATTTACAAATATAATTCAATTAATTATATTGTTTTCGTATATTTTTGTTTGCCAAGTATTTAGCTAATCAGAAATCATGTTCAATGTGTCCTCCTTGCTTCTCAGCGAGTTTTTATAAGCGTCGACGCCACTCGGTTTTATGCTACTGCATGTCAATAAAACGCTGTCCCAGATTTCTTCATTCTTCGAAGTTCGATTATTGCCAACTTGAGCTGCTCAACTGTGGTAAATTTTCGCCGAAGGTAGACTTTTTCTTGCAAAGCACCCCTTATATAGGGCATAATCTACTGTGTTTAAATCACAACTGTTCGGTGGCCACATGTCTGGCTCGATGAAGTTAACATTCTCCTGCCAAAGAAAGTTGATTGTATTTCTGGCTGTATGAGATGGAGCTCCATCTTGCTGCTGTAATGTCCAGTTATGGCGATCACATATCGCCTTGTCTCAGAACATGTCCACAATAGTATTCACTGTTTACTTTGGCGCCTGGTTCAACGAACACAATATTAGTTTTACCTATTCGAGACACACCAACTGATATAAAAGATACCGCGCGGCTGAAATGGTCACGTTCTCGTATGAGTCGACTTTCCTGAACTTACACTTTTCTTTGTTTCAACAGAATAAACAGTTTACTGGAGTGGCATCGGTGAATGTCTTTTCGTCTGTAAACCAGATGCTTCGATCGTACACTTCTCTCATTAGAAAACCGCTCAAGTAGCTACCGACTGCGTTGCAAGCGTTTCAAAGTGACATTTTCATTGAGCTTCTGTCCGATTACAAGCTTGTACGTTTTGAGTTGTAAATTTTGCTTTAAAATGCGTCGAAATAAAGACATCATATAGCTAAATAGGTAAGCAAGTGAATGAGCAAACAATTTAAGCTATTTTGGATACAGTGAAACAATTTTTGATGCAATTATACTACTTTTTACGCGGTGTTCTCACTTTTTTTGGCCCACCCTGTATATTTGTTTGTTTGTATGTATGTTTGTTTGTGTGCGTGTGTATACATGCATGCATGTAAAACTGTATGTACGTATGTATGTAATGGACATTTATATAGCGCCTTGCAATAACCTCACGAAGGCGCTTAGCGTAGCTACACGACAGTTCTAAACAAGTGCAGCATTAGGCTATTAGTGTTAAGCCGAACCCACTCTGTAAAGCCGACCTGTGTGTCGTGCTATAGTGGGCCGTATTTCGTATAACCTGTACTTGTAATCATTCTGCGGTGTGTCGGATTGAGATATTAAACGAAGATTATATTATAAGTGACTTTGAGAATGTTTCATGAGGTACATGGCATGCAGTATCACAAATTTTTAGATGTACATTACATTACTTATATTGCATTACATTATATGAGGATAATGAGGCAGGATTTTGCACAGTACACCAAATTCTGATATGACATGTACATCGGAGACGGGAATGTAATGAGTTTTGGTTGCAGGTTCACTCCAAGCAACCTGTGATTAATGTTTTCATTGATTACCTCATTAAAACGGAGCCATATAATTCATTTGATTAGATTAGTTTAGATTTAGATTAGACTAGCCTAGGATCTGAGATGTTTAATTCTGATGTGGAAATGGTTTTAGCAAATTTCTGGTCCATTTTAACCCTTTAGAGACCAACGTGTACTAAAATGCATTGAAAACTTATGTAGCTGGTCATTAAAGGGTTAAAGTTGCATTCAATATCGAGATAACTTGTGCTTTTTTATTTACGTTGTACAAAGGATTTGACCTTAATTTAACAATTGAAATTACCTTCACAACTAAGTCCTTGCACTGATTGTTTTGAAGTTAGTGAATATAGTAGAATGATGGAATTGGCTGTTGTTGTTGCTGTAGGATGGTTTCTGCCTCATTTCGTTGACTCTACATGACATGTTCTCAACCTATGTTGTATGGTCAGCTGCTCTGCCTTCAAGACATTGTTTATGAGGTAAGCTTTTAATTGTTTTTTTTAAAATTTGTTCATTGATTGCATTTATATAGCACCCTCCCATAATTATCATACGTGCATACAATCACATATGCAAAGACAATTTGTAAAAAAAAATTAAAATAAAAATATTTCAATATACATGCACGGCGTTGCACGCATAACATTGCATACATACATGTATACATCATGCATGCATGCAGTGTTTTATGGTGTCCAATAAAATACTTTCCACAACAATTCAAGCGAACATGCGTGTAGAAGAATGCGCAGTGCTTTGCAATCTTTGAAACATTGGCACCAGTGTCGGCACCAGCTACACAATGTCAGCAGGTCACGTCAGGGTCATGTGAGACATTCATCGGGTCGAAGAAATCAAATGTAAAGAAGATATTAAAAATTCCAAAGAATTTTTGGCAGGTCATAAGGCAGGTCGATAGTAAAATGACCTGCCGCAACCTATGGTAGCACCGCCACTGATTGGCACTCACTCAGATATGCTGGGACTGGTGGACGGAACTTTTTTGGCCGCGAAATACCATCGACTTTTGAAACAGAACTCGTGAACCCGTAGTTGATGGGCCAGAAGTTTTCTTGGCTTGATGATTTGAGATGTCGGATGTTATTCGAAATTACATTACATTACTTTACGTAATGTACTTCTTATGTTCATTCGTTATTCTTCAATACTTCATTGTTTACTTTAATGTTTATTTATTACAGCAATTTGATGTACAGTAGTACCCCTTCATGGTTGCCTACTCAGAAGGCTTTTTGTACCTTTTTACCTGACACACAGTGTATTCGACATTGTTGTATGCCCCTTCAAGAAACTACTCAGAGGCGCTCCCAGCCGAACCACAACCAAATAAAAAAGACCTGAGAGACTTGTAGAACCCAGTCGGATGGACCGCAAGTAGAGAGCGAAGCGTTACCGGGAGGTCGTTCCAGACAGTAGGCCCCACGACCGAGAAAGCACGGCGCTGCTTAATAGCCAAGCGAGCCCACGGGACCCAGAAGCTCAGCCCTAGCCAAAGAGCGAAGTACACGACGCGCTGCATTGGGTTGGATCAGGGTGTGGGAATCATTGAAGACTTAGTGAGAGACTTCAAAATTTTGAAGTGCTACTGCGCTTGTCTTTGTCGTCAACAGATGATGATGATGTTGATAAGTAGACGTTGGTCGAACTCGAAATCGTGCCAACGGATTCCAATTGAGTACGGAATTTCTGTGGGACAAGCAGCAGAGGTCCTTGGAATCCGATTTGCATTCGTCTGCCACCGTTTGATCGAGAGTGATTTGCATGTGGCTTCGATGCTGATTTTCCTGTGCCTCTGAAATTCAAGCCACTGGTGGCGGCGTATGCTAATCCACCCCGTGCCTAGTATGAGGGTGGGGGGGGGGGGGGCTGGTCGCGAATTTGCATAGGCAGCGGAATGCCTCGTTGTGGTGCCCTCTCACGGTTGGCGGAAAAAGACAGGCAGAGAAACAGCAAATGTGAAAGAGACAGAGACAGATATGCAGACACAAATAGGGACAGAAAGAGATAGATGGATTGGTACAGTGAAGGAGAAAATTGATAGAGTTTGTGAGAGAAAGGGGAGAAAGACACACAGGCAGAGAGAGAGAGAGAGAGACAGACAGACAGACAAACAGTGACATAGAGAGAGACAGAGACAGACAGAGACAGACAGAAACAGAGACATACAGGAACAGAGACAGACAGAGAGACTGAAACAGAGAGATACAGAGTGAGAATAGCAGTGATGCACACACAGAGATAGACAGAACGGGAGAGAGAGATAGACATACAGACAGAGACAGACGGAGAGTCGTTGTCGCCCATGAGAGAGAGAGACATTAAAATGCGGAACCTGCGTGAGACTAATTCCGCGCTTTGATTCTTTGAATGTTTGAATGTGGGTCGGTCGGTCAGTTGGGTCAGAGGCAAGTTAGTTAGACACCTTCTTCTTTCTTTAGTTCCTGTGAAGTCCAGATGCTAATGAATGAATGAATGAGAATGAATGAATGAGAATGAATGAGTGATAATGAATGAATGAGAATGAATGAATGAGAATTAATGAATGAGAATGAATGAGTGAGAATGAATAAATGAATGAGCGAATGAATGAATGAGCGAATGAATGAATGAGAATGAATGAATGAATGAGTGAGTGAGTGGGTGAGCGAGTATGAGTGTGTGAAACAAAACACCTGTAGCTGTTCTTTTCCTTCAGTCGGGGGTCGGGAGCGCCTCTGAGTAGTTCTCATGTAGGGGCGTTATATAGATGATCCGAATGAATGAACGAGTGAACGAACGAACGAGTTCACCTATAGAGACCTGTTAGTTCTAATGCTTCTTCTCGGTTAGCTTTGTCTGCATAGAATAGAACTGTGATCCTATTGAACCGGTTGTGATAAGAAGAGATCAACTCTGGCATATTTGTCCGTGCTTCTATAGACGACACCCACAACTGATATTGATAGAGACAGACACTCAAGATTCTCTGACTCAGATGAGAGCAAATAAACGACGCCGAGCACTGAGCACTGTGAGCAGTTGAAGCACCTCAGCAGAGTTGAAGCATCGGCTTCATCTGCATTGGCTTTCTCTGTCACTCTGTGGCGTGGACGGACTTTGCACTGTGCTGTCTTTGGAAGACGTTTCAAGTGCTCTGTGTTCGACAAGGTTGTGTTGTGTTATGATGGGGTTTTGTCTTAAAGCCTCGTCATTTGATCATGAGTATTATAGGCCTATGCTTTTGTGGTTGTGCTGTACTGGAATTTGTGCTGTTTTGGAATTTATGTTATATTGGAATTTGTGTTATACTGGAATTTGTGTTATATTGGAATTTGTGTTATATTGGAATTTATGTTATATTGGAATTTGTGTTGTACTGGAATTTGTGTTATATTGGAATTTGTGTTATATTGGAATTTGTGTTATATTGGAATTTGTGTTATACTGGAATTTGTGTTATATTGGAATTTGTGTTATATTGGAATTTGTGTTATATTGGAATTTGTGTTATACTGGAATTTGTGTTATATTGGAATTTGTGTTATATTGGAATTTGTGTTATATTGGAATTTGTGTTATACTGGAATTTGTGTTATATTGGAATTTATGTTATATTGGAATTTGTGTTATATTGGAATTTGTGTTATACTGGAATTTGTGTTATACTGGAATTTGTGTTATATTGGAATTTGTGTTATATTGGAATTTGTGTTATATTGGAATTTGTGTTATACTGGAATTTGTGTTATATTGGAATTTATGTTATATTGGAATTTGTGTTATATTGGAATTTGTGTTATACTGGAATTTGTGTTATACTGGAATTTGTGTTATATTGGAATTTGTGTTATATTGGAATTTGTGTTATATTGGAATTTGTGTTATATTGGAATTTGTGTTGTACTGGATTGTGTTATTAAATTGGAATTTGTGTTATATTTAGAATTTGTGACATATTGGATTTTGTGTCTTATTGGAATTTGTGATTTATTGGAATCTGTGACATATTGAAATTTGTCATATATTGGAATTTGTGACATATTGGAATCTGTGACATATTGGAATTTGTGACATATTGGAATTTGTGTTATATCTGTTATATTAGAATTTGTGTTATACTCTAATTTATGCTATGAAAATTATTTTGTTTAACGTGAAAATTTGTGTTGGTCTAGATGAGAATTTTTATGTATTTGTATCAAAATTTAATTCAGGTTTATGTTAGAATATTAACCTGTGATCGAGTACATGTGTCTATCAAGGGAATATCAGGAGATATAATTACTTTTCGATTATAGGCTACTTAAGACATTTATAAGTTTTGCTTTCATTCACTCGCTCACTATATATCGCAGTTACTGAAGCAAATATTTCTTGGTTCTTGAAAGTGTAGTGGTTATGTTGCTGGACCATCAATCGGGGGTTTAGGGGTTCAAATCCTCACCAGTGCAGAAATTTGGTTTCAAGGGCATTTCTGCTCCATCTGCTGCACCCTTAATAGCCAACTCGGCTATGAAGAGTAAAAATATACTTACTGTCGGTGGAAAGATGAGATGGCGAGGGAGAGGACTGGCCACTAAGTCTTGCCCTCGTATGCTGAGGTTAAGAGAATGAAGAACTTTGTGAGCACTTCCTTCACGCCAATTGTTGTGAAAGGACTATCAGACTTACATTAGAGGGGACTGCTTTTTTTTCTCTCCCCACCATAATTGATGTTGCTGGTGGGTAGTGGTGCATGGGTGCCCATGCATGGGGAATGTGGGCACTTTACCACCCCCACCCCCTGTGGAAGTTTGACACCTATTTTTTTACTACTTTTGGTTTACAGCAAATTTTCGCAATGCCTAAAGCACTAATGATTCCAATTATGCATAGAGTGAAACCGACAGACATACATTTAGAAATCCTGATGAAAAATGCCCAGGTTCGTAATTATTTCCTGCTTTGCATTTTCCTAGCTCTTGCTACAACATTTTGCCGTGACCATTGTGTTCCCCCTCTCTGCAAAGATGTCTGCGGGCAACCATTTAGTGGTGGTCTTTGCAGACTGGGGCCCCCCCCCCGGCTGACCGTGGCGGCGGTGGTGCTGGTACGTTTAGCGCGGCGACCCGCATAGTCTAGCACTTTATCATCTGGGGTCTGGCTTCGTTTTCTTCTTATTTTTCTTTTCCTTTCATTGTCCTCAGTTCTCCCCCCCCCCCCCACACCCGTCTCGTGACGATTCCCCAGAAACCTGCCACGTGTATCGCTCCCGTTTCCTCTATGCCTTACGCTGTTCCGTAATTAACAATGCTTTCGATTTGCGGCGATTGGCAGCTGCGCGGTCGTCTGCCTGTTCATCATCCTCCTCTTTTGCGTCGTTGACTCATCGCGAAATTTCTGCTTTCCTCCTCTATGGAAACCAGCAGCCTATATTTCAAGTAGCCTACAGTTGAGGGCCCAGCCATAAATTACGTTCGCAAAAAATCGTATTTTAACCACACCATGCCACCCCCAGTTTCAACTCGTACATTTTGCGAAACCCCCTTATAATGCGTATGTAGAAAATTATAAGCTTCTCTACCCGTCCATTTAAAAGTTAATTATCGCTAAATTCATCTATAAAACATTTATTTTATTTCGCCATCCGACTATTTTTTTAAAACATCATATTAGATAGCTGAAATTTGTCACCTGTTATATGCCCATGGTTAGGCGTATACTGTTTGGGTCCAAGATCTATTCTATTGGAAGAACCTTGGTTTGGGCCTAATTAATTATGATGTAATCAAAAGCCACGGACGATTTTTATATTATAGGACAACAATACAGAGTTGACAGCTACGATAATTGTTCGTTCCGGCAACATGCTCAATTGCTCATTAACCCTTTAATGCCGAGATGGTAGTAAATGGTATGGGAAATCCTATACCCTCTGGCATTAAAGGGTTAACATCCTTACCGGTCTTTTTTTCAATCTATTGGCTTCGGCGGATGATGACCCGTTGTTATGTTTAGCTTGGCTTCTGCCAGCCGTGGTCGAATTGTGTCGTTTCGTTTTAAGGCTGAACGAGCAAATTGTTGGAGGGATAATTATATAGATTGACAGAAAGGTGTTTGGCAGACGATTTTCATGACCCAGAATTGAACGTTGCACTAGGAACTTGTGAACATAAAAGGAGAAAGGTACATACATGCATTGATATATTGATACATTACTTACACATACATACATACATGCATACTTACATACATACGTACATACATACATACATTCATGCAGGGATACTTACATACGTACGTAGGTACATGCATACATACACAGTGGTGCAGGGGTATGTTCAGTGCCTTGGAGCTCGAAGGTTGCGGGTTCGAATCCACCTCAAGCCGCCGCGTAGGGACCCTGAGCAAGTGCTTCACTTGCAATTGCTTATATGCACTTCAGTGCAAAAACTCGATGTGGCATTGACGGCATGGGCTGAACCATTCTCTTGGCTTTGTGTGGCATGTTATGACTTGATCTTGGCCATATTTTTGGCACAATTTTGCATTTATAACATGAGCTCTACCATTTTCTGGACACCATGTGGCGTTTTCGGAATGAGCTCTACTGCTTAATTGGCACTGTGTGCTTTTGTGGTTAGGAGCTCAGGCACCTTCGAGGCACATGTGTGGCATGTTCAGTCTTAACTTTGGCACCATGTTACAATACTGTTACATAGTGTAACATTTAAGGTATGAGTTCAGGCACTTTCATGGCACTGTATTGCATTTGTGTGAATGTATTCTGATACCATCTTGCGAGTTTGTAGGACATGCGTTATAAGCTTTGGTGCTGTTCTCTGGCCCTGTATGACAATGATGGGCACATGAGCTTTGGCACTGTTGTTTCTGGCACTACTTTTCATATAGGGTCTCCGTCGCAGTATCATTGTTGGTCTCGATCCATTGTTCTCTGTCTTGGTCCTGTTCTTCTGTGCAGAACCAAGACCAGGGAAGCAAGCGTGGAGGAAAGAAAAATGTCCGCTGTACAGTTGACAGTTGGTTGCCTTTGTGATGAGCTACACAGTGTGTGACCTTTGCTGCCAGAAAGCATGGCACAGAATGCATGATTTATGTTGAGGATACGCATCACTGGTCATTTGCAGGAATTTGTCTGTGAGGGAAAGAGAAAGAGCCAGGCAGAACTGGAGAGATGCACACAGACACAAGGGGGGAAGGGGGTCACAGAGTGACAGAGTAAGAGACAGACAGACAGACAGACAGACAGACAGACATAAACACAGAGAGAGACCGACAGAGACAAAGAGATTAAAAGACCATCAAGAAGACAGAGAGAGGTCTGCCCAACAGACTGACTGGTGGTGCTGGTGGACCTGCACCGTTGGCTTTTCAGACTCGAAGTCGAAGCAACTGGTCTTCTGAAGTCTTCTCATGGATTCGTAGATACATCAATGAACAGCAAAGTGATAAATAGAGATTGCAGTGACTCCTATGCATTTATGTTGAGCCATTTCAAAGGCAGTCTTCATTTGTTGTCCTGGAAGTGCCAAGGTATGCAAAAAACTATGCATAGACATGCATGCAGAGAAATGTAAGATATGTATATTTGAATAATTGTACATATATGCAAATATATATATTTATACTTACATTTATATATATATACATTTATGCATGCACACATACATGTGTAGAGGGATTCCATAGCCTGGTGGCTGAGAAATTTAGCACCTCTGGACCAAGTTGTGTAAGTAATGTAATGTAAATGTTTGAGATATGGCATGGATGTCCAGAGTGTAACTAATTAATAGTTGTTTTTTAAGAGTAGTTACAGTGTTATGGAAACTGTTCATTGATGTCTTTGTTGTTGAATTGTAGCGATTCGGTTGTATACGTTGTCTGCTTTAACAACAAGAGGAAAGCAACAACGAAAAGAGCAACGACAGCCAAGTGATGTTGTTCATGATCTAAAGTCGTTTGTGCAACCTACGTTTTGCTGTTGAACTGACAGATGTGTTGTAGCAGTTCCTGGAGAATTTCATCGGAACAGGTAACTGCTCTTAAGTTCAGTCTATCCGGTCTTATCACATGATGAGATGATTAGTTTCGCCCTCCTCCTTAATCCAGGCTTGGGACTGGCACTGGCAGAGTGTAACCAATGGCGGAGTTGGTGGGCAGTGTTAGCAACCTTTCACTATTTATTAGTCTGTCATACGCAGGTCCGTTCTTGGCCCACCTCCTGAGGTGGGCCAAGACTTTGAGTCCAATGAGAATATGGGGTGAGTGTACTTCTTATAACTCACTTGGTTATTTGTGTGTAACCCAGTTGTTAATGTGGGTCAATGTGTACAATGTGTGGCACATATAACTTTTTTGTATTTTAAGTTCCTGTGCTAAATTGCTAATGGAAAATAGCAAACTGGATAGGCATAAACTTACAGTATTTGTGTTTGAATAGAATTGCTATATTGTAATTTTGTCCATGTATACCCAAATTATATAATTTGGCTATGGACAGAATTACAATAATTTGGGTATGGATAGAATTACTATTGGATATGGACAGAATTAGGATAATTTGGGTATGGACAGAATTACACTAATTTGGGTATGGACACAATTGCAATATTTGTTTATGGACAGAATTACAGGATTTTAGTAAGGACAGAATTACTCTAGTTGGGTATGGACAGTATTACAATAAATTTGGGTATGGACACAATTACTATATTAAATTATCAAAAGTAACATCAATTTCTATGTGATATATATATATATATATATATATATATATATATATATACACTGTGTCCGGAAAAAAGGGACCCATTTTGTAAATATGAAAATAAATAGTAAATATTCATCGATTTTTACAATTCAAACGCCATTTTAATCCTGACATATTTGTCTAATATTGGTGAAAATATAAAAGTTTCAGTCACAACAATGACGTCATAATGACGTCATTTGCATAAAAATGCATTTATCCGGCATGCATGGTTTCGGTTGATATTGGCTCTTGGTAAAACAGAAATCCATGTAAGGAATGAAAATAAATGCAGCTTATTAAAGGGATTGCCCGCTCTATAAAAAAGGTTGTGCTTGATATCCTGGAATATTTGGAACAATAGCGTATACACATTTCAACAAAATGGTGCTTCAGCTCACCCAGTTCGTCAAAATGTTGAACTGTTGACTAATGAGACTCGGATTTCATTCCTCTTAATTCTTTGGCCGCTAAACGGCCGCCCGCTTAAAACCCGCTGATAATAAGATTTGGAGACTGATGGAGAAGGTGTAGGCTACAGGATAAGGATAAGAGACATTGAAGAACTCCGTGAGCGAATTGTTAATGCCTGCTGGGAAGGATTTTGATGCGCTGGTTATCGATGCTGCTGTTGGCTATTAGCGCGACCGTTTTGAAGCTTACGTTGAGGCCAAAGGTGTACACTTTGACCACAAATTAATTCAGATATAAAAATTAAATTAAACTTACATTTATTATTGATAAATTACATCATAAAAATATTGAAATTTGTCATGATTAAGCGCATTTATCTCTTAAATTTGACTTTTTGTGCAAATGACGTCATAATGACGTCAGTTTTTGGACTGGAACTTTTATATTTTCACCAAAGTTAGACAAATATGTCCGGATTAAAATGTTCTTTGAATTGTGAAAATCGATTAATATTTACTATTTATTTTGATATTTAGAAAATGGGTCCCTTTTTTCCGGACACAGTGTATATATATCACTAATACAATACGATTGAAGAACTTTCTGCATTCATATGAACCAATACAGTACACTGCTGAGGAATATTTTTATGTGAATTTTATGGGCACAGTGCTACAGAAACCTGTAGGTCTAGCCTTGCAGTAAAGGTCTCTATATTAATTTCATATACACAATAGGCCTACAGTTGGACCGGTTCCATTTTGTAGTATGCAATGATGTAGACTCTCTTTATGTGAGGTTTAGCAAAGCCAGACTATAAAATCCATTTCTCTTAGTGAACTCTAGATTATACTGATGCGACACAGTTCATATCCTTTATATAAATTTAACACAATACAACCAAAGCATTTTCGTTTTGTAAACTTGACAGTGCGACAAAGTTATGATATTCCTTCATTTGTATTTCGCCAATGCAATACAACAAGGAAGCCTTCTCTACGGTCGTCAAACTGTACATTGCACAAGGAAGGGTAATGTTGAAGTCGGACGCGACACTACTGTGGGGAGGAATGACTAATTCTTGGCGTTATGGGCGGCAGATGTGTAAGCCTACAGGTTGTTGTAGTTGTCAGTTGTGGAGTTACTGTCTGGGTCATGCCGCCGCGGCTGCTGTCCGACCCGTGAGCGAGACAAAGGCAGTAAGTACCAGTGGTACCACGTGCTACGAGAATGGAACTGGTAGAAAAATGTTTCCAATTTGTTCCTTCATTGTTCGTCGAGTTTTTTTTTGCGAGTGGTACATAAAGATTTAAAGATAGATTGAACACCTGTTAATAGTTTTTGTTAGGAGACAAAACTAGCCATTTACTCGTTCCACAAGAAAGGAACTTGTATGAGAAGTGTTTTCCAATAAAAAATATATTCATTTGTTACCCGGTGAATATTTTTAGTGCCACATGCAGATTTCTATTCAGAAGGGTGCGAAAAAGGTTTGGTGAAAGAGGGAAATTTTTGCTGCGAAAAGCTTTATCAGAAATTGAAAATTAACATGATGTGGCCATCATGTGGGTACATCTGTCTGGAATAGATTCTTGAAATGAATAAATGAATGAATGAACATATTCTGAGAGCATCCACATGGCCATCTAAAATGCTGTAATAAGTAGTAGCAGTCGTATGTGTATAACTGTATTATTAATGTTAAAAATACCTCTTCAAGAAAGCTTCTGTGTTGCATGACATCCATGATGAGGAGAAGCCATGTTCATTGCTAGGCTTGGTATAGCACTGACAGCAAATGATTTTTGGCATTCAATGCGAGCCTTTGATCTGCGGTTGTGAAGGTTGCTTACCATATAAAAGCTTCAAGACTGAAGTCATTGGATTTGATGACTTTGTAATTTTATGGATTTCCAATCTGGAAGATTCTGTTGTGCTGTTTAATACCATGCTCTCATAGCATCCATTGTGATTGTGGTTATTTGAAGTGCAACCATGCAAGAGATAATTCAAAAATGATTCAAGATATGAAAAGAAATTATGAAAAATCATTTTGAATACTTAATGGTCCATTTCGGAAGTGATTCAAGATCTGAAAGGATAGGGAAACCATTTTTAGTAGTTATAGATCATTTTAGAGATCACTCTAGTTTGGGAAGGATAGGGGAAACATTATTCAATAGTAATAGTCCATTTTAGAGATAATTCATGATGTAAAAGGGTAGGAATACCATTTTCAGTTCACAGCACAATGACAACTACAATAGTAGTTATCCTATTGATAGATCGGTTGAAATCTTAACAACGAGAAAATTTCATAGATCAACTTAACTGAAGATTTAGGAAACCGTGATTAATAGTCATAATCATTAATCAGGCAGATTGAGACAGAGGCAGAAAAACAGAGAGACAGACAGAGTAAGAAAGATCAGGTCTGAAAGATGAGAGAAGACGAGAAGTCAGTGATTTGGTTGAGTTTTGAACCTGCACGTCTTCTTTGGCTCTCAGTGTGAGCCGTCTTTAATGGAGCGAACAAGCCTTGAATAAATACGAGATGGCATTGTTCTAAGAATGCTTTCTGCGCCTGAAGTTGCAATGCTAATTGCGGCTTTAATCATGGGAGGTTTTATTCAAAGTCTCTGTTGTGAGCCTGAATTTGGAATGCTCATTGTGATTGTGTTTAGACTTTGTTCTGTGCTCTTTAACCTGAATCAGGAATCTATTGTACCTTGCATTTAAGATTTTTTCCACTTTTCTTCAGAAATTAAGTATCAATAACATAGCTTGAATAAGGTCATGGGTTTTGAGCCAGAACTTTGAATCCATATTGTGAGGAGGAGGAGGACGAGGAGGAAGGGGAGGAGGAGAATGAGGAAAAGGAGGAGGAGAAGGAGAAGGGTGAAAAAGGGGAGGAGGAGGAGGAGGAGGAGGAGAAGGAAGGGAGGAGAAGAATGAGGAAAAGGAGGAGAAGGAAGAAAAGGAGGAAAAGAAGGAGGAGTATAGGAGGAGGAGAAGGAGGAAAAGGAGGAGGAGGAAGGGGAGGAGGAGGAGGAGAAGGAAGGGGAGGAAGGGGAGGAGGAGAATGAGGAAAAGGAGGAGGAGGAGCAAGAGGAGGGGGAGGAGGAGGAAGAGGAAACAAGAGAGGCAGTGTTTTGCTCTGTTCTGACATTCAACATTCTCTCTCTGTCACAATCAACCACCATCCTTCTGACTCTCGCTCTTCTCGAGTGCATCGATTTTTGTCGTGCATGCAGTCTTTAAAAAAAATTACTCTGCCGACGTCGGAGAAGATAAACTATTGATTATTCCGATGCCGCCGAGACAAAAACATTCGCGTCTAACGACCTTTTCCGCTCACGATGATGATGATGAGAGCGAGACACGTACGCGATTCACGAACAGCACGACGCACCAAGCGACGAGTCCCTGAATCAACTGCGGACGTCGTTGTCCGATCCCAGGACGAGTACAGAATGGAAGAGATGGGGGTTGTATGTAGCGTTACAGAGATTGACAGATGTGGGGGTTATACATGTATGTAGCGAAGAAGAGCAGCAGAATTCTGCATGAATACTCAGGTGTTCGGGAGAGGAGAGAGAGAGAGAGAGAGAGAGAGAGAGTTCTACCTGAGTGACGGTTTCCATCTGGTGCCATGCTGTGACGACGAACTACTGATGACTATTGATTGAATCGCACAAGACCATTTCTTTCGCTGCCGCCGCCGCCAGCGCCGTGGGCTGCTGCTGCTGCTACTGCTGCTGATGATGTTGATGTGGGATGGGCGGCAGATGTGCTGCTGATCACAGTCGGTGTTGGTGCGTCAGACGTCGTGTGCGTGGAACTGCATGGCAGCAGCCACAACAGGTAAATGATGCCATCGCCATCGTCGTCGTGTGTTGTTGTTCAAGACTAAAATTTAAACTGATTCGTCGTCAAGTCTGCGGATGACGGTAGGACTTTTGGATAGTGCGTGCTATCGTGTGTGTGTGTGTGTGTGTGCGCGTTTGTGTGTGTGTGTGTGCGTTTGTGTGTGTGTGTGCGTGCATGCCGATGATTGGAGGCCTATCCAGTCGCCTTGGTCTATGATATTGTGGGGGGTTGGGGGGGGGGGGGGGGGGTTGAGTTATCAGGGCATGAAGGAGAGGATTTGTTCTAGAGTTCAAAGCTGGTGTTTCAGTTTTTCTTATGTATTTCTGTGACATGTTTGTGAATTTTCGACTTCCGTGTGTGAATACTCTGAATACTTTGTCTTCTGTAGTTTTCAGGCATGTGGGATTGTGGGTGTAAACATATGTACACTATACAGTGTACGTAGTACTACGTACGGCACATGCATACATTAATACACACACCTTGTGCATATCTGGATGGAGACATAGTTTAGTTGTATATTTAAACTAGCACGTTATAGACAGGAAATTAAATGCATACTGGAATGATTTTTGTATTTGATAATGAAATTTATTTCTTATTTTATGAGAAAATCTACTGGCGCAATTAACCATCTACGCATCTCCAAAGTGTATTGCCGGATTAGCTTAAATCTTCGAAATGGTTATTTAAAAAGTGGTGTTTAGATTTCATTTTAAAATTCTGTTATATTTTGTAACAAATTAAATGACAAGTTATTTATTTTGATTTAGCAATTAAGTGAGGTTAATGTATGTATGATTGCAGAAGCTGGACTCATGTATTGACTTTCACTTTTAAACAGAGATTCCAATATCTTTCACTTTTTCTGTTTTACAAAGTGTCATTGGGGAAGTAATGTCAGATTCAAACTGAATTATACTACACTAAAACGTATTAAGTGTTTACACTTCCCAGTATGAAAAGAGGGGCTATGATAACCCAGTCCAGAAATTGGGATTATGGGTGCTATCTGTATAAGTGAAAGGTATACCCCATATTGCCCATAGGTGTGGGCCCCACACCTATGGGCAATATGGGGAAGTTGTAGAAAGTAGGATATTTGGCACACGATGGGCATTGTTGGAGCATTGTCTGGTCTGGTTGTGGGGGGGGGGTTAGAATTTTCAAGTCTCCTTTGAGTTGAGTTACTGTGCAGGGATCTAGAGCAAATCTCAATTGACTCACAATTTCTCAGCACCATCAATTGTTAATTCTTCGAGGCTGGCATCAGTCTTGGTGGCCCTGTGCTTGGTCATTAGGTGTATGATGATAAAAAAACAGTAATAATTTGTACATGTTTGCTAGTTGATAATAAAATTATTTTAGGAACTGCTGTTTATTTGTATCTGAAGAGCAGATATAGAGTGCTTGAAATGCTGGATGCATCTTACAGATGCTTGTTGTTTGCTGCCATTTAATAGTTCACGGCTGAAGCATAAAAGCAGAGAATTCTAAACCACAGAGAAGAAGACTGTGATTCATGGTTCTAATGCATTCAGCTGTAAAGTGAAATCAATACTAATGTGCAATTTAATAACACTTAAAAACACAAGCCGAGGAACTCACAGATGGGAGTTGCACAGGAAAAGAATTATGGTCCAGAAGGCTTTCCAAGTCTTTCAGCACGTTTGAAATTCCTAATGTGAACCCTGGAACTTCGTTATGATATGAATTTTAATAAGATTCTGTGAGGAACATTGATGCAAAAAATATTTCACCTTGTCTCGGTGTAATAAGTCTTTTCACTGTATTTGATGAATGATGGATCAATTGGATTTAGCACAAACGATTTTAGCAAGAACCTGCTGCACACCTGAATGAATAGAGCAGCGTTGTTTGGGTAATTAGATCCCAGTTGACAATTTAAGATCTTTCGCGGCCAAAGAACAATGGCTGCCAAAGATGATACTGAACAATGCAAGAACAATGGCTAACAAAGATGATACTGAACAATACAGACCACAGAATCTGTTAAATTAACAGCAGTATATTAGACAGCTAACACAAAGCAGTGCACTCATTTAGTGCGTGCTTGGTACTCAGTGCTTACTGATTAGTGCTTTGTCTTTTTTTCTTGAACGGCGCTAAATAAATTTCCGAATGCATGAATGAAGAATAATCATGGTGTGCTCAGTGTTGCCGCCAGTCTAGTTTGTTGCTGGCTATTACTGGTCACATCTGAGATTCTGGCAGCATAAACTTGAAGCTGTTCAAGCAAGGATTTTTCCAGGCAGGCAGTGTGTATGGATGACTTCCACACTGATAGAGATGTACAATAAATACGTGATTAGATGTTGGAACGGAAACAGAGCTGCAGTCATGAAACTTACGACGACGAGAGACAAGTGCAGTATTTACAATGGCAAGACAATTGATGAAAAGACAATTGATGAATGCCGTTTGGGTAAATAAAAGATCATTCAAAGACAGCTCTGAATGAAGTCTGTTAGGACGCCCAGGGCTGTTTTTAAGGAATTTGTAGAACTGCACAGCCCCTTCCTTCCTTTCCCATCCTCCATGGTAAATTACTTCCAATCGAAGGACAATGACCATTTTTTGCTAGTTTTAACTGTACAGAAGTGATTCTATACAACTGCACAAAGCAATTTAGAACTGCACATTTTGTGTACAACTGCACGTTAAAAAAAGGACGCCTGTCTATCAGACAGCTGTGGGACAGCTAGCTGTCAGACTTCTGAAATCATATGCAGAAAACAGAATTTTGAATCTGCTTTTATAAGTTGAATTTATAATGATGAATCTTTCGCACATTACTAAGTAAATAGCTGAAAAATATGAATATGAATAATTGATTATGGAGATCTTCGTGTAAGATGAAGAACTGCTGGAAGCATGGATGTGCTGGGCTGAATAATAATAATTATCAACAGATTTTATGCGAGATATATTCGTGATGAGCCAAAGCTGCAATTTAATCAATTCAAAGATTTAGAATTTTCATGTTTGGGGTCATTGCATAATTACGTAACGCCGAAAATGACCGTTTTTGACCCACCCACCCACCCTGTAACGCTTAGTAACGTTTGCTTTGACCCACCCAGCGTTACGTAACGATTGCTACGAAAAATCAGTTGAAATTTAGGTTTATTATTGGCTTATGTGAGTGCGTAATTAGCGTATAATTCGTATTTTCATAGCGAATTTAATAATTATAGTAGGCCAGGCCCATAAGGCTTTTATAAGCTTACATGTTAATTAGAATTTGACAGTAGACTATGCTTAAAATATGCACAATGTTTTATTTATTTAAATAACAGTTATGCGTGAACTGAATTTTCTTAAATTTTACCGCAAGAATTAAATTTTACACTGCTGAAAAGTTTCATTGACTAAATGGCCCATTAACAATTAGACTAATCAAAATTAAGAGGAGCTATTTATTTCCTCAGTCTGGGCACTTCGATAAATATTGCCGAGTTTTGTTGAGCATTAGCCTAATTTTAAATGTTTAGACCGTGCCCATTAAGTAAAACATGCTTCAAAGTGGTTCTACGATGTCAGGAATTCATTGGAAATTAGGCCTATAATACCACGTTGTTCCGTTGGAAAAACTCCCCAAACAATTCGAATAGCGGTTTCCGGTTCGCACGAACGGGAGAATAGGCCCAACTGGTGTCTGTTACCGAATCTTATCCAGATAAATAGGCTTACTTCGGTTAAGTTTTAAATCAATGTCACGAAGTTTAAACTTCGATCCCATCAATATGTCTGAAGTGTCATTCGATCGCAATTTAATATTCGTTAATAAATTTTTTCAAGGCGTTACGTAACGTTCAGCTACCCCTACCCACCCACCCTCGTAACGTTTCGTAACGTTTTCAACGACCCCACCCACCCACCCTCGAGCGTTACGTAATTATGCAATGACCCCTTTACATGTATGCATAAGCAGTTGTTTTATGCAAGATTTGAGCTTTCCTTTTAAGTTGCATGCATATCTATGCAACAGGACTTGATTTATGCAACACCTTCTAGGTTTTAAAGCAGGCACTTTTAATGGCTTTTGAAACCCAGCTTTTCTAGCACTTTCTGTAAAGCTGCTTATCTGTGATGCTTTTAATAGAAGTCTTTTTTGAGTAGTGCATTAATTTGAGAGAGTTTGATTTGTATACTCTACATTATTTACAAAGAACTTTTGTTGTTATTATTTTTTATCATCATCATCATCATCATCATCATGATTGTTATCATTATCATCCTCACTTTGCATGTAGTAAGCAAAATATGTTATGAACAAGTGTCAGTATAATTATGGCGATGAACACATGCGATTAGATGACTTGTTCAATCGTACGTATACACTGTAGCTGTCACCTGGAAAGGAGGAGGCAAAGGCTCTACCCGTACTCTCCACATTACAAGGTGTGAACTCCACCAATTGGCACTCTTAAAGTGCCTAATTTATTTAGCACAACCTGTATAATATCCCTGGCTGAATTGCAGGCACTAGAGGTTGCCTACATCATCCATATATGTTGTGTATGTGGCGAGTGGTGTCGAGCGTCTATCTGTTCTGTGGCCGTGTGCTCGTGCGTTGTATGGCGGAACAGATGTGGCTGGTTTTACCCGTCATCACTGCTGCTGCCTAAGTTGCCATTGTTCTACCTGTATGGTCGTCGCCGCTGTCCGTGTAGCATTGGCGTCTCTTTGGTACTCCACTGCTACTCTTTGCTACTCTTTGGTACTCTTTGGTACTCTGCTATCAGCTCCTCTGATCTATTCTAAGCGGCTGCTTGACCTGAGACATTCAAGAGAGAGTTTGCCTCCTCGTCTGTCTGTCGATCTATCGTCGGTGGGTCGAGTACTCTGCTGTGTTTGATTGCCCCAGAAGACAAGTTCTTCTATCTCCCATCATGATGAGGTCAGTTTCTCCTCCTCCTCCTTCTTCTTCTTCCTAATGAACTGGGCGGGGGGTGTTGGGCGGGGTGCTACACTCTGCCCTGGAACCACTTGTCTTCTTCGTCTTCTTCTTCTTCTTCTTCTTCACCTGTGTGTTGTTCTTCATAGCTGTAGTCGTGGACTCTTCAATTACTGCAGGTATTTGATTGATTCTTAAGGTCGTTTTAGATACCTGTCCCCGCCACTGTTCGTTCTCTGACAGTGCCAGTCTGGATAGAGGAGGAGAGCGACACTGATCATCTTTGATATGACACAGTACAACAGCAACAACAACGCTTGTTGACTCAGTATTGAGGGTGGACAGATCTTCACTGATCATCATTGTAGATTATTGCGAGCTGACTTAACCGTTCAGAGGTCTTGAGGTGAATCATTGGAACGTTAGAGGTGAGGTGGGGTATGATTATACCTCAATACATGTTTTATTTGAAAGTCGTAATATATAGAATAGACAAGATTAATTGTGAGTTACACTATTCTTACTTGATCAATTAATAATCAACTAAACTGAAAATTATCATGAGCAAATATCTGTATTCAATCCGTATTAAATGACCAGCAGGTGAACCCATTCAATATGTATTTATCTTGTGCAAGTTTCAGTCCTCATATGAAACATTATCAAATGCATGAATAGGCAATATTTTAGTCATCAGCCCTCTTCGTGCAATTCTGCACAGCATCGGGCAATGCAGCTCCTCCATTCTTCTCTATCCACTTCTATGGGCACTTGTTATGTTGATGATACAATACTGGAACAATTATTGATCAGAATCATCAGACAATTGACTACCATCTCTGTAATAACTAATTAATTAGCCTTAGCAGGGCATTGTTGAAGGGCAGTGTTTGAGAAACTCTGTAGCACTGTATTTATTATATCTGGTCCTCTGTTGAAGTATTTAATCTTCAGGAGTTGTTTATGTTTATACTGTCGCATTGAAACCAGATTCTTTTCGTTATTTGTGGCTACTTTTTAAAACCAGTCTGATCCGGTTTTTTATAGAAACTGTGCCATTGCTTTGTTGCTTCCTAATTGTTATTACAGATAATTATCATAATGATAATTATATGGTAGTTAATTGTTAGGTCAATTGTTAGAGTATTGTTCATTCACTTCTTGAAGCATAATTATTATTACTATATTCATCTCATCTTGAATATTATAAATTGATTAACTTATCAGCGATAAAGAATACAGGGAGGAGGTCTTAATATTAGGAATTCATGTAAAAGATTATTCCAGGAACTTGAAGTTCTGCTATCAGATTGTGTTGTATAAGATTAGTTTAGATAAATCATTGCCAATTCTAATCATTTCCCAGATTAGGATTTGATTAGTCTAGAAAACTCGAAACCGAACAAATCTTGTGTAGGACAACTTCTCAAGTTTTGCAGTACAGGTTGGTGTTCGACAAGCAGAAAAGAGCAACGATGTTAAGGACAGTTTTCAGTGTTCAGTTGATATGGGAGTGGGAGTAAAAGTACCAGTCGTTTGGTACTTGGTACTTAAGAAAATAAATCTTTAAAAAAAGTTTGTATGGAAGTCATCGGAAGTTTCCGGTATGTGCTAGATCACGGAGGTCTTAATTAGGAAATCTTGGCATTGTCCTTTGTCAAATTTGCAGAGCTCTGAAAACTAGTCGGATGTAAACATCACTGCTGTCCATGATGGTTGGGATAGAAACTAGAGTTGTGTGATGAGGCGTGGGGGGCATAATTGAACTTAGACTTGTCGCTGTTAAGTACACTCACTGTGCCATATCCAAGATGATTAGTGTCTCCCTCCTCCTTTATCCAGGCTTGGGACTGGCACTGGCAGAGTGCAACCAGTGGCAGAGTTAATTGAACTTCCGTGGACGACGGAGGTATTTATGCTGCAGTCACTTAACTTGAGATGAGTCTGGGTCCCTTTGGCCGGACGATCGGCCTGCCAGCCAGGCGGGCGGTGGGGGGAGCGGTCGGTCGGTCGTTGGGTCTGCTAATGGCATGGGCAGTCATCCGTGCCATTGATTTCACCTGGCTCTTCTGGCATCATCGTGCCCCGAGCGGTTCCAACGCTGGACGATGCCGCAGTAAAGCAGGGCAGATGTTCGGCTTCGTTGCCTGTCTTGGCACGGGTGCTACAGAGACAGACAGACAGACACACAGAGAAAGAGAGACGGACAGAGAGATAAAGAGAGAGGCATTCCGAAGACAGAGGTCAGGTAACAATGGAAGGTGCTTTACCGGGCGGCTGAAAAGGCAGCCACCGCCTCGGCCTCGGCTGGGGAGAGAGAGGGCGACCAAAGACACGGCAGCGGTGGCCAAAGACTTCTTCTTCTTCTCTTGGAATTCTGGCATCTCATGATTTATGTGACATCGAAACGCTGCACCGGTTACCATTCACACACACCACAAGAAGAAGAGCTGGGAATTTGTCTGTCTGTCTCTCTCTTTCTCTGTCTGTCTGTCTGTCTGTCTGTCTGTCTGTCTGTCTGTCTGTCTCTCTCTCTCTCTCTCTCTCTCTCTCTCTCTCTCTCTCTCTCTCTCTCTCTTTGCCTCTCTCTTTCTGTGTCGCTAGGCATCTTTCGATCGCTGTCTGTCTTTGGTCGATGGCAGTAGCATGCCATTATTTAGTCGTTATGGGACGCACCATCATGTAGACAAACTGAGAGAGAGAGGGAGAGGTACTGTGGGTCGTTTCGCTTTTGTCTTCTGCCTGCGGGAGTTGACTTGCGCCTGAAGACCGTCTTGTTGTTGGAACCTGAGCAGCAGAGCGCCGCCTCGCGCTGGTTGTTCTCTCTAAGACGTGGTGGCCCTTGTTTGTCGGCCGTAGAACTGGCAAGAAGCGTGTGGAATAATTTTCTCGTCATCATATCTGTGACACATCTGCTACAGTAACGCTTACAGAGGTAAGAGAAGTTCTGCCTTGTTTTTCAGTTTCATGTGTGAGAAAAATGGAGACTGTGTAGTAATCGGGAGTGTGAGGAATACACTTTATTTAAGTGTGAAGATTGGTCGAGAAATTTTGCGTTGTTTGCGTGTGAAGAGTGTGAGAACTAACGTGATATTAAGGTGAGATATTTCCACTATACTGCCCGTTGTCTGGTGTTGCCAGCACCACGCCTGAAGAAGGAGGAGGGCGACACTGTGATCCAGGGGGTTTTTTAAGGAATTTTCACTGCTGGGGATATTTGGGAAAAGGGCATTTTTGAACAGTTATTTTTGGGTAAAGGCACGTTGACACATTATCAGATAAACTTAGAAGACAACGCATATCCGCTTAAAAGAACAATAAAAAATACACGTATAAGAGCAGTAATTATACGACTTAAGTTCACTTAACTGAATTTAGATGATGTACCACTACCAATGTAACAGTCTACCAACTAGAAAAAATGGCCTTCTTTTCTGAAAAATTTCTGGACAAAATCTCGCTTTGAATAACTGTCAACATTTGGTTCACGTTCTCTGCGATTCCTACTTGAAAGGAAATGAACAATGGCCATTCTGGGATCATAGAGTGCAGTTCCCACTCCATTTAATGCGATCTGAAGTCGTGCATTGATTGTGTTGGATTTCATACCAGTTCTATGGTCGTCGACAACCAAGTTGTGATGCGATATTATTCTCTCAGTTTGCATGGAATGGGGTGACAATGTTGCAATTGCTGATAACACCTTCTGCACCAACCCTGTGGTTACTGGTAGCAACTGGCGGAGACGAACTGACAATGAACATCCAAGATCGGATCCGGTAGGAAGGTGTGGTATAGCTGAAATTGTGTTCCATTGTTCACAGGCTTCATCAGCAAAGACTCCGTCTTGCAGTGGGAATAACCTAGCTGAGAGAGTAATGCCTGCGTTCACAAAATCACCAACGACCTGGGCTGAAAGCAGATCTTTCATATTCCCAAGGAGAGAATCTTGCTCTGGGTCCAGTCTTTCAGCTAAGAAGTTGTATGCTGCCTCTATGATTTCAACACGAATTGATTCTGTTCTTCTGCTACCAGTAGTGACGTTCTGATTAGATACACCCCTTCCAGTTCCAGTTGACAATTCACTCACATCAAAGGGCAACATAGATTCACGTTTCCCTGCAAAACGATTTTTAACAAAATATACTTAAAGTTCTACATCGCCAGGGATAAGGAGAGAGTAGCTGATGCATCAGAAGGCTCAGAAGCCACCTGATTACATGTAGTTGTTGACTCACTTGGCTGAGTTGGGCCAGTTGGCTCACTTGGCTGACTAGTCATATACGTCTCGGACGTCTCCTGTCGAAATTGGCCAAACAAATCTGAAAGCTTTTGGCATTTCTTCGCGCTATCCAGAAGCAAATCTGCTTTGCGTTTTTTAGTCCTTTCGGTGCTCGGCATGCTTGTAATTTTTCCAATATTGTTTGTTGTGTATTGTTAGGCCTATATCGTAAACTTGCAAAATGCATAGCCATATAAGTTAAGCGTCAAATTCGACACGACTCATTGATGACCATTGAAGGGCATTGAAATGTAAATTATTAAGATATCTTCTGTGGTTTATATCAAACATTAACATTGAGTATTATCGATGACGTCACTGGCGTGTTTATAAGGGTTCCCAAGTTATCAGACTATAACAGTTTATTAAACTTTATTCAGTTAACTGTTAACTGTTCACTACAACTTCAACTTGTGTGATTAAAGATAAAAAGGGCAAAATTCACTGGTGGGGAAAAGGGCAAGGACTGGTGGGGAATGAGAGAGGGCTGGTGGGGATTTTCCCCACCAGTTAACATGCTAAAAAATGCCCTGCTGTGATCACACGATGTGTCTTTAAACAAGAGATAATTAACTTAACACTGATGTGAAAGACGCAAAGAGATCTGCGTGATGTTCAGTAATGTATGAAAAGATCGTCGACGTGGAAAGATTGAGTTAAGCATAGGCGTACGAGGCGAGGGTCCAGAGGGGGGAAGCAAATGCCCCCCAAATTTTGGGAAAGTGTTTTTTTCGGCAAGCAGACCCGGCAAAATATGAAAATAGTATTTTTCACGATATTTCAACCCGATGACAAAAAAGTTCGTCAACGTTTTTTTTGTCTGGGAAAATCCCACCACGAGATTTATTTTTTGTGCAGAAGTCAAATCTTTGCCCACCCCACACCCCCACTGCTGAAATCTCCCGTACGCCTATGGAGTTGAGCGTAGGCTATATACGTTGTTGCTGTTTAGCTGTCGGAAAACTAGAATAATTTCACGTAGGCGTTGAAAGCTTTTGTCATCGTCAACAAAATTACCCAGCAATAGACACAGACAGCAGCAGCGAAGTAGCATTATTTTGGCAGCGGTCGTTCGCGGCGTGTCTTTTGTGAGCACGGTGGTAGTGGTGGTGTAGTCTGCAGCTGTTGCTTATTGCGCTCATGTATATTAAGACGGACGCCACTCGATGGCAAGGAGAAGAAGGTCTTAGCTTCTTCGTCTGAGGTCAAACTTCAAGTGACTTTGATACCAGGCTTTGATACCACCAGGCTTTGATACCGTAGCTGGCAGCAGCGCGAGAGCTGCGATGTTGGTGGCGTAGACGACAACGACGACGAAGAATGAGAAGAAGAAGAGAGCAGCCGAAGAAGAAAGAAGAACAACGGGGCCAGACTTTGACAAAACAGCGAGTCAACTATTTGTCAGATAACACACTTGACTGAAAAGCAGGCTGCGCCGCTGGTCGATGCCATTTTGCGCCGCTGCCGACGACGACGCTGCCGCGAGAGAGAGGCTACACTTTGTTCCTCTTGAGGGAGATTTCTGGCCACTTCTGGCGGACAATCATCAGGTGGTGACTGTGGTGTTGGTGGTGGTGGCTGCCTACCTGGCTCTGGCTCTGGCCCGGCCGTGGTGCGGCGGCGGTGCTCGACGGCAGCAGCGGGTCGCGGAGGAATCCCGGTCTCTCAGGTTGTTTGCCGAGAGGACAAGATAGGCGGCCTGCCCCCTCCCCTTCTCCGGCGGATGACTTTGGCAGCACACCACTCGAAGGTTGCCAGTCGAGTGTCATCTTCTGAGTTTTCGTCATCGTCTCGTACAGGTAACACAGCAGGTACCCTCTGTCTGTCTGCGTGTCTGTATATCTTTCTGTATGGCTGTCTGTATGGCTGTCTGTCTCTCTTTCTGTCTGTCTGTCTGTCTGTCCGTCTCTCTGTCTTTCTCTCTCTGTCTTTCTCTCAGTCTGTATGACTGACTGTATGTCTGTTTGTCTCTCTGTCTGTCTGTCTGTCTGTCTGTCGCTTGGTGGTACCAAAGATCGTTTGGCTGTCAGTTCCTTGATAAAGTTCTGGCGTCCCCGACAAACGACAGCTGTGTTCGGCGGCGGCAGCAGCTGGTTTCTCGTCCACGTTTTCAAGTTGGTTAGTTTGTTCGTTGCGAGACAGATACAGAGAGAAAAAGAGACAGAGAGAGAAACATACAGACCGCAAGAGTCAGATAGAAGTAAACAAAGAGAAAGGCAGAAAAAGAGAGAGAGAGAGAGAGAGAGAGAGAGAGAGAGAGAGAGAGAGAGAGAGAGAGAGAGAGAGAGAGAGAGAGAGAGAGAGAGAGAGAGAGAGAGAGAAGCATACAAACCGCAAGAGACATAGAGAAAGATAAACAAAGAAAAAGATAGATAAAGAGAGGGAGAGGGAGAGAACTGTGTCTGTTAGGGACAACAGCAGCAGCTACAAGATCGCCGAAGGGTGGACGGACAGGCAGCCACTGCGGCATTGGCGGCGGCGTGAGACTCTTGCCAACTGACTCACAGACTTTGCCCTTCCTGCTGACTACCTGACAACTCTACCTGACTACTTCTGCCTAACTGGGTGTTGTTGCCACTCGCTGATCAATTCTCTCAGGTAACATTCGCTTTTGCGCCAGTATCTGTGTCTACCTGTACATACCTGTATGTGTGCATGTATGCTTGGATGGATGGATGAATGTCTGTGTGTATACATACATACATGTATGTATGTATGTGTATATGTATGTATGTATGTATGTATGTATGTATGTATGTATGTATACATACATACATACATACATGGATGCGTGTGTGTGAGTTTGTGTTTGTGTGTGTGTGTGTGTGTGTGTGTGTGTATGTGTGTGTGTGTGTGTGTGTGTGTGTGTGTGTGTGTGTGCGTGCGCTCATGCACCTGTAGCATTCTTGTTCTTGTCATCTTCTCGTTTCTTATCTCTGCTGGGCGTGTTTTCCCAGATCACTGACTACGCATTTCTAATCTACTTCCTGTGCTTCCTTTGTGAGTGTCTATATGGAAAGTTTGGAATGATTCTGGTCTTACTTAATGTGTCCCGTAGTTTTACAGACCTATAATTATACAATGCTGCCTCTTACATGTAATATGAGTCATTGGCGCAGTAAATAAGTTATACAAGGAACAGCGCTTTTAGCGACTAAGTGACTCTGGGAGATTTTCAATGGTATGCATGACCACCAAACAAAACAGTTATTTCAAGTCAAATCCTGCTCACAGTGATTGTATTGTATTGTATTCGGTCTATGTATTTATAAAGCGCCTGTTTCAGTTATCACCAATAAGAGTTCCCCACCTATTTAGAAAGACCCGGTGAAAAGAAAGTGGTTTTGTGACAGTGGAAAGATGCATGGGTGCCAGTGAATATAATAATTATAATATATTGTCTGTTTGTGTTTGCTTTACTGCAGCTGCATGGACCTCTGTACATGGCATCTTTTTAAAGAGCCCTTTAAAGCATTTTTTACTAGTCTAACTGATGCATATCAGATGATATTGTGGTAACTTTTTATTAATTAGTTAATTAATTAATTAATTAATTCATTCATTCATTCTAGTGACTTATCTTACACCTCTTAAAGAAACCTACTCGGAGGCGCTCTAAGCCTAGTCACGTCTAAAGAAAAAAGACTTGACTGATTTAAGGCTTTAATTAAAATATTCATATTTCTTTTGATTTGTATAAATCTGTTTAATATCAATCACAGGTGTGTCGATATTTATACGTCTAATATGTAAATGGTTCCATCTTGCTGTTGTGAGAAGCATTCTATAAATAAATACGTAGACTCGGTGCTTAAAGTGTAAAAAATGAAGTGCCTGGACGCTGCCCCTCGTCTTTTCAGGTGTGATGACCTAATAAGTGGCAGGACGGCGTTCAGATTTGAAAATAAGTGCCTGGACGCTGTACATGACCATCGTGCCACACTTTAAGCCCTGCATGATGTTGAAAGATTATCATGTAATATAATCATCATCATCATCGTCGTCGTCGTCATCATCACGATCTAATGACCAAGTATCAATTGATGGAACTCAGTAATTCATTCATTCATTTATTCATTCATTCAAGTATTTATATAGCACCTATATACGGAAACTACTCAGAGGTGCTCCCGACTCCAACACGGCCAAACGAACAGTTTTCAAGTGTGTCAGAGAGTGATCTAGGTGGAAACAGGTGCTGCTCAAGAGGGATGCCATTCCATACCACCGGGCCAACCACAGAAAAAGCATGGCTTTGCAAGATGGAGTTACGAGCAAACGTGGATGAGCATAGGGATCGACTTGTCCGAGTACCCGATACAGACTGACAAAGATCAAGTTGGTAACTTGATCTTTGTCAGGTAACAACTTGTAGTACCTTACTCAATTGTGAATGAAGTACTTGCTGAAGGTCCCTACACAGTATTTATTTAAAATTTACTGTATCACAGAATTAAGTGAGAGAGGTCTTTCTGCATAGAACCGCTGCAGACAAAAATCTGCAATGAAAATATATCCGCTAAACATTCAGCCTGCTTATATTATATAATCAAGTTGTCCTCAAGCCCAAAGAGGGCGGGGGTACGGGACCACAGAATATAGAATTCATTCAGGTCAGTGTTGGTAGCAGAAATTGGATTAATGGCACTGCGGGAGGTGGGCAGCGTTTGAAACTGTTCAAGACTGGTGGGATGGCTTCGGCTCAAGTGTGGCGGCCGCCGCTACCTGTTTGCACAAACGGCCCTTGTGTCCACATTCCGCGGCGGGTCAGGCATTCCAAATAGACTCACAGGTGGAGCCACGTTGCAAACAGTCGCTGATATATGTCGTGGTCGGCCTTCTGGGTGAATCCCAGGGACACGGAGGGACAGAAACTGTAGGGGGAGTTTGCAGGTCATTCGTTTTGGGGAAGAGTGTTTAAAAATTATTTGAAGTTACTATAAATAGGTGCAGATCTGAAGAAACTGTGGAAAAGCCATAACATCAAACTATCTACTATAAGTTAAAGTTAATGAGGACGCTTATATGGCCTGTGATGATGTATGGTTGTAAGAGTTGGACAATCAAAAAGAGTGCTGAAGATAGAATAACATGTGTGAATGGACGGGATTATCAACAGAGGAATTGTTGACGGCAACCAAAGACAGGAGAAAATGGAGAAGAATTGTCCAAAACGCAACCAACCCTCGTATCGAGGAAGGCTGAAGGCAAGGCACTATAAATCCCAGGGGGAAAAGCCATAACATCAAACTATCTACTATAAGTTAAAGTTAATGAGGACGCTTATATGGCCTGTGATGATGTATGGTTGTAAGAGTTGGACAATCAAAAAGAGTGCTGAAGATAGAATAACATGTGTGAATGGACGGGATTATCAACAGAGGAATTGTTGACGGCAACCAAAGACAGGAGAAAATGGAGAAGAATTGTCCAAAACGCAACCAACCCTCGTATCGAGGAAGGCTGAAGGCAAGGCACTATAAATCCCAGGGGGAAGGCCTTGTTTAATAATGCTCAATCTCATTGTTCATTGCATGATTTTTTAGGTGGGGTATTCAGGAAATGAATTGAAACTGAATTGAATTGGAAGTGAGTGGAAATTAGTTGGAAGTTGCCATGCCATTTTATGCTTAGGCAGAGTGTTAGAAGTTATATATGTTCGACTGGGTCTGTAGCTCTAAGAGGAAACTAACTCTTGATGGGTCTAGGTAAAATGAAACTAGCGCTTGATGGCTCTAGGTGAAAGGGAACAGGTTCTTGATGGATGATGGCAGGATAAAACTAGCACCCCATGTAGCACTAGTTTAGAGGAAACTTTAGGTATTTGTGTAGACCTAGTGCCTGCAAAAAAGCATACACTGTTGTAAAAGGCAAATTCGTGTAATTATTATTGAAGGTTACATTCTCTTTCTGCTCAGCATATAATTTGTTTAACATTGGAACTCATAATTTTTATAATAGTCAGTGGCCTAACAACCTAACCAGAGACCTTGGACACCAAGCTCGGGACCCCTACCTAGATACAAGACTTAACGAGTGAAACAGGACTTTTTAGCGTGCAGTTGTACACAAAATGTGCAGTTCTAAATGGATTTGTGCACTTGTAGAAGCACTTCTGTGCCGTTAAAACTAGTTTTAAAAGGTAATTTTTCTCCATTTTGGAGTAATTTACCATGGAGGATGGGTAAAGAAAGAATGGGTTGTGCAGTTCTAAAAATTCCTTAAAACAGCCCTGGAGTGAAAATAATGAGATAGCTATATAAAACTGCATTTTGGTTGAAAAAAATCAAACATCGGACAAGTGCAGCGGAGATTTGGACAAACAAAACTAAATACACACTGACAAAGCTGAACAATGCCCTTCAAAACGACAAATTATTGTATTATTGTAATGAAATACTGGGGAAAAAAGTGAGTGAATTTTTTAGTTAATAAACTTTGTAGTTTGGACCCTGGGCCATGGACTTCAGCACCTTTGTCGTATGAAAGGCAGCTGTCTTGTCTGTCTGTGGTCAGTTGCATGTCTGTCTTGTCTTGTCTGCAGACGATCTGTATTCTCTGGGAATCCGTTGCAAAGATGCTAACCTATGTATTGTCTGTTTGTCTCAGTCTACATGTGTATGCATCTCTGTCTGTATGTGTGTGTAGGTGTGTGTGTGTAGAGGTGTGTGTGTGTCTGTGTCTGTGTGTGTACCTTTCTGTATGCATCTGTTTCTGTCTCAGTCTGTTTCTGTCTGTCTCTTTGGGTGTATGTCTGTCTGTTTGTCTGTCAGTCTGTTTGTCTGTCTGTTTGCATCATAAAATTTATATGGCAGTTAGGATCAAGCCATCACCAACATATAATTATATCAGGTTAAACACAGCTTTTGCTATAATGTGCGACTTATACATGTATGTGGACAGAAGATTTGGTTCTATAGATTTCTATTTCACCTCTTACAAAGTTTCCTATATAATGAGTACAGCGATCACACACTGTCCGTGGGAAGGTGGGACGGCAAGGGAGACGACTGGCCACCCACCCTTGTGTATAGATGCTGAGACCAAGAAAATGAGGCCGCTAACACTTCAACCTACACTGTAAAAAAAATCTCGTAAAATAACGGTGAATTGCATGGCAACTTAGTTGCCATGCAATTCACCGTATATATACGGGCGCCCGTAATCTCAATTACGGGTGACATCGTAAACTTACGATCAATCCCCGTTTTTTGTAACGGGAACTCCCCGTGTTATTCACGGCAACTCTCCTTATTTATGCGGAAAATTCCCGTATATTATACGGCAATTCAGCGTATTTCAACGGTGAATATCTGGTCTTTGACGGTGATTTTCACGGTGATTTGCCGTTATCAAACGGTAAATCGCCGGTCATTAACGTTATATTGTTACTTTTCTTACGGCGAATAGCCTTCTATTTACGACTGATTCGTTCTGCATCGACGGTCAATCACCGTCTATTAGCGGGCTCTCGGTCCCCTCCCTCTCCCTCCCTCCCCTCCCTTTCAATCCTCTCTTCCCCCCTGGCCCCTGTCCGTTTCCCTCCCTTTCCCCCTCTCCGTCCCCTCCCTCTCTCTCATATCCCCTCCCTCAGTCTCCCTTCCCTCCTCCCTCTCTCT